>VRYO01002355.1:14049931-14100869 GCA_009812075.1 Sialia sialis
GCTTATAATCAGGTGTGGCTTATAATTGTGAAATTACTGTACTTCTGTGGAGAATATATTTTCTGGAACATCATGAAACATGGGGTTCAAGCTTCCCCTAGAAATTCATCTTTCTGCCTCTTTATCATGGCCAAACCCAGGCTGAAGAAGTGCCCATGTCAATCCATTTAGGAGGGAGGACAACAGATGACAGCAGCTGACCTTATAAGAATGCCCCTTCACTACAGCAGAGACTTGACATGCATCCTTGAACTTGCAAAACATTTGACATTTTGAATGGCCACACTGGGACACGACATCCCCATTGTTCTCTATTTGTTCTTCAACCTGAAATCCAGTCAGTTCAGAAGAATTCAAGTAAATATTTTGCAGTATTTATTTTCAAATATTTGAGCTGGCTTGGGGAAAGCAGGATCTTTTCATCTCCACAGTAGCCGTTTCACAATGGAAATACAAGAGAGTCACTTTTACTGTAAAGGAATACATTATTTTCATCTGGTTAATAATGAAATTACATTCAAGTGTTTGCATTATCAAATCATTCTATTAAGCACAGAAAGAGAAGAGTAACAGAGCAGAGCTCCAGAAAGTCTAATACAGCATTATTAAAATGATCTGCAGACTGCACCTCAAGACAGTTTAAGACAAAAGGTGTCACAGAGCTAGAGATAAGCACCACGTTTTGTCACTGCAAACTCCTTCTAGACTGGGAGCCTAATGTTCATCTACCTTTTGATAGCTTTCTGATTGTATGAAGGGACAACATAAGTATAATAAGTATATAAACATAAGTATAATTTATATATTCTATAACCTCACTTTTAGTTGCCCCAGTGGAGACTTGCTGTCTATGAAACTGAGGCCCAGAAAGCTCACATTAATTCAAGCATTTGTTGTTTCTTCAAAGTGTAAAATGGCAGTTGTGCAGCTGACAATACCAGTGGCTGTATTGTAGCTTCAGAATGGGAGACAAATAAAGCATCCAGAGTTCAGAAAATACCACAAGGGCCTGTCTTGGTCAATCTGCTGATCACCAGAACATTCATCAAGCAACGCCTTCTCAGAGAAAAAGCATCTGTGTTTGAGACTTCTTATACATCTGACAGCTCAGGAGGAGTCACACACTGTGGGATGGGGGGCTGGTGTAGAGTTAAGGTGGCCAGCTTTGGTCAAAATCAGCTCTGAAAGCAGACACATGAGTGGGAAGAAAGAAGAATGGCCCCCTTGTTGGAGTCATGACCACACTGGGGCCAAGGCAGCAGGAAGGCTACTGCCACTTTTTTTGCAAACCTGGGCTCCATGTGTTTTGATTTCCTCCACTGAGGAGCAGTCCATGCTCTTTGGGTCTGCACATTCAGGGGATCTGAGGTCAGCAAAGGCAGGCAGCGACTGCTTACACTCCACAGCAGTTCTGCCAGTGGTGCCCAGGGATCATGGCACTTGGGGATTTGGTGTCACCAGAGTTAGGATGTATTTGCAGTCACTGTACCAAACCTGTGCTACCTGAAGCAGGGATGAGGAGGTCCATGATAAAAGGAGACCTGAGTCTCAGCACAGAATGAGGGAGCCTCCTGAGGTCTGATATTGCTCCCCTTGAAGCATTCATCTCACCCTCCTAAGTCCTCTGCACCAAAATGTTCTCAGTTAAGTGGTTCTTATAGGCATGCAGGCTAACTCTGCTGTTTAACTATACTTAGTAGCAGCACAACTTCTCTTTATCTTCTTAATCTGACATTAATCCAGGAGTGTGTGTTTACATTTAGGATTTCTAAGCATCATGCCTCTCATGTGTGCCTGATTCCTAATGACCTTCTGAATAATTCATTCTAAAAGCCTCTTTATTTTCTTCTCTCCAGTTTAATTAACCTCTTGGTGCAGTTAGTGGGATTTTGCCATAAAAGCATAATGCATTTTGCATTAGTGTGTAACTCATGCTGGAAGAATCTAAGTACAGTCACTAAAGAGTTAATAGCAGATTCTGACTTAATACCATTTTATTATGGATGATGAATAATAACAGATAATTTTCTTTATATGCCTGAGCACTGCCTTAGGATACCAAGGAAGGAATACTCACCCTACCCAGCACCTTGGCACAATCTGCCACCTTGCACTGAGACAAGGGCATAGTATCCTGCATTCGTTTTTTGATAGAGTTCTTCCTACCCTTGCCAAAAGGCTGAAGAAGGCTCCCAAATCTGTGCTTACCCTCTGCCAGAGCTTCAGGTGATAAATGTTATGGGTGATGAAGGAGGCTCTTGGCTGATACAATAATTCTCAGGCAGTACCGTTTCAGGTCCTATCAACAGATCTCATTTGAAGACTTGGAATTCATCAGCAGAAAAGAGTGTTTCTCCTTTGTGCTGTAAAGTGGCAGGGATTATCAAGAACTGTGACCTAAACCTCTAACTCCAATAAGTTAGACCATTTTCTTCAATGAGAAATCCTTTTTCAGTTCGCAAATAAAAGTTTCTGTAATGTGGTACTGAATGCCCATGTGAAGGCATTTATGAATGCCCATGTATGAGGTATCTTCTTTCCAACTTGTCATCTATTCTAGGGTATCTAACAGCTCTGTAGCTGCCTGCAAACTCACCTGCTTAATTTCACAAAGTTTGGGAATGATATTCTCTCTCTTACAGAAGTTAGGATGTGGTGATATGACAGCGAACAAAATAAAATACTTGTCTCAATTTCTGTCATCTGGCTGGAGACTCCCAGAGAATCTTTGCTTGCTCATCCCCCTGTGGTACTTTACCTGCAAAGTCAGGTTTTCTGCAAAACATCCCCAGTGTTCATACATGCTCTTAGCAGCTTCAGAGGGAGTGGACCTTCCTGAAGCCATCTGTGCATCTGTGGGCAAGTTTCTGTATCTCTTTCTTGGTAGAAAGTTGTACTTGACCAAATCATGGTTGGGTACCTTTAGTGCAATAAGTCACAGTGGACCAACTAAGCATCACTTTGTTCCTGTGGCGAGGGATGACATTGGGGCATGCCAGTGGTGCTGGGCTAGAACCCAGAAGATGTGCAAGAGGTCACAAGAGCAAGGATCTGTGTTTTCCCTTGGGCTTGTGAAAGATGACCAGCATTAGATAAATAGGCTAATGATTAAGCCCCAGCTGGTTTGGTCTAGACTAATTAAGGCTGGAAAAAGTGACATTGGATTTAAATCAGCTATGCACCCTTTCAGGAAACAGATCTCCTCATGCTGCTTTATTTTGCCCCCTAACTATTGTCCGGGTTGAGATTGTCAAAACACGCAGTGGCAGTTATTCACTGTTAATTATTTGATCCTTTCCTAAGATCTTCTTGTGCAACGGCCCTGTTATGCAATGAACAGCAGCAGGTTGCCACACAGCCGGGGGTGCAAGGAAGCCGCCGTACCTTAGATAAGCGTTGGGGCCGGGGGCTGCTGGGGCTGGGGGCTCGGGCAGGGCAGCGCTTCCTATGCAGAAGCTGCGCCAGGGCTTCGGCTTCCTGACCATCTGTGCAGCCCCCACCGCCTTCCCAGCCAGGGCCGTTTGCTTCCTTTCCACCCAGACAAAAATATAATAAACCACCTAGGTTTTGCAATGGGGCTAAACTGAAACCGCCTGCTCTGGGGGGTTTCTCTTCTTCCTCTCTCCTTGTGTGCACATGTGTGTAGGCATACAAATACACTCGAAGGAGCACAGCATAGTGGTGATTTTCTCAGTGGTGGGATATAATTTTGAGAAGAGACAGCCCAATTTCTCACTTTTTCTCAGCTTGAAAGCTTTCATAATTCTCTTTATCAGACATTTTAGATCTTTATTCTTTCCTCAGTGCACAACACAGCTCGAACTTTAACCAGAGTGGCAACAACTGCCTCCATGAGAGAAGCAGTAACTCTATATTATTTTGCTCCCCAGGGTTTCCAAAGATGTTTGAGTAATTTGCATCCTGGCTTTTTCTGAGCATTGATGAAAACCCAACATTTTTGGAGTCTTTGATACTGCAGGCTGCAAAATGTCCCACACATGGACTACAGAGACTTGAAAGGGACAGAAATGGTGCTCTAGTGGCTCCATTCCCAGTGATTCAAGGGAGCTCAGAGAGGGCATCACCAGAGCCAAAGCTGGGATACCTTTTGGTGCTCAGGCTCTCAACACAGGGCTCTTTCCCCTTGCCCTGGAAAGCAATGACACCCCAGCTGGAGATGGGGAAAGCCTGGCTGCTTTCTGTCAGGTGCTCATCCCTCATTTCTAGCATTGTACATGAAGGTGATCATATACTTCGCAGGAGGGAGCCTACTCATGAGAATGTTATGGTGAGCTGTCTCTTGGGGTGTCTCAAATCATTTTTGGTAAGACATTTTCTACTAATGCACATTAGACCAAAAAATTGGTGTCCTGTACCTGGAGTTTCAAAATTAAGAAGGTGTTCAAATACTATTTTCCTCTGAGAGTTTCAGTTCTCTGAGAAAATAAACCAGAAATTTGCAGAAATTTGTATTTTTAACATTTTTGTTTATTTTTAAAATCTAAGGAAGTGCAAAATTTAAGGGATAAACTCATTGACTCAGAACCATTAAAAACTGGACTAGGCATAGGAAATACAGATGTTTCCAATTTTTTCTCCTGTGTAATGAAGGCATAATTCAGTCTGATTGTGCTTTTGTCTTGTAATAAGATGCTTTTCTTTTCTCCAACATCCTAGCATTAGAAACAGATACCAAAAGTATTGCTTATATTCCAGCCAATTTAGATTGCTTGTTGTTGTTTGTTCCAAAGCTTTGTTCTCAGTCAAGAAAGCTAGATTTCTGTGTCCTAGTAGATTTTGATTTTTATTGTCAAAATTATTTGCACTGAATGAAAACATACAAGAAATGCAAATTGCTTGTGAGCTTTACAGATCAGTACGGAGGAAATTCAACATGCAATCTGTCTGTCCAGCTGTAACTTGCTATGTGCTGAAACCTTTATATGCTAAACATATGGTATACAACTTAAGTCTCCTCATGCTATGGATAGCACATCTTTGAAGGCGTGACTTTAAAATGTTCCTTTGCTTGGGAGACTTCCCAACGTGCAGCAGAACTCTTTGAGCTGATGGTCATTGAGTCTTTACCAGCAAACCGGGGAAGGGAACAGGCTCAGGCACTGCATTAGGATGATTTACATGCTGCAGGGAAAAGCCTACAGCCCCATCAGGGACTGTTTCATAGAAAATCTCAAAAGCTGAGCAAGAACTGCTGTTTACATAACGAAAGTGTGAATTTTCAAAGGAAAAAAGACACTCAGAAAGTTTCCATTGCTGAAAAGCAAGTTTCCCTGAGTGCCGCATGTGTGCCAGCATAAACACTGCCATTTTGTGTATTTAGAGGTTTTCCAGATCACCCCAACATGAACCTGCTGGATTTTCTGGCTGTAAATCAGCTTCCAAAATCTCTGACTACCCCATGCATTTCTTTATGGGATAGTGTTGCAATGTTATAGGGAATATCATCTAAGGAGCATAACGTAATCCTCCACCGTAAATTATCTTAGTTTTCTGGAAAGCTGAATTGCCAAAGGCAAAACATCACCTCTCTGTGTCTGTCAAACTAGGGTAATAATAACACTTACCTATATCACAAGGGTGCATTTAGGATTAATTACTCCTCTTCATGCCAAGGATAAATATATCCCATGGAGTTTGGTGCTGCCACCCATTAGTGGTAATTTGTATAACTAATTATTATGTTGCCTGCCTGCCAATGTTTTCTCTCTCACACACACAAAAACACACACACACCCCTCTATACCAACTTCCTTCTAGAAGACTTCTTGGCACTATCACAAGCTCTGAGCAAATCTGAGCAAACCCAGATAGGTCTCACTTATGTTTTCTTTATCTTTAAAGCAGTCTTTGCAAATAAGTTCCCAAGCAACCTGGGCTATTTGTCCCTAAGGCAAAAAGTATTTCTTGGTGACATTTTAGGATATACTTTCAGCCACATTTTAGAAAAGGAATTAGAGCACGATCTAGAGAGAACCTGTTCAAAACTATGTTGTGAATCATTCTGTTCTAGCTGGTGAGATTAGGTTATGGCAAGCAGGATAATAAGAAACTACTGCTCGGTCATGTCAGAGCTGAGGTAACTCGCTTCCCCAAGTGAATTGGAAAACTAATTTCCATTTCCAAAAGTCATTTACAAACTGACTGAAACTGTTAATGTTTAACGGATTCACCTCCCACAGCCTCAGCAGTATAAATGCTTCCTTTGTAAGCTTGAGTGATTCATCCTGTCACAGGGTAAGCATCCAAGACAGGTGAAACAGTCTCTGCTGGCTGCAGAAATAAACTGGGGCAGGAGCTTGGCTAGGATGCCTAACATTCAGACAGCCAAAATTAACTGAAATTAATCCTACTTTAAGATGTTTTTGAAGATGGGAATTAGTTTGTAAAGTCATGGCAGCCTAGAACATCAAAGGTCAGTGAACACTTCTCTTGGGCTCTTTGGCCAGCTCTGAAAATGTTCTATCTTATATCACATGAAACTCTGGTGCTCAGTGAAAAATGCCTCCCCGGTTGTATATCTGAACATGTAAATACAAAGTCCTGTATATAGCACAGCACACTATACTGTTTGCATTTATTAAATCCTTTTCTACTGGAAAATTGGCTCTCTGGCTTTGGCTATGCATGACACATAGGAAGGATGTCTGTAATCACTTACACGAATGTCCATATCCTTCGGTTCTTCCTGCTCCCTCCTTACTGTCACTCACGTCCAACCAAACGCCACCTTAAACTGGGAAATGAAAAAGCTATGAAGTATTTTCAATCAGCTAGAATTACGTCTGGGTCTTGAGTATCATAAAAGCCAGAAAAACAGCATTTACTGAAACCTTTTTCTCTGAAAATGTATTAATAATGTATGATCATACTTGGTAGATAATGCAGTAATTGCTTGCTTGATTATGTAGCCAAAATAATCATTTTCAGAGATGCCTGATTTTTGCCTGGTGACTGCATTTTGTAACATTTTCAGGGTAACAGATGCTCAGCTGTTTGTTCTGGTTCAAAAAACAGCCCCAAATTGAAAGTGAATTACTGTAAACCTTCCACAGATATCTAATTTTACTTTAAAAATACATGCAGCCTAAATAGTCTTATACTCAGGAGGGGGAAATCCATGCACAAAGCCCATGTTCAAAGAGCTCAGCACACTGCAATTAGCATCACATCCTTCCAAACCAGACGAAATATGCACCCAGAGAGCACCCATTCACACATGCACACATGCACAAACATGTGCTGTCTTTCAAACCTGGTTTTAAAATGTTGATTCTGCTTCCATGCCCCAACATAACAGTATTTTATGTGGTTTTTTATGTGGGTTTTTTTCATTAAATAAATAAAGGTAAATAAATAAATGCATATATAAATAAAGGAAAATATATATAAGTAACTAACTAACTAACTAACTAAAAATTAATAAATAAAAGCTGTGGTCTTGGCTAGACTCAAGTGCATTTGAAAACCTGTTTGGGTGGTAATGCTTTGCAAAGTAACAGACTATGCAAAACCTGTTTCCAAAATGGAACCAATCCAATATATATCTAGGGATAAAAAATACAAAAAAAACCAAACCAAAACAAAAAAAAACAACAACAAAAAAAACAAAAGAGCAAAACTTATGAAGAAAATGAAGCTTTGAACTGACTACTTCCACTAACTTCCTAGACTCAGAGTCATTAAGATTGAAAAAGACCTTCAAGATTACAGTAATTTCACGAATATAAGCCGCAACCTTTTCATTGAAGAATGCAGCCTTCCCCACTAGTGCGGCTAATCATAAAGTGCGGCTTATTTATGGACAAATCCCAGTGAAATGCTAACCTGGAAGTGAGAGCTGGCTGGGGAGGGAGCGGCCGCGGAGCCGCGGCCAGGTGGGCTGGGGACAGGGGCCAGGCGGGCTGAGGGCAGGTGGGGAGCGGGCTTCTCAGGCTGGTGGGGCTGTGAGTGGGGCCGGTGAGTGGTGCCGCTGGCGGGCGGGGGAGCAGTGCCAGCGGTGAGCGGCTGAGCGGTGCCAGCGGCGGGCGGGGCAGCGGGGCCACGGCAAGTGGCAGCGCGTGGGCTCGCTGCAGGCGGGTGCCACCAGGGCGCGGGGGGTCATTGCTGGCGGGCTCTGCCGAGCAGGCAGGGGCCGCGGCAGCCAGCACCGGGGGCGGGAGTGCCGGGGCCCGCGGCACCGAGAGGGTGCCTGGGGCTGCGTTTAAAGGCTTCACTGGTCTATGAAAACTGTTTGCAAGTTGAGCACCCGACACCAAACCTGGCGCTGGCGCAATTCTCATACTAACTCGTTACTTTGTCACACATGGATCCTCCCTTAAAAAAGGAAAAAAATGTGGCTTATATTCGGGTGCAGGTTATATATGGACAAATCCCGTGGTCTACCTGGCTTATGATTGTGAAATTAATGTATCTAGTCCAACCATTAGGCCAGCACTGCCAAGATCACCACTAAACCACGTCTCCACACTGAGTTCTTTTTGTGATGGTCATCCTTTATCTCAACCTATTAGCTTTTCCATCTTGGTTTTTTATAGATGGGTAACGTGAGTAATTGGCACTCACAATTAGGGGATGAATTTATGTATATGTTAAGAGAAGTTTTGATGTGTAGTTTTGATTGATGTATAGTTACCTTACTGTGATTTGTTTCCCTATAGTCCTCTTTCCTTTCATCCTTGTATTGTTGCCACGGGGCAGCTTTGGTGGTTGGGGCATTTGAAGGAAGGGCAGGATTGTTACTAGGAGGTGTGGCATGGCAACGCCTGACCTCCAACCAAATTATAAGAAAGTGATCTCCACCAATAGATAGCAAAGAAGTTGACTGACAAGACTTTGGGAGGAGCCAAGAATATAAAAAGCAGAGCATCCATTTTGTAGTCGAGCATGTGGCTGCAGTCATGGGGACTCCCAGTGCTTTAATTTTTCCTTATTCAGTCCTTCTGTTGTATCTTGTTAAGATTTAACAAATAAGCCTTTTGAAATTCTAAAAGGTGAGTGTAGTTTCTCACAATTTGTTGCCCTTTGTTAGTACCAGTATGACCAAGGCTTCTTGAAGCTCCCAGTTTACAGGGCTGTGCAGTCCAGCTTTCTTACTAAGTGCATAAGTATCCTTTTAGTCTTCAAATTCAACAGCAAAGCTCTCTGCAGAAGGAGCTTTCCCACCTCTGCTGTGGTGCCATGCAGCAAGAGCGTCAAGGAGAGCATGCTGCTGGTCAGCATCTACTCTCATGCCAAGGGACACCATGGCTAGTGCGTCACCTGGTGAAGCTGAGCCTCCCACTTACAGGTATTGCTGCCCCAAGAAGGAGGCTATTTGGAAATGAGATCTCACCATGACTGATTTTTTAATTGAATTCTGAAAATTCCTGTTCTTGGTTGTGCCAGCTACTTTTTATTAAACAACAAACTGCTTTATTTCACTCCCTAAAACTTCCTGAAAGGTGCTTGTAGTCAGGGGTTGGTCTCTCTTCAGGCAGCAACTGACAGAACCAGAGGACACAGTCTTGAGTTGTGCCAGGGGAAATACAGGCTGGATATTAGGAAAAAGTTTTTTACAGAAAGAGTGATAAAGTACTGGAATGGTCTGCCTGGGGAGGTGGTGGAGTCATCGTCCCTGGATGTGTTTAAAAAATGACTGGATATGGCACACGGTGCCATGGCTCAGTTGAGCTGTAGGGCATGGGTTGGACTCCATGAGCTTGAAGGTCTTTTCTAACCTAGAGATTCTGTGATTTTTCACACAGATGTGGGTACACTGTCTTCTCCCTTCTTCACATTTTCACCATGGCCAGGCTAAGATAGGAGGCAATTGGGAAGCGAGCTGTGACCAGATGTAGCCAGTATTGTAAATGGACTCCCAGCTACTCAATCCCACATATCAGATCCTTGTTCAGGGTGCTGCAATTAGATGAAGTAATGTCTGAGACTAAAAGAGGGAGAATGATCTTTTCTATCGTTAGTTTTGTAAATAAGACATTGAAATAAATGCACTGAAGTAGAAAATAGAAGAAAGAAGTGGCCAATCTGGTTAGTGATAGACTACTTAAGATCTGTTTTTAATCAGGAACTTGGGCTAGAAAAGCAGAAGAAAACGTCCCATAAGGTATGGCTGGTCATGGCATGCAGGCTAAAGATAAGAGCACCAAAAAGAGAATCTGTGCTTAGCGTGGAAGAGGTCAGTGCTCAGAAATGACGTTTCACGTGGGAAGAAAGCAGTGGGGACACACTCTCACCCCCTTCTCCTGTGGGCATCTGTCCCAGCCTGGTGGCATTGTCTCCTCCTTGTGCTGCCTCTGCCCAGTCCACTGAGGACATGGGAAAGTTGGCAATAAAAATGTTAATCTTGGGAGATAAGCTTAAATAAAAGAAAAAATAGAGACAATCTATATGGTTATTAACCACCTCATTTAAGGGGTAATTTTGTAGTCATTATCTATCTGACTTTGAATCTTAGAATACAATTAATATGGTTTAAAATATTCCTTGAATGATCTGCCTCCAATCACTGTTCCCTGAACAACAGGCAAATGAAGATTAGGGAGCAAACTGGGAGGCAAGAGTTATGATACTTCTTCATTTCAGCTGTTTCTTCATACCATGCCACACAAAATCCTACCTGCTCAAGCACCAGATGCTGGTTTGAGTGGTGCCTAAGCATGAACTGAATCCTTCTTTAAACAAAACACAGTGGGAACTACCTGTTTCAATAAAGCCCTAAATGGAATCGCACAAGCATCAGTATTAGACCTCGGCTTATTTAATATATTTCATAATTCATGATGTAGAATTTTACAAAGGAGTAAATTAATTACAGCTGAAGAACAAACAAAACTGGAAGGTACATACTATGCTGCTGCCAGTAGTTAAACTATTTCTCTGGCAGGAAGATTTTTTTCCCTACAGCCAAAATTACTAGTGCAATTACCCCAAATTGCTCTCACTCCCTGTCCTGGGAGCAACTCCTCCAGGCAGTAGAGCTGGGTGCCATCAACCCTGTGGAGTGCCTCCCAAGGGAGCTGTATGTCTGACGGTGGTGCCTGTGCCAGACTGTCTCAGGAGCTTGTTCAGATTGCGTGGACGAAATAGCACAGAACCCATGCCTTCCACACATTTAGCCTATCTACTTTTATCCTTTCTGTGTACTTCTTCCCACATACTTCTGTGGCAGGCACGGAGGAGAAGAGCAGCTGCGCAAGGACTACAGGTGGGTGCTGGAAAGCACTGGTAGGGACGTAATGAAGAATATGCTTTGGCAGCAGCTATCCTGGTAACAGTAAGTATCCTCAGAAGAAAACGGTTACTTTAGCAAGTTGCATCTGCAGGCACTTGGTAAAAGAGTTTTCTTGACGGACTTGTCAATAATGATCGGATTTTTTTTTTTACGACAAAAGGCCTCTTGACAGCAAGAATAAAAATACTGCACAAAGGATAGGTGAAATAATAATGCAAATTCCAAAGTATTTCTTTTTCTTGTAAAGTCTCCACGGTTAGTCTGTCATACATAGTCATGCCATAATATGCATAATATGCATAAGTCATGATGCATAGACATAGAGCTGGCTGTCACAGCAGCCCTGTGGAGCCCACTTTCTCCACTTGGGGTAAAATGCTAACATCTATTTCGAAAGAATTATATCGAGTCTGTCTGCTTGGAAGTGATAGACTTTCTGAATCTTCACGGATGTTCAGGAATGATCTTTTTGATTTCAGCATATACTTAGGAGAGAGGTTTTGGACATCATTAGACAAAATTAACTGTATTCATATGGTGTTTATAAAATACACTTGGTTGTTATTTCCCTTTGCAGCAGATGGTACCCAAAATAAGAAATGACCTGGAACCTCATTACCAACTGCATCAAGTCTGCACAACACTGCTCAGGGAAGTAGGAAAATATTAGACTCATCTTCTTTTGAAGAAGGCTTTCCTTACTTTTGGGCTCTTAAAAAAGAAATTTAGTGGAAGAGAATGTAATTATCACAAATATTTACCATGAGACTGGGCAGGATGGAGAATTAGAAGAAATATCAAGCCTTGTGGTGCAGAGTACCAAATATTGGCCACTGCTTTGGGTTGAGAAGATTCATTCCTACCATGAGGCAGCTATTCCCAAGGTGCAGGTACCATGTGTTTCCAACCTCCCCTGGAGCAGCTGATGGGGCTGTTGTCCAAGACTGCAATACCAAATGCCAGAATTCACTTTCCAGGGAAACAGATGAAGTCTCTATAGATGATCAGCTTTGAGGTTGGATCTCCCCATGTTTGGGGTCTTTGTTGAGAGTCTGACACCACATTCTCAGTATGGCTCTTACAGCCCAGCCTTACTGCAGGGCTCCTTCACTCCTGGAAACTGCTGCTGTTGTGCCTTCCCCTTTCATGCAAGTTTGCAAAAAGTCTGTCCTGGCCTCCCCACTGAAGGAATGACCTCCAGCTGCACTGGATTTCACAGCAGATACAACTGCCCCCTGAGAGACTCAGCCCAACCCAGCCAGTCAGCTCTGACATCACAAAGCTTGGCTTTCCTGCCTCCTTCCCACTTTCTGATGCATTGAGCAATTTCATATTTGTGTGCTAGTGTGCAATTCAAGTTTAATCTACCACCAGAAAAACTACTCTTTTTAATTTAAAATAACTATTTTATGATCGAGCTCTTTAGTTTTTACTGGAGGAAAAAATATCCCAGAGGATAATTCTTCAGTGTAGGAAAGCTGGTTTTAGCCTGTTTTCTAAAACTTCCACTGAGCCCTGGAGGCTGTTTTTTTGTCATGGAGGAAAAACAAAACAGCTTTTATTCAAGTTCCTTGTACAAAGGAGCAGATACATTTCCTTCTCCAGCTGATATGCTGTAGATCAGCTTTAACCATATTTGTAGGTATTGCTGAGGTTAGGCTTGTATGTAACCACAGATTACAATTTGGGTGCCAAACAATCTAGATAGCTCATCATATGACTGTAACAATCTCATAACACAGCACAAGTGGCGTCCGTGGCTCTCTGTGCCATCTTTGCTCTAGAACTGGCTGCACACAGGTATAAAATTACAATCTTCCTATCTGTTCTTGATTGGAAGGAGGAGGCTTGGGTAGGCAGGCAAGGTGTGCAGATACTTGTCCACAGTTTTAATTCATACATATCCATGGGCTTGGGCATACATCAGGCTCTGCTTCCGAGAGGCTTTTGATATCAGAAGAAAAAATCTTGAAAAGATGATGAATCTGCACGCACCCTCTGGGCTGGCAATACCAGCTGCGTGTGTTGCTCGACAAGATGTGTGGGCATCAGGCCAGAAAACATCCTTGGTGGTTTTATTTCTGAAAATATTTCTCTTGTCATACAAGTGGACTGTCCAGTTACTAGACTGTAAATGAAAGCATTGAAATTCTTACTTTCCAACTGGTTAACAGGTATTTCCTTCATCATTTGTAACTATATTACTAATGATCCTGTAATGTATAATGCAAAATACTTTGACCTTTTATCAAGATTCTCATTTTTCTCTCTCTAAGTCTCAACTAAGGGCAAAGTACAACGAAGCAGGTATGTTTTCAGTCTGAATTATTTTATTGCCAAGAAAAACGTGATAAAACATGGTTCTTTTCAGCCCTCCCTTCCCTCCCCTCCTTCCATTCAGGGGGGAATACTCTTGGCTTTGAACAAATGACAAGAGCAGGTCCAAACCACTGTCACATGGCAGTTCACATAGGCATTGCTCAGGGCAGAGCTGACAGCGCTGCTCTGATCCCAGGGAGGTGGATCAATCTATTACTTGTGATTGGAAAAGTGCCGGGGTGGTGATTGGCACACATGACTGTCACACGGCCTCAGGATCCTACGTAATTGCAACAACAGCTTACAGAGATGATGAAAAGGATATTTGTTCCAAAGTCATTTGCAGAAGAGGCCAGAGGGGCTTGGGTCTAACAGTGCTGTCTGCCCTGGCAGTGCGAGTGCCTGCGGGACAGTGCTCTCTGCAGCTACAGCCCTACACAACATCCCAAAGAGAGAGTTGAGCCTCTTCCTGATACAGGGAGGCCTTGAGCAGTTTGCCTAAAATCAGCATCTTCTTCAGTATTGTACTCCTTCACAGAAAAATCAAAACTATTGAACCCAGCAAGAGCTGAGGGTGGTAATGTGACTTTATAAAGGAGCCATTAAAAAAGCCAAACCAAACCAACCAACCAAACAAAAGGAAAAAACCAAAACCCCCAAACAAACAAAAGCAAAGAAAACCACTAAAACCAAAGAAGGATAAAAGATCCTAAAATATATTTATTTTTCATTCCAGCTCTTTGGGGAAGAGGCTGTAAAGAAGCAGCTAATATGCTTCCTGCTGGGATTAACCAACAGAGTAACAGACGATCTGGGAAGCAAATCCTCTGGGTTAACTCCTCTCAGTGCTGGAGAAATTCCTGCTCCCTGTCAAGTGCTGGTGGCTTCTTTGCCACCAAATGAGATACAGTGCAGATGTTCTCCTTCACTCTACAGGTGCCACATGTGGCTCCACAGAGAAGCTGTCTGGTGAGCGCTGGTGGGATGCTCATCCCCGTGGTGGAATCCCCCTGCTCTTGCTGCCTTGGTCCTGCTGGTGCCTCCCAGAAGGAACCACACAGCAGAGTCCAGGCAGTACAACACTACTTGCAGTCAATGGAGGGACCTTGAAAGAATGTTTTTTTGATTAAAAAAATATTGTTTTATTTTTTTGGTCACTCAAGTGACCAAAATCAAATCAGTTTGGTTCTTTTTCCTGCAACCTTACATGTGACACTCAAAACAGCTGCTGCCATTCCAAGAGGTGTGAGGAATGCTAGGAAATCTCTCAGGAGCTGACAGTCAATGGCTGGATCGTTGCAGCAAGGCACTGCTCAGCCATGGCCTCTGGCTCCTGCAGGAGCTGCCTCCCTGTAACCCGGTGCTCGACTTCTGAATGGCAACTTCCCATGACAAGTATTTCCTAGTATTGCCCCAGGCCTCTGAAGTCTCCAGTAGTTCAACAGTAAATTTCTGAAAGGTAATTATAGTCCTTGTGTTCTATTAATTTCCTGGAGAGGGAGGGGTTATCAGTACTGCTCATATTTTAATATTTTCTCCATGCCCCAAAATGCTAGAAGCTCTGAAAGGAAAAAATAAAACTTCAAAATTTAGATAACTACTTGCAGTGAAGCTAGCTGATTTTATCCTACTTAATTTATTTCATCAATATAGTTCAAAGGATGCTGACAAACATCCTCGACAAACATTTATTTTCATTACTAAAAGAGAAGGTATTGTAAATTTCACTTAATTCCCCACCACTACCTTTTTAATGCCAGTGTTTTCAGATTGAACAGCTGAAATGTATTGCACAAGTAATTTCTCCCTGTTCCCTCAAAAAAGCAGCTTTGCAAACACCATGATTAGAGAGGAAATCGTTCCAGGCCTGACTTCTGAAGGGATAAAGCCAGTATTTCTTCCTCTTCTGCAGCCAGGCTTGCCCATGTGCTGGTATCCAGCCCAAGAGGCTTGACAGGATTCTGCTTCTCTTAGCAATGCAGCAACTCCAGTCTGTCCTCACACAGCAGGGGCTGTACAACTACTTAATGCTTTTGATGCAGTATTTGCCACGTTTGATCTGTTGTTTCTAGTCAAAGTCCTTCCCTAGGTCCTTTGGCTCAGAGACATCCTATTGACCAGAGTGACTTAAAACCCAAATTAAGTTACACAAGAATGTGGGAAATCTCAAATAGTGCTAATTTCTGAAAGGAACTAGCTAGTGCTTAGTCCCAGCAAAAGAAGAAAAATGCAAGCAGCTTTTGAATGAAAAATGGCTGAAGGGGAAAATACAAATATGCTTTCATCTCATAGGTTCAAATCGGCTTTGCTATTTTAACTCAAAAGAGAAAATGCCAAAAACAGCATCTGTGAGGTTGAAATTGCCCTTTTTTATTGCACTGCTGTGAGGAACTGATTTAATTTTAAAATATTAATGCTTCAACATTGTTTAGTTTCATTTCTTGAACCGTGGGTTATGAATCTGCTATTTGATTATGGAATGGAAAAGCACCAGAAGGACACACGCCTTGGCAGTGATAGCACATGCAGCACATGCACAGAAAGGCTCTGTTGCTGGGTAACCCTCTGGAGGGGAGCAGAGCAGCTCTCTCTCTAAGCAGGCACTCTTCAGGCCATAGAGAAGGGCTCTGATGGCACACCAGCTCCAGCCATAGCCACACATTCAGAGCAAGGCCCCCTGCCCAGTAATGGTACAGGTCAAATATAATTCGTGGAAGAACAGCCAGCCACTGCCACTCCTACATCTCAAAATGTACAAATTTCGCACTTTCTGAGCTAGAGAAAGTCCTGGGGGTAACTTGTGCTACACACTGATGTTTGCTGGTCTGTAAGAGAAGCTGCATGCTGTGCCTTCCCGTGTGGGGACCTGATGGCAGGATAAGGCTAAATGCGCCATGCACAGCTCGTATCTGATGCGCCGACAGCGCTTAGTGGAGAGCTCACACTCAAAGCCCAGCGGGTCCTCTGGGGTGTACTGGTTCCTGCTGCCTGTCACAACCTAGCTAGAATGATTTCTAGGGCACAGAGAGAAAAATCGAGTGACTGGAGTTTCTGCTGCTAGTAAATAATCTCTGCTGCTTGGCTGGCAACTGACAGATAATGATCCTCACCAGAAGAGTGAATGATAATCAATTTAAGAAATATGGACAATCTTTCAGGAAACATAGCTTCAGAGCAATTTCTGGACAGAAAATACTAGTTACAGCATAATCTTCTAAGAAATTAGTGCACAGGAAAGGCAATTGAAGGTCATCTTTAACTATACTCACAGTTACAGAAGTTTCTGGAAGCCACAGATAATCTACAAAGTAGATTATCACATTTTTGTTACAATTTAGGTTCTAAACCAGAAGCTAAAAAGTCTGTGAAACTGTTCCTTCTGCTCTACTGAGACTCAGACCTCCCTACAGGACAAGTAGGAAGCTCCCTAATCCAGGGAGAGAGAAACATTTCAGTCTCTGGATTTCAGCCTACAATACACTAGAATTAAGAATTAAGCTTCTCCAGTGATCAGTGTGAACACTTTGGTCCAGGGTGTGAATGGCCATTCCCTGGTGACTTGGCTCAGGAACATTTGCTTTCCCAAAGACCTATGTAGAGATGTAAAGAACCAGAAATGAAAGAACTGGTGGTGATGCATATGATACTGATCACTAACTCCATGTATACCCTCAGTGTTTCCATGATCTCTTCTCTCCCACAGAGACTTGTAAGAACAGTAATTTCACAACTATAAGGTGCACTAGATTATAAAGCGCACTTCTGGGTTTCGATCAAAATTTTAGTCAAATGGGTGCGCATTATAGTAGTGAAATTACTGTATTTTCTTTTCTAGCTAGCAAAGGGAACAGAGGACAAGTCACTTTCTAAGGTTCAGCATAAGGGGGAGTTTCTTTTCTGCTTCTGGCCAAGTGCAAAATTACAGAATGTTTGAAGTTGGAAGGAAGGTCATGAGACCCAACTCCCTGCTTAAGGAGAGACACCTAAAGCCCACTGTACAGGGCCATGTCCACATGGGTTTTGATTATCTCCAAGCAGAGACCTCACAATCTCTAGGACAAGTGTTTAGTCACCCTTACAGTAAAAAAAGGTGCTTCCTGATGTTGAGAGACACTTACACATTTCTGTTTGTGCCCAGTCTGGTCCTGAGACTGGGCACCACTGTGAAGAGCCTGAACCAGTCTTCTGCACTCTCCCTCCTGACACGTGGTCCATAATGGTCCATGGCCCAGATGGTCCATGCTGGTAACATGGTGCTCTTTGCTCTTTACAGCTGGGCACAATAATGCTTTGAAGGGCAGATAAAATACGTATTAAATGTCAATATGTGCTTTTCCAAGAAAGATATTGCTTAGAATTGGCACAATAAAAGAATTTAGAAGGAAATGTGCTCTTTGACCATAAGCAGGAATGGAGGTAGTAATCACTGCAAGCCTTGTAGTAAGAAAATAGGAGCAAGAAAACAGAGATGCAATATCCTAGGGTGTTTGAGAATGGAAAACATTTCAGGAAAATAAAATTAATGATGTGCTAACCAAATAAATACATAAAATAACTCCTTTGGCTATGCTAAATGAGAATTCACAAATTATTTGTACAATTCAGCTGCAGAAATCCCTCAGTATGAACTCTAATCTGCTTCAATGTGGGGGTGGACAAGATAGGAAAAAAAGGGTTCCATATCAGACACCATCTTGGTATCTTCTGAAGCATTATTAAAAACATTGACAATGCCAATTGTAACAAAGCTTGTACCTCGTGGCTCCTGACAAAACGAGGTTATAATTTCCTTAATTAGTTTTAACTAGCAAAGCGAAGACCTGTGTGGAAGAAAAAATAAAAAATAAAAGGAAGCTGTTTTACAAAGGAAGCTGAAGGAGGGGAGCTTTTCAAGGTGGTCTGCTGAGAGAACAGGAATGTTTAAGGATCAGAACAGTTGAGGTCTGTCTCTCATGTAAGTTAGATCAATCTTCTAACTGCAATTTTCTTCCAGAAGAAAGCTGCATTGAAATTTTCCAGTATTTGTTCCACATATTCACAGGTAAAGAACTTAAATAGCAAATAGAAATTTTTGGCATGTATTTGCAGAAGTGTTTCAGAATGCCAGACTTGACCTCTGTGAGGCCAAACTGAGATTTTGCTTCAACCCAGGAATTTATTCATGAAATTAATAAAATTAATGAAACTTACATTAAAATATTCAGTCTTAACATAATACACATCGGTAGCATTTGAATATATATTTACAGATTTATTTGAACTTTTCTTAACTGCAATTCTACAACTCAGCAACATATCCATAAGTGTTTCATAAACTTTCAAACACTTACATATTTATACATATAGTTTTTGCATATATATATATAAAAAAATATTTTTGAGACTCAAGGACTGAGAATAGTCAAAAGGACATTATTGCTACATTTCCATATTTACAAAAACAAGGCATAAACCCATTCAAAACACCAAGCCATGGCAAAATAAGTTTCAAACCCCCCCAAATTATAAAAATATAAATTTCAAGAACGAAAAAACCCAAACTTCTTTCAGCTAAGTGTCTGTAAAGTACCGAGACATCTATAACAACTACAGTTGCTCCAAAAGCCAACACATTACAAAAGAGCTTTTATAGCATTAAACTGAAAATGCTCAACAACTAGTATGCATCCAAACAAATGGCTAACTTTGGAAAGGTGCAACAGCCTAAGTAAGTTCAGTGCAAATGGCTAATTTTTTATTTAACTCTGAAAGACGGATTCCTGTAACAATAAACCAAATGCACAGTCACAGAAGGAGCACGGTATTCAATGCAACCCAAAATATACTACCAGTGTGTATATTTACAATTACCTTGTATTTGGGCAGTTAGTTACACATCTGAATTGCATGTAAACTCTACCAAAATCCCAGTAAAGTAAAAGTTACAGAGTGCTTAAGTGCATTGTAAATAAATAGGTACTCAAGTAGTACTCTGCCTCTGAGAAATGCTTCTCTCAATGCCTTTACTTATTTTTAGGGGTCAGAAACAAAGGAAGAAAAGAACCAGCAGTGCTCCTGGTGGGAAGAAAAGGGGTTAGAAAACACTTTTAAGCACAACCCTGGGCTCAACAGATGCTGACCCCAAAGCTTCACATCTGTCAAAGAAGGGTTCTTTCTTTTATGCCATTTATAAGTTTGGCACTTCTCAGTTAGACTCTTCTTTGCTATCACAGAAACAACTTGAGGTGAAAGAAAATAGCCCTTTCCAGTTAGCACTATCCAAGACTGCCTGTGGGAAAGATTCACTTGGGTAGGACAAGATAAAGAAAGGGCCCCCAGGAGAGCATTATTTTTCTCTGCTCTCCTTTAGATAAGATGACTTGTTAAACGGCCTCTTCTCCAGACACAGTTTACTGCCAGCAGCCTTCCTCCTCTTTTTTGACCAATTTGGCAGGGCCCACCTATCTTTGGTGAACACCTTTAGATGCAACTATTAGCAAAACAAATGTTAAAGTCTTTGGACACCCCAGGCAGAGTGCCAGAGCAGCAGTTCAGGCTCCATGGTGGAGTGAGACCCAGCAGTGCATATATCCATGGAAACCGTGCAACTGCTCTGCAAGGGTGACAGCACAGGTGGGAAATAACAATGAAAATCCATGCTCTTCCTCCCTTCTTCTCTAGTTTAAACCCCAGAGCTCCCAGGAGGGTTTCCAGCTGTGCAGATAAACTTTGGAAGGGTCTTGGTTCCTTCACCTCTTTTTTCCAGGTAAATACAGCACCCTCACTGGTCTCCAACCTATGACATCTGCCTGGGAAAGCCATTCAGGCTTGCCTGGATGTGGAAAGAGGCTTACAAAACCATTAACTGGTTTATTTTCTAAATTCAGAAAAACAAGATTAACTAGGAAATGACTGTATGCATTCCAGGCACAGATCCAGAGAAGAATCACTGCAGATTTGGTTTGATCTACAGTCATCTGATTCCTCACCCTGGCTTAGGATTTCTTTTGTCGTTTTTTTTTTTTTCCTTCACATCTGTCTCTCTACTGCAAATACACACAATATAGCGAAATATATACAGCTTCAATTAACACTGCAATGATGCCTGTAACCGTGCTCAGCAGATTAAGTTTATGTATAACAGTGCATGGTAAAGGACAGTATTACAACAACGTTTCAGCTACACAGTGGTAGTAGTGAGTAAAAGAAAGAGAAATTTTTGAAGTTGTGCCTCTCTCAGCCCCTGCACAATACAAACAGCTAACACATGTGATCTCCTCTTCTCCACATGCCACTCAAACATCCTCGCGTACCAGGAGAGGCTGAGTAGATGAAGCACTGCTGCCCACGGAGTTAATCCTCACTGAGTGATCTGGAGCAGTTCCTTGACTGGAAGGTGGGGTTGAGAAGTTGGCATAAACCTGCAGAAGCCAAAGACTGGTGTCAATACGTTGCAGACTGCTCCCTTCACACATTCTTGGAGAGCATTCCTTTCTTAGCCTTTTCCCACTGAGTACTACACATTGCTGTGGAAGGGTTCCAGCTCAGGAGCTTCTTTGCAAACCAAAACAGTTTCAAAAGGTCTTGGGCTTAACTGCTGTTTTAAAGAACCATGAAGCTCAATCTCAGTTACTAAAAACACTGTAGCTTCCAACTGCATGCAAAATTTCAGCTGAGCTAAAGAAAAAAAAAGCTCAGGTTATTACTAGGCTCCCCCAGAAACCTCACTAATAATTCCTTCAGATTCTTGCCTTTGTTTTAGTAATGCCTGCACCTGCCAAAAATACATTACAGGATGCAATCGAACACCAGCAGCTTTCAGTTTCCTCTTTTCTCAAATTGTCAGGAAGCCATGTACTCTCTGCCCGAATGAGGCACCCAGAAGGTAAAAGGAAGCTTTATTTTTAAATCAGGTTTAAATGTACTTTTGTAAACCCTAGTAACACACAAAGTTATGGAGAGAGAAAATCCAAGTTTAGGATGTGCCTCCAGTTTTTCCTTGGATTGTTTTGCCCGGTTGCCCGGTCAGAATGAGCTTTCACTGTGGAATGATTGAAAGAGCAGCACATACAATTTGTCATAACACACTTCCAAGGTTATGCAAATGGTATTAGGAGAGGCAAGTGAGAAGATACAGAAGAGCCAAAGGCTCCACCCTTTCATCCAATAGCTTTCCTAATAAAAGCTAATTATACTTTATTTCTGAGATGTTTCCCAGATTAACAGAATTTTTCATAGTTTAGGCTAAGATGAATTTATGCAGTACCATTGCATTTTGTAACATCAAAATTGTTGTGACAGGTCTATTGTGAGTGAGAAACATCAGTAATACAAAAAAATGTTCTGCAGCTAGTAAATTTTGGGTTCGGGTTTAGATAGCTGCTGTCTAATGAAATAGCCCAAACATCATTCCTACTACCCAGACTGATGCTGCAAAGCTACATAAGTAATACAAGAAATACAGAGCCTGGGCTCTTTGCTTCTCACAGGTCTAGTGTAACATCTTGCTTGAAACTGCTTAATCCATAACTTACCCGGGGGGCATTATCTGAAAGCTGCTGCTCTATCATTTGTACAATTTGTTTAAATGTGGGTCTCTGTAAAGGATCAGCATCCCAGCAGCTCTTCATTATGTCATACCTGTAAAGATACCAAAATTAAGTTCTGCTCATGAGGAAATCCTTGGAGTTCTTATCTCTCCTGCATTATTATTTGAAACAAAAGTGTCGTATCTTCTTTAAATGACTTTTAAGAATAGGAATGGTGCTGCTAACACCTGTGTTTGTGATAACAGAGAACTCACTACTAATGGGAGGCTCTGGACACAGTGTTCTTTGACAGCTTGTAAAATGCCAATCCATTTACAAAACAGTGAATTAGAAATGTCTCATAAAGATCAGTAACCAGTTCTCTTGCTGTCAAGAAGTACAGCACAAATGCAGATGCTCTACAGTCTGGTGATACATCTCACTGACTTCTTTATCTGAAGTAAAAATGTTTAATTATGTTCTGTGATCTGTCAATAATTTATTGACAGAGAGCAGGTGCCATGACAAAGTGATCAGATGGCACAAGGCATGAGTGTATTTCATTGCTTGTAACAGCACAGGCGTGTATTCTGCTAGTTAGAGTACATGAATTATTTAAAACATGAAAAGAACTTTAAAATATGACAATGGGGCAGTACAACAAGCCTTGGTGCAAGAATACAAGCTCCATTCCTTCACATCTTTACTGATGTTTGGATAATTGGAGGTGCTGGTTGCTCACTTACATTTCAGGTGGTGCACACTCAGGGCTGAACATCCTGTATCCCTCTTTGATCATTTTATAGAACTTGGAGTCCACTGGTATCCCTGGATAGGGGCTGCTTCCTGTTGAGAGAGCAGGTAAGCAACATGATTTCTGCATCTACAGTAAACCCCTAAACAAAACAGATATGAAGTACAGATCTTGAAGAAGCTTACCTAAAGAAAAGAGCTCCCAAAGCAGTATCCCATAAGACCAGACATCACTCTCAAAGGTGTAGACACAATTGAAAATACTTTCAGGTGCCATCCACTTCACAGGAAGACGAGCCTTTCCAGGGAAGAGGGAATAAATTAAGACAATGGACATAAGGCATACAGAATTGACAAGGTAAAATCAACTTGTTCTGGTTTTTATGGGCATTATATACTTTTAAAATGAAGAAGTACCCAACTGAAAATGGAACCTTTAGCATTTTAGAGTCTCCAAGTGCTGCACTGCTAGTGATCTATCTTTCTGTGGGTCTACCAAGCCAATACAGTTCCTTCCACTATGGTTTTCTGAATACTGTTTGACTCTTTCTGTCTAGCTAAGAAAGGATATCAGGCAGTCAGAAGAAAATAATTTAAGTGGTCATGGCATGGTTCCTTAAGCATGTAAGCAAGTCTGCTTTGGTGGACTAGCTGGCACAGGCAGACAATAAGGTTCACATAGTTGAGATGCTTCAAGCCTTTAGTCAATATATCTGCATTAGCTCCTCAGTCTATCAGTAGAAAAATTTAAATTCAAATAAAAGTAATATATAATAATGTATATATTCTGGGCAGAAGTGTTGATCTGCTGACGGCAGGATGGCTCTACAGAGGTACCTGGACAATCTGGATTGATGAGCCAAGCCAGTTGAATGAGGTTCAATAAGGTCAAGTGGTGAATCCTGCCCTTGGGTCACACCAACCCCAGGCAGTGTTACAAGGAAGAGTGTCTGGAAAGCTGCCCAGCAGAAAAGAACCTTGGGGTGCTGCTCAGCAGCAGCTGAACACGAGCCAGTGAGAGCCCAGGTAGCCAAGAAGGCCAAGGGCATTCTGGCCTGTCTCAGCATTAGTGTAGCCAGCAGGGATTGTCCCACTCTACTCAGCACTGCTGAGGTCACACCTCAAATTCTGTGTCCAGTTCTGGGCCCCACACTACAACACTGACATTCAGGTGCTGGAGTGTTTCCAAAGAAGGGCAACCAAGGTAATGAAGAGTCTGGAACACAAAGCCCTACAGGGAGCAGCTGAGGCAGCTGGAGCTGTTTATCCTCAAGAAAAGGAGGCTGGAGGGGACCTTAGTGCTCTCTGCAACTACCCAAAAGGAGGCAGTATCAAGGTGGGGATCTGTCTCTTCTACACAAGTGACAGACCACAGGAAATGGCCTTGAATTGTGCCAGGGGAGATTCAGATTGGATATTAGGAAACATTCTTCACCAAAAGGGTTGTCAAGCATTGGAACAGGCTGCCTGGGGAAGTGATGGAGTCACCATCCCTGGACATATTTAAAAGACATGTAGATGTGGAGCTTAGAGCAGTGGTTTAAGGGATCTGCTAGTGCTGGGTTAGCAATTGGAGTGAATGATCTCAAAGATCTTTTACTACCTGAACAATTCTATGATTCTGTGATTTTTCATAAGTTTGTGTGGGAATAGAAACATTCCTTATGAATACTAACTGGAGCAGAAAAAAGGACACAGGAAGCCTTTGCATTTGCTTCCATCTTCCTCTCCCTGGTTTGCCCTTTCCATGTCTGATTGTAGGAGCCAGTCAGGCCTCTGTCCTAAATTTTGTCCTGCTTTGGAAGAAACCAGACCTCTTTCTTCAATGATCAGAGGGCTTGAACACATCTCATGTAAAGAAAGTTTGTGAGAACTGGGGTTATTCAGTCTGGAGAAGAGAAGGGAGACCTCACTGTGGCCTTTCAATATATAAAGAGGACTTATAACAAAGATGGAAAGAGATGGAAAGGGCCTGTGATGACTGAACAAGGAGCAATGGTTTTAAACTGACAGGGCATGGATTTAGATTGGAAACAAAGAAAAAAAAATTATGATGAGGATGGTGAGACACTGGAACAGGTAGTCCAGAGAGGTTGGAGATACTCCATCTGGACAACATTTCCATCACTGGAGATGTTCAAGGTCAGGTTGGATGGTGCTCTAAGCAACCTGATCTAGTGAAAGATGTCCTTGCCTGTGGCAGGGGGGTTGGACTAGATGATCTTAGAAGGTTCCTTCCAAACCATTCTATGATTCTGTGAACTCAGGAAACTTAAAGAACAATCTAGACAAAAAAAGTTCAGTTGCACACTTCCCTTCTAAGCTGCTGGTCTAAACTTCCTACTCCCAGGACCCTTTATGATCTGACAACTCTTGACCTGACCCCGAGCCTCAAATTAGCTTGGTTACACTAAACACTACTCAGTATTTTGTCACAGCAGCCATTCATGAATTACTTCAGCTCCTGTTGCTCCCTAACCTCAACTTCTAGGCAACCAGTGCCTGGTACTGACATTGTTTTGAGGAAAACCAATAAACCTGTCTGTCCCACAGCCTAAAATAAGGATGCTTAGGTACCTAAAACATCAAGGCCTGCTGGGTGACAGCACAGCAGCAGAGCTATGTCAGGCACTTGAGGTACCAGGGACTGACTGAAGTTAAGTAAGTGACAGACCCCTTTAGTGAGAGATGCTCAGGTGTGGGATTTTCTCTCTTTATCAGCTTGCTAAAGCCAGGACAGGTAAGTTTCAGTCCCTATGTTGTCATGCCCCTAAGTAATGACCAGCCCCTCATCACTAAGATCATGGAGCTCTCAGCTGAACTGGGGGCAAGGGCTGCCTTGCTGAACAGGGATCTTCTCTGAAAAACAGTGTGAGTGAAAGCAGACACACTCTGAAGGCAGCAGCTGGCTGCACCTATCTGACACAGACTTAAAACACTAAGCCAGGCAGCATAAATCAGTTTGAGATGCAAAACATCTATGCTTCATAAACATTTCTCCAGCTTAACCACAGAGAAACTCGATTTTCTTTTCTAGTAGGGCTCCTTTTATTGCACTGGCATTTTAAAGGGCACTGCAGGTGCTGCCAAAGTAATCTGCATCACTTCAAAGCACCTTTGTACCCTCCTCCAGAGGTTTAATAGGTACTCCTGAGATTGGTATTCTTCTACATGGGAGGTTTTAAACTTTTCTCATCAAAACACAGAGTCTTGTTCCAACCCTGTAGCAGGGTTTGAACAATAGCTGCAAGCTAAAATTGTTTGTTACTCATATGAGGTTAGGATGCCTGTATGGGATCAGAGAAAACCAACATGATTTTGCCTCCCATTGATGCTCTCAATCAGTAAATTCACACTTCGTTGTCTGAATGATCCCTTACAGAAAAGGATAAACTGCAAACCCCTGGTTATTTAGATATATTTAAAATAAACTATTTCAGTAATGGACAAATAGTGCAATGCCCAGGGAAAAAGTTACAAATAATTCCAGAATTTAGGACTGGGATACCAGAGTATTTCCATGACAAAACTAGCTACTACGTACAGAGCAGTAACTTTGAATACATTTATGCATAATAAGAAGACTGGACATTCTATTGGTGGAGCAAAAACATCTCTTCTATTACAACATACATTCAGGTATGAGTACATACTTTCCAGTATAACAAGCATAAACCAAGGATTTTGTCAGCACACACATCTATGTTACTAATTTCCCCTCCGAGCCAACACGGATATACACAGACCCGAACTGGATATTCCAGATTTCCATCTAACTAAGAAAGACTCCTTTCACATCAAGGCAATAGGAACTTGCTTAACTTAAAACAAAAAACAATGTATAAAGTATCATATATACTTACATTTCCTTTGACCACATAATTTGAGTCATTCCTTATATCTCTTGCCAGGCCAAAGTCACAGATTTTTGTAATTCGACCATGAGTTAGAAGAATATTTCTTGCAGCCAGGTCCCTATGAATGCACTAAGTAATAGACAAACAAACAAACAAAATCAGTTGATAAATATCCCTAACAGGCTATTGCTTGGTTCCATGTTTACTCAGCTATGTAACTTACTGTACTATGTATTTTAAGGCAAGTTGTAAATCACAAGGAAGCCATGTGCTATTAAGCTTACTCAGATGAGTAAACATTCTGATGTCATATTTTTACAATAATTACATTGATCCAGATTAATAAGGTTGTCTACGCATTTATTTTAGTTGCAGTCATTGAATTTTGCAGCGTTTCACATTCTCAGTTGAAATTTAATGCACTTTTTTCTGATTTATCAAAATCATCACTGGCTTGTTTCCCAATACAGAAGGAAAAAAAAGAGGCAAAATGTGGTTTGTTTCCAAAATATTCCCAATATTCTCTTAAGTAACTATTGTCATTGATAGAAAAGTGCTGAAAAACTGAAGGTAGGGTAAATTATGGTAACAACTTCAAAGCACACAAACACAGAAACTGAATCCCGTAACAGAAATACTCCTCTGGAAAAGGTGAATTATTAAGTACCTACAAGAGCTTAAGCAGACTTAAGTATTTTTAAATAGTGGAAATTCTCACATGCCTGTATCTTTCAGTGACCTAAACACCTTCTATTCCAGTTTTTACTTCAGAAGTGGGCATGTGTTGGTAACTGCAGCTCCAGAAGGGTGCCTGAGTTTCCCAGTAGCTGTTTCTTTATATAAAACTGTGTGTTTTTTAGAGAAGAGAGGTGTTTCTCTTAACAATATTCTTAACAATATTATTTCTTCTTTTTCACCTCAAAAGGAGAGCATTATGCTTCAGCTTTACTGATGGTATTTAGCATGCAGGCTATAGCTGTCTGAAAAATAACCAAAGGCAAAAAATATTTTTCTTTTTTTCCTTGAAATACAGAACTTTTGGAATTTCTAACAAAAATTTCCCTAAAGTATCAAAAGTTATGAAAATCAAGCTGAGAAAGTGACTGCATATTGCACAAGTAACTTAATCTCTGTCCCTTTAGAGGACCAGTAACATATTAGTGCACTGCAATTTAATTCTGTGATATAGGTGTTAACTTGGCACTGCCAAAGCAATACTGTGCATTACTTCCCATCCTCAAGGTGAGATGATGTTACATTCTTTACTGCCTTTGCTATTTAATGCCACTGGGTCTATAAAAATGGAAGGACTATGAAAAAAAAGTCACCAGGAATAACACACAGTGGATCTGGGAGCTACTCTTAAGGAAAACAGAGAAATACAAAGTAAGTACTGGATGTCCTTGACAGTGAAGGATGCAGGAGTGTGGAGCATCTGTGTATCATCTGTAATATGATATGTTTGCATGTCAGGCCTGTTTTGAATGTGTTGATAGATGAAAAATAAACTAGAGAGAAGAAAAATTATGGTTTGGTTTGGAAGAAGGAACACTGGGAGAAAACAAACAAGTGCAAATACAAGTTTTAATGTGAACTTTCCTCAGAACCAAGTTCAAGACACATCTCCCAAGAACAACACAGGACTTCAGGATTGTCTTCCTTTCCTTAAATTGCCTATGTTTGTTTCTGCACTTTATTTAAGGTGCATCTGTAGTAGCTACATTAGTTGCAGTATTTACATGTTAAATGGCATTTTTGTGATAAAATATAAGAATAACCACAGGAAGATACTAATTGTGCTGTGCTTAAGACTTCTTTATAGATCCCCTTCTGTTATGCAGTACCTCTCCTGAAACTCAGAGGCCGTCTATGAAACCCAGAGAAATGTCTATTATGTTCCGTGCAGTCAATGAAGATTTTTTATGGGTCTCTCAGCTGATTTTATCTTTCCAGAAAATAAATAATCGTGACAACTCCTGTGAATTAAGCCATGCTTACAGAAAAGAGCACACAATGTGTTATCTCCCCCATTTAAGGCAGTATCCTGCATGAGAGAAGCAGCAAGTTGTTTAAAACTCATGCAAAAAAACCTTCACACCAGTTCTACTGTCCTCAAAAATGGATATACAACAGCACTGCTTTGCACTGACTACTGTTACAGGGGATATAAGACACCACTTTTGGCCAGTAAGACAGTACACAACTCCAACATTAGGTAAAGCTTCAGTTACGAGAGGAAGCATATCAATTTGCAGTGCTTGTTGAAAAGAACATAGAAATATTCAGCACTTAAATACATGGATCACATTAAAACACTGAAAGTGACAAAAAAACCTACTGATCCTGTCCATCTCTGAAAAATTCTTAACTTACGTTTTTGGAGGCAAGGAAGCTCATGCCCTTTGCCACCTGGTAAGAAAAGCTTAGCAGATCTTCTACATCTAAAGCCAGTTCATCATCTTCCGGCATCGAAAGGGTAACATCCTGCTCAGTGTAGGATCCTACACAATATAAACAACAACAGCTTTGGAGATAAGCAAGTGTAATCATGTAGAAATCATGTAGAGTTGTTTTGACATTAAACAAAACAGTAATTTTAGTAAGTACCAGTCTAGAATCACATAAATAGCCCATCACCAAAAAGTAAAAAATAATCCCGATACTCCATTTAAATGTGAAGAAATACAAGACACTGTAATTTAGCATATTGTTCTTTTTCAGGTCTTCTCACATCAATTACTGAGTTTTAAGTGTCCCCATTCACAAAAGACAAACATGCTAAAACCAAACAAATCCATGAAGCCCATCTTCCTGCACTCCCATCAGCAAACAGAAATCCTTGTCACTGAACTCACCCGACTTCACAGGTCGTTTTTTGTCAGCCTTTGGTGGGACTGCATATGACACTCCTGGTTTCATGTCCATGTATTCATTGGCAACATCACTGCAGAGGCAGCAGAACAAAAAAATCACAGTTTAGTGAAAAAGGTCTCAAAAGCTATCCAAACAAAAAAACAACATCAGGCCAACCCTCTGAATAATTGCTTTGGAAATGATCAGTTGATTGGAAATCCATGGGTGTGTGACAAAAATGAGGAAATGCCCGTACAGAAAGAGAGATTTGTTGGTACAGTTAATGGTACACCTCAAAGTTTGGAGTTTGGCTCAGGTGAGCAAACAAAACCATTCACATGAATACTGTTTATGCAGACTTCATTCTCTATAAATTAACATCCAGATGTTTCACAGGATCTGCTAGTGCTTCCATTTTTTGCTTAGGCCAACTTCTACCAGAATATTTCAGCAGCTCAATTGGCAATTGAAATGCAGGAGACAAATGATAAAAAATGTTAAATTCAGAAATTCCCAAGTTCCACAGGGAATTTATATGTATTTCAAAAAATCAGCCAAGGCTTGGGACAGCCATCTGCTACATTCTTTTAAGTTTAAATTTTCTTATTGCTATATATAATTCAAATGTACAGATTTTCATACTATATGGTTTATAAATATACAGTTAGGCACCTTTAGAAATGTTGGATGTACTTTGGTATTTTTCACTTCATTGCCATTAGAATTCATATACTTCCTTATCCTGACACATCTGCTTAGTTTAAGAGCAATAAATGCAGCCACAGAGCTAACATGGGAGGGAGCAATGAAATCACCAAAAGCTTTAGTTACCACCAGAAACACATCTGACATGTTCAGTAGCAGTAAATACTAACATGAGAATATTGTAAGTACTCTGCTTTTAATAACTCAATTTACCATTTGCAGTTTGTAAACTCCATTTCAATAACTCAATATGCTTAAACAGCAAACTTCACTGAACAGAGGGCACACCTCCAATAGCAAATCACAGCCTTATGTTCATCACCAACCTCTCTGGGGCATCACCAGCTACCCATTTATTGCCACGGCAAAAACAGCTTCACCAGTACTATTCCTTGCTGGGATAAAGAACTTTCCCAACTCTTTGGGTTTGCCTGCTTCTTCCCTGACTGCCAACACAAAGTAATGGGCCCACTGGGGCAATAAAAAGACTAAACTTTAGAAAGAGCAAGGATTATAACAGACCCTAAATTTTGGTAAGCTGTCTCTCACTTTGCAAATGGAAGGAAATCTGCTTGGAAACGCCCATGGAAAGAACTCCAGGATGGTATTTAAAACACAGCAGTTAAAAATACACAGATGAATTAAGTAAAAGAGCAATCTCAGAGTCATGACACAGGTTGTTTCACCACAAAATGCAGTGAGCTGTTAGTGGCAGCCTGCTGCTGACATTTTAGGACGCTGGTTTGGTTTTGGAAAAAGTCATTTCTGAAGGCAGGAATTTGGGATAAATTGTCATTCAACCTGCTAAATAAGCACTACCAAAGTTTAATAACAATAAACACAAATATATACAAAGATTGGAGCCAAGGAGGTGCATGAAATAACTGCAGAAAATTTGATCAAGAAGTAAAACAAAGAGTGCATACAATCCACTCTGTATATAATGACACTCTGTCAGAATAAACCTAGCCCTGAACAAATAGCCTCTTAATTAAATTGTTTTCTTGTGCAGCAGAGAATCTTCAAAGCCTGCTGCATTAAATGTTTCTCCACACCTCTCATCCCTAATAAACTTTGATTTCTCCTCCTTCCCAAAGTTCTAAAAACACAAGTACATTTCAGCAGGTCATACGTACGCTGCAGGCTCTGACTGATGCAAAAGGTTCTCATAAACAGCCGCATCTGCATGCTCTTCATGTTTTGGACAAATAAATGAATCTCGTTTCCGTCTCAGAAAATTTAGAAGATCACCATAACAGCAATATTCTGTAATGACCAGAGTGGGACCTGTAGATGCATGTAAGTTTTAGAAAGCTGGTGAGTATTGTTTTTAAAGCAGAAAATCTTACATAAAGCTAGCATTCAGTGAAGCACACAGGCTGGACTATTAAAAGATCACACTGACTAGCACTGTCTAGACTTGAAAAGTTATAGAAAAATAACCCAGCATCTTCCCTTTCACAGATGAACAACTATGGTCCAGCTAAAGCTGTGTCCCAATTAATGTTCTGCCCCTCAATAGCATTGCGTTGTATAAAAATTAAACAAGTAAGTCTTTTTCTCTTTCTTCATGTGATAATGTTTTTGGCCAGACACATCTGTTTGATTTTGCTCACTTCCTGAAGGAAGTTATTTGTTCCAAACGTTAAGAGTAACTCAAGCTTCAAACATTAAACCTTTTGATTCACTTATGTTTACAGTAGAGCTTCACACTCCTTCAGTAATGTTTTGGAAATGATGTAGAGTGTTATATTCTGCAGTATAATAGGAAAAATCATTCAAACAGAACAGCCTGCTGCGACAGAAAACTACACTGCACAACATCTCAGAATATTAAAATTAAATCAGAAAAGGGAATCAAGTCATCTTCAGCACGGATGTTTATAGATCAAATATATGTCTTTTGAGTGAATGACTCCAGCTATGGACCCTGAATATGTAATTACACTGTGTGTTATTTCATCTCTAAGTTTACTCTGTGCCATCATTTCCTAACCTCACTGGTTTATTTCCATTTTTCTGCAGTTAAAAATTATAGCTTTCACAATAGCAAAATAATTGTCTGTGGTGTGATTTTCTTACAGACACCATTTTTTCCACTGAGAGAGACATGCACTCGGGCCAGTGAGTTGACTTAGTTGGCTGCTTAAACAAAATTGTTTCATACTATTTTTAAGTCATTACTTGTGAGACATGTTTTGCCTTTGTCTAAAACTATTAGTTTTTACAAGCTGCTTTTCTTTGAAAAATGTGTAAGAAGAAATACTATCTTTCATATTAAAATGCATACAAATTAAAAATACAGGTTTCTATCACTCTCTATTGACACTTCAGGAGATTTTGTAGCTTTTATTATGTAAGGAAACAAACTTAAGAAATTACAGTAATTTTACAATTATAAGCCGCACCTGAATATAAGCTGCACCTGAATATAAGCCGCACTTTTTTTTTTTTTAAAAAAGGGGGAACCATGTGTAACAAAGTAACAAATGAGTAACAGAATTGCTGCCAGCTGGGTTTGGTGTCAGGTGCTCAAGTTGCAACAGTTTTCATAGACCAGGGAAGCCTTTAAAGGCAGCCCCAGGCGCCCTCCCTGGTCGGTTCTCATGTCTGGGTTGGCATTTCATTGGGATTTGTCCATAGATAAGCCGCACCTGAATATAAGCCGCACTACTGGGGTAGGCTGGATTCTTCAGTGAAAAAGGTGCGGCTTATAATTGTGAAATTACTGTAATGCAAAATGTGAAACATTAGGGTTGTGCAATACTTTATTTTGTAAATTACTTTTCTCAACTTTCTGCTGCTTAGAATTTGTACCTTTAGTGGTTCCTTAACAGATGCATTTTTCAGTTTAAACAAAAGGCTGGAAGACTAGACAAGACAAGCCTGTTGACTTCACCTTGGATACCAACAAGGAACCAGTTCACATTAATGAGGAACAATGTGGTGGAGGTAAAAATTTATACCACACATTTTGTCATCCCTCAAGAAGAAAGCACCCAATGGTTCACATGAAAGAGAATAAAAGCAGCCTTCCTGTTTAGTGGTCTTACTGTTTTTACAATGAGTCTAAAATCTAGATTCAGTAAATCACAGGTGATAATCATGATGATCTGCAACCTGTCTAAGCACGAAATTTAAGATTTTAAGATTAAATTTATGGTTTCTACACTTAGAGCTGGATTCTTCTTCACAAAGTCCCTCCTCCTGGCAATAAAAAAAGAACAGAAATAATCAATAATCTGCAGATAACCCCACCTCCAATAGTGCAAGCTCCAAGCAGATTCACGATATTAATGTGGTTTCCAAGGTAACTCAGCACTTTAAGCTCTGACATCAAGGCTTCTCTCTCTGTTAAATGGGCACTCGCTGCAAGGCAAAGCACAGGGCTCAGTACGCAACACACCAACCAGATGGAAGGGAAAAAACACTCTCTAGTAACTTACTTTTCAACATCTTTACTGCTACTGTCATAGCAGCATCAGACTTAAATAAACCATAAGCAGTGGCTTCAACAACTTTCCCAAAAGCTCCAGCGCCAAGGGTCTTACCTAATAAAGAAAACAAAATACTCTGTAATGACTTTGAGTACTTCTTCCTGTAGGGCTCCGCATTTTATTTTATTATATCAAGGAAGCTATTTCAGACACGCATGCTTATCTTTTGTCCCAAGGCAAGAATGAGCAATTATCACTATCTGCATTATTGTACATCTTTGTGACAAAACTCTGCTGTGCTTGACCAAAGTCTCATATGAGACCTGAAGGTTCCACCTTGCAGATGAAGTTAAATAAATCACAACTAACCAAAACTCAAACGGTTTCTAGGAAATTCCCATTTGTGATCATAAGGAAGTTGTGTTGGATCTATGTAAACATAGTTGTTTCCATTTATTTCTTCAACAACTTTCCACTGAACTTCATACTTGGGTTTCTGGAAAAGAAAGAGAACACCTGTTACTACTGAAGACTCCACAAGTAGCTCACGCACTTTTTAAATTTGGGCAAAGGGGCTTCTGATTTTACCTGCAAATATATGTACACCAGGATCATGACTATGATGCACATCAGTCCTGCAGCAACTCCAAATGCAGTTAGCAAAGGGGTGAAAAGGGTATGTGTACGGATTTGCTCTGGAAAGAAACAGAAAATTCTCCTAAAAATACTGAACAAGAAAAGCTAAATTTAAAAGATGCAGGTGAAAATCTTTCCTTGCTTCTTTGGGAAACAGTTTGTGGCTTTGACTTTCCCAGATATGCCTCAGGTGTATCAGAATGTCTTTCCTGAATGAGCTGCGGGAGATGGACCTGGCACAGAAACATGCAGTTTGATGCCTTCTGAGTCTCAGCTTCATTAATTCAGGAGGTTTGTCACTAAGATCAGTTAATGCAAAGGATTTGCATGATCTCAGTCAAGTTAGGTTAAAGAAAGAAGCTTTTATCTGAAGTCCCAATTTCTTCTCTTCCCTTTTGCCCCCCACCTAGGTATGATCACTACAGCACAGTCTTTACAAGGAGAGGTTGTGCCAAGAAGTGAACAAATACCATTCTCCTACCCATCTGCCCCAAATCTGGCGTATTTGTTTGTATGTTATATCTGGGTGTAACAGGAAAAAAAAGAAGCAGAACATTTGGTTTTGCAGAGAAGAGCACAGCTTCACAAACACATTTCAAATCATCTATGTTCTAGTGGGTTTTTCTTCTCCCCCACAAACCTACAAATACCACTACAAAACTCATAAGCCATTTTGCAGTATGTTGCTGTTACTTCTTTTATAGCAGCAGGACACTTAGGCTCCCAGCAAGTTGAGGACCAAATTTTTCCTGAGACATTGCAAAAACCTAAAATAAAATGCAATCTTTCTTTGAAAAAAGAAGTGATGGCCTAAATAGTCAAAACAGACAATGACAGGAAAACAAAAGGGAGAGAGAGGGGGAAAGACATGGTAATGCTGTAGGTGGTTTTCATCCGTGCTGCACAGACAGAAGAAACCCACCTACCTACTGCACTGCAGAACAGGTGCCATGAAAAGACAGTACTACAACAGTCATTGAAAAATTAAAGCAAGACTTTGACAGGAAGAACATGCAGTGTAGTATGTTATCATGTGCTCAGCCACAGTACCGTAAACTTTGTCGTGGCAAAACCCCTCAAAATCCTTTTCCAGAAAGAGCCAAACAGCACCCATGTTTTGTGGAGGTTACCTTTAATAGCAAAGTTGAAGAAAGCAGAGCTCCTGTCCCCATTGCTGGAGGCCTCACAGCACACAGTGCCAGTGCTCCTGAACATGCTGGCGTTAATGGTGCTTTCAACCAGGATTCGTTCAAATGATGGTGCTGATGAATTTGTGTAACCAACTTTGACATCCATGGGGGATATTGTTGGTGAATCAAAACACCTGGAGAAACAATACTGAGTTACTGCAATGGATTGCTACCTGAAGTGCCAGACCAACAGAGAACTGAACAACTCTGATCTACAAAAGGATTCAGCTTGAGAGCTTAGCCCTGAAACAGCCTACTCATGGTGTCTCCTGCTCTTGTATGTAGTGGGAGAAATGGATACATACACCTGGCCTGGCCCAACTGGTCTGTAACTTGTCTATGGGTTTTATACCATCTGACATCCATTTTCAATTTCATTGTCAAGCAGCTGCAGTCTACTACCCACTTCTGAAAATGTTCCCCAAGCGTCATCTTATTACAACACAAAATAAGTCCATTACATACATAAACACCATTAAGCTCATATGCAGTCAGAAAATAGCCAGTTCTCTTCTCTTCTCTCAATATGTTGCTTCTCCTTCATATATCACATATTTACTACATGAGAACACATTTAAGATTTTAAAAAATGTACTATTTAAAACCATTAAAGAAATAACAATTATTTTAGACATGAAACAAATTACACCAGTGGGAAGGAGACCTATTACTTGATACTATGATATCTATAATCATGGGGGAAGTCAATCAAAATCTTAGAACTTGCTTCACAAATGCTCACTCACTTCACAGTGAAACTCACCAATCTTCTTATAAACACCTAGTTTTAAAAACATCCGGCTTTATTCATAACAACACTGGACTTGTTTACTTGTCATATGTTTCATGTGAACAGAAATCTAATTACATTATGTCTGGGAAAATTACTTCATTACACAATAAAACAAATTATAAGAGCCATGTTTGCAAGTGATTCTGTGATTGCCATTCTGTGAAATTGCATATAGAACATCTGTCATTTGTAAGCTGATAAAAGCCATAGCTAGCTTGCAGCAGAAATTTTGTCTTTTACACAGCAGAAAATGTTGGTTATTCCCCTTTCAAGGACAGATTACAAGGGAGAAAAATGAAATATATCCTGCCTTCTCACAAACTACTGCAAATAATGCAATGCCAAAAAGGATGAAAACCATGATGCAACATTTGAATGTAACTATTACCAAGGAATTTAATCTTCTTAATTTGTAATTAGCATTGGCCACATTGCACCTAAAACAACCTTTGGAGACTCTTGTTTACTCAACTTACCTCTGCTCAGTTCCTGGGCAGAAGTACCAGTATATGGTAGGGGCTGGGAATCCAGCTGCTACGCACTGGAGAACACCATTGCTAAGTATATCCAGAGTGAGAATCTCAGGTTTTGCTGCAATAAAGAAAAGAAATAGTCATCCATTAGGGGAACACAGAATTTACACTGCTATTTTCTGTTCACACCAGCAACCTGAGTGCCTCATATACCATGGAATCACACAGGTGAGAAGACCTTCTTATGCTCAAGGATGTCAGGGTCTGAACTGGTGTCCTGTAAAAATCCGTGAAAATATTAGTCCTTACACTGAATGCTTGGGCTGGATGTTAGAAGAATACCTCATCTCCCCTCAGTATTTGATTTGATTAAAGATCCTAAACCAGCAAAGCTAAGAGCTTAAACAACCCAAAGTGTATGCTTGGAACAACAGTAAAGTTCCCATTCCTGCACAGCATGGCTTTACCCATCTGCAAAAAGGACAGTTTCTTCCCAGTTAAAAGTGTACTCAATCTGTCAAACCACATCCCTCCTGCATCTGCCCCGTGTGTTCAATATTACCACTGCCGCCAGGAAATGCAAGGCAACCAGCGCAGATCTCCTGACAGAGGACATAGATCCCTCTAAGATACTGAACTGCCCAACTGCCTGATTCTCTGAAACGCTGCTGGTAGAGGAAGCCAACACTTGGCTGAATGGGAGCTTTCCAAATGAGAATTTGTGGCTGCTCTGGTAGTTCAGAAAGCAATTCATCCAGCCAATGCTTACTGTCACATCCTGCACAGGAGTTAGTCCTGCAGTTGGTTTAGGAGGCCCTATTTCAAGTATGGCAGGACACCAGTGCAGTCAGGTGGATTTCAAAGTCATTAGCCCAATGTCATATGCTTCAGCCAAGAGTACCACAAACACAGCAAGGTTTTTTTCCTGATTAAACTGGAATTAGTGACATTACTGTCTTTAACAACCTTAGCTTTCTAGTAAAATCACCTAAACAGAAATTAATGAAATAACTATGAAAGACTACATAGCAATGATGTTGCTCACCTAACAGATACAAGTTACCCATTACCAGTTAATACAGCTTTACAGAAATGTAAGATGAACTCCTAATTCCAGAAAGTAGTGAAGCTCTATAGACTGCAGTGGGAAAACATAGATTTATTTCAGATAAAACCCATGTATGAAGACTGCACAGGGTTAGTTAATAATGAATATTCTACTTGCTGATTAAATTAGAGTCAACAAAGCACACGTATACCCTCAATCACATACCACCTCCTCGTGACTCATGTTACAGGAACCAAATGTTCTTTCATTTCTAAATCCGCATGTTGTGTTTTACGCAAAACACCAAGAACCAAACATTGTTGCAAAATGTTGAGACTGATTTTCAGCATTACTCACTTGGTAAGGAACTTTCTGAGAGCACACAGCATCTCACCCAGCCTCAATGCTCACAGAATACATGTAATTCACATTTCTGAATTTCCAATCAAAATGGCTGGATTGTGAAATTGTAATTAGCTGAACTACAACCCATGTGCTATTTGTTTATGTATATGCTGTGTTCTAGGCAACACTACAGTACAATGTAACTTGAGAAATGAGAGAAATGAGAAGTCAAATGTAAGAAGCATGTGTGCATTAAGCCCTGGAAAAAATACTTTGCCAGAGTTGGTCTGCATGTGACACCTGAAGCTGAGTGAAGGAAACGAAAATGCAACGAATATTAGTTCGAAATGAAAATTAGTTAGGCTATTATTAGTCAGAAAATATTAGGCTCTTTCCACTGTAAAAACCTAGTGCAACAAAAGCCTGTCTCGTGGCCACGAGTCCACATGGACTCATCCTGCAGGAGTGCAAGGAGAGTACAGAGTGTGCAGCCCAGGCAGAGTGGTCCAGCCTTGGTGCCAAGGGAAGCTGAGCTGCAGCAGCCTCTGGGAAGTGCTGACCTAAGAGCAGCTCTGCCTGCCATGTGCCTGCTGAAGCACTCTGATGTGGCAATTAGCACCATCAGCCTCTCCCCTCCAGCACTGACGGCTCCCAAGCCTCCCTGGCTCAGAGATAATAAGGGATGCACTTCCCTTGAGGCAGCAAAGAGCCCCCCACACCAGTACCCAAGGGCACTGAGAGGCTGCTGCTGCAATCCCCACTCCTGGGCTGCTCCTTGGCCAGCTCAGGCCATGCAAACATCTCAGCACCTGCGCCGCTCTCTGGCAGGCAGAGCACCTTCCCCAACCACCAGTGCAGGTACTTCAGGGGACGCTGGGGCAAAGATGGACTGGCTTTCACAAACAGATGCCAAGCTGTCAGCATGCATCTTCTTTTTAAAAGGGATTTTACTGTGCTAGATTTTATGACTTGCACTGCCTAATTACCTCTCCTGCCATCAGACTCCTAATGACTAGATGTTGCTAACTGTTCTGATTTTAACCCCTTAAATATTTAACATTTTATTACATTGCTCAGCATATACACATACCACCTTCTGTAATCAGGCATTAAACGTTTTAAACTTCTAATTTCACTGAGTTTATTAATTGCTTTTCAGCTTTTATTAATGGTGATTCTGAATATATCAAAGACGACGTATACGAGGTCACTCCTATTTTAATTCAATGTTCTGTATAATGAAATTCTGCGTTTAATTGCTTTCTATTGCCAGTTTCCCTTTCTTCATTGTTAATGAAGTAAATGTCTAAAAAGCAACGCTTAATAGGTATTGTCAGTCATCCCAGACAAAGAGAGAGTTGTTTCCTGTTGGAGCTACATTTTCTGGATTGGAACAAATCTTTTTACAATATCATTGTGATTCCTCATTGTTCAATGCATAGTCCAATGACAGGAAATCAGCTGAGCTTGGTTTCATGGGATCTCTAATACGATATGACCAGTTTTTTCTTTGTAGCAGGAGCCCCAGCTGCATAGATAATGTTTTGGTAACTATAATTAAGCTGAGATATTATTTTGCACTAAAGTCAGTTACCAGTTGGAAGATTCCTCTGATAATTGCTAGATACCATACCTTGCCACTCTGGAGACTTCTACAGTTTCTTAATTGTAACTGAGTACAGTATGCTGCTTGTCAAGCTGTAATTTTCTTTTTGGCTCCTAATTTTAGAGCTGCTTACCTCTATACATTTATTATGAATTACTACACTATTTTAAAAGCAATTTAGTATTGTTTCAAATTAGCATATGCAATTGCTAAATATGTTTAAATCCAAAGCAAGTACTTCTGCACTGGGTTTTTCATGTATTTCAGCAAATGCTTCAGCACCGATATTTGTTTACATGAAGACACTCTCCTGATTATGAACCCTGTTTTACCTGTTTGGTTATTTTCTGCTGATTACATGCCCAAGCCAGATATAAACATCACGAGCTACATCTAAGCAATTTATGCAAAATTCCCGACAACAATGTCAGGTGAGGACACACCATTAGATGGGGATCTGACCCACCCATACATGACTCACCTTTGGCAGTTACTCTGCTATGTTGAATAATATGGCATGGTGTCATGCAGTTTGTGCTCCACAGTTAAATGATGAGCATTTTAAAACCAGTGAAAACCGCTTTTCTAGGGGTTGTTTTTATTAAAAACAAGCCCTATAAAGACCAATCTATTTGTCTCTTTTAGAAAGACCAATCTATTTGTCTCTTTTTTCAAAGCGAAAAAATGTTTATAGGAGCTTAGTCAAAATGCCAAAAGAAACTTTTTGAGTCAAGTGCATCAAATCCAACTGCTTTAGGCAATGGCTGCAACCCACCCAGGGCCACAGTGCATGATAATGTGAGCTCTTTGAGTCTGCTTAAGTGTCCTCACAGCATCCCAAGACTGATCTTGCTACTTACAAGACCACTAGTTGAGGAAAGAAGGAAAGAGACTTGAATGCTGCTGGTTGTATGGATAAACCATTCAGAAGAATGAAAGTATCAATGCTCCCTCTAGCCTTGTCCATTCTGCTTCTCTATTCTCTTCCTGATCTGGTTTCCTAACCATGGAGATCTGCATTGAGAACTTACACCTGATGACGCCAAAATTGTGAGATAGTGTTTTTTTAGTTCTTGTGCCCAGACTACAGGCAACCTGCAATTTCTCCCATTCCTTCAGAGAAATTAAACTTCTGGCTCAAAATTTTGCTCCCTCATGACTGTGACCCATGCTCACTCACTGAGAAGAAAGATATCTGAGATCACCAGTGCTCATTTCTCAGAAATCAGAGGTAGGAAACATAGAAAGCACAATGCGAGTGTCAACATTCACAGATGAAGGAAGAAACACCATGTTCTGAAAGGAGCCCAAGTTACATTTCCAGATCCAAACTATGTCACTGCTAATAGAGATGCTACAAATGTTTATTGTCAATGAGAACTGAGAAGAATTCAGAAATTAACAGGAAGGACTTGATGCATTTGTGGAAGTCCTGACAGTCCTCTGCATAGAACTATGCCTGAAAAAGGACACATTGCTGCTAAAGCATAACAGCAGCACAAAACTGCATTTGCAGCACATTTACTTTCGATATGGTTCCTCCTGCTGGGCTCAAAGTCCCTCTTGGTTTACTTTTCCTTAAGCTTGGCCTTTATCAGCAGCCAATATTTGTCAGCTGAGCTCATGAAATGCTCTAAGAGGATGGCTCCGCTAAGGACAGTGTTTTCTCAAGATTTCACTGAATTAATTTTGAAGTTTAGCTTTTGTCTTGAAGAATGCTATTTGTAACTGAGGCCAGTGCTCTTTTTTAACAAGCATGTCCCAAAGATGACAACACACACATTTATAAAGCTATGCAGATTTCCCTAAAACAATGGTGATTTATACTATTATACAGAAGTATTTAGATGCCAAAAGGCATCTGAATGTGAGTAATTCTCCTGACAAGCTTTCAAACTCTGCATCAACTCAAACAAATTAAGGACAATTAAAAGCTTAACTTGGTTGCCAAAAATGCAAATTATAATCCCTGTATCCTGCTCCACCTCAAATTATAAAAGGTTTATGATACATACTTATTTCTGAGATCATGTTTCCAGGTGCTACAGGCTTTTTTCTATATAAACAACCTAGCTGCTCTCTGGTAATCTCTGGAATACATTTGCTAGAATATAAGGTCATGCTGGATAGTAGGTGGATTTGTGTGAGTACTCTGCACTTTTATATCTTGACATTTAGTTTTTCCAGCATGTGCTTCACTTCAGAAAGCCTCTCATATGCTGAACCACACTGTGACATCTTGTGCATACATTATGTTGTATAAAATACAATGACTGTGATAATGAAATATTTCAGACTGTTCACTTCACTTATTTTTCACATAGATCACTTTACTTACTTTTCACATAGACATTAAATGTTACAGAGGAGCTGGCATCAGAGTTGGACACAAAAAATGTGTAAATGCCTCCTTCTGTTCCTTTTAATCGTGTAAGGTGAAGTTCACTTGTGTAACTGGAAAGAAAAAATTTAAGCATTACTAAGACACACAACTTGCTCTGAACAGGCAATTGCTGCATGGAAAACAAGGAGGGAATTTTCTGCAGACATCATCCATGCAAACACTCTTATCTTACACTATGATTGCCATTGCACTTCCAACCATCCAGAAGTTTTGCCACTTCTAACACCCAGATGTGTGTCTGGATGGCAGCTGAGCATCAAGCTCAGACCATGCATGCATCACCACCTGCTCCTCTTCTCACTGAGGAGGGAACCCAGATTCACAATGTTCTAGATGCTTCACTGGATTTTTGGAAGACAAGGAATCAGGACAAAAAAGTGTCCAGCAGAAATAAAAGCATAAGCTTTTATCCAGAGCACTGCTGTGGCAGTGAAGGGAGTTTCTGCACACAACCAACCTAAATTCTCTTTTTTGCTTATTGGACAGGAATATAGCTGAGTGGTGAGTAAATAGCACGCTGGTCCTCAGATGCTGTGGTTAGCTTGATGCTATTCCAAATGTAGGTCAGCAGACCTTGCACCAGTTACTGTGGCAAGCCACACGTACTACATCTTTTATAGTCAAATTTTCTCACCATCCCCACTTTCCTCTTCCCAGAGCAGATTCTAATCTGGTGTTTCAAAGTGAAATCAACACCTACAGACATGCATATTACCTGTTATTGCCCACAGTCTTGAACTTGACATCATGGTCTGAGGAATTCTGTAATGTTTCATTCATGTACATCCAGACTTCTTCCTTTGGTTTTGGATATGCCTCATATTCAACTGTTAAGTTTCCATTTTGTCCTGCATTTATATCTATTGTGGTATTCATTGTTGCAAACAAACGGACAAATCCTTTAGCTGATGGTCGTAGGAGGAGAAGAAAAACAATGTCAGGCCATTTAGAAGATTGTGAGTACCCTAACCACACTTAGACAACTTTAAGATCAGTGATCAAACATCCAACTGTGAAACAGGAAACCTTATCTGCAAAGTAGAACTTAAACCCTCACCTGCCCAAACCAAGGCTACTAGCTACATATAGCGCAAGGCACAGGACTTAAAGCAGCTTTGAGTGCCTTAGCATAAATAATCCATCTTCTGGTGACAAATACCTTCTATATGCTTTTGGAGAAGTGTAGGCATGTGTTTGATTCTACTCAAGTATTTCTATTTTTCCAAAAATTTGACTTGCTGTCTGGTGTGAAAGAAACATTACCAAAAAAATAAAAGCAAATGAAAATCAATTATTACAGTTTACTAGAGTATTAAAGGGTTTTTGTCAAGTGTAATTAAGAACAACATTACAAATAAAGCTATTAAAAGCTGTAATTAGAGAAAAATGTTCTAAGTCCACAGGCCTGGATACCAATCATCTTAAACTAAGGCATTTCTGTACATCTGCTGCTGGGTCTTAATCTTTCATTTGGCAGATAGCATTTATCACTGTGCAGTTCCGTTCCAAAATATCATGTCTAACAACATCCTTGCTGTAGAACTTTAATTTCATTAATAAACTCATCAGATTGAGGGTTCACTTTAAAAAGACAAGTTTTTCAGTCCCATTAAAGAAATTCATAAGGGAATTATCGGTTTGACAGGCAGATTGCAATTACAAGGAAACACATTTACTGAGAGCTTGAATTTAGACCTAAAGTCAATCTCAGATCCCTGCTTCTTCCCACTTTCTAGCAATCAAACTGCTGTGGCCAGCTGGGCACATGAGCCTGGGAAAACCAGAGCCAGTGGGGCTTGCTGACAGCATATGGATCTGCCAGAGCACTTGACAGATGCTGTGAAGAAGAAAGGATGAAGTAAATTCATAGCAGGCAGGTATGCTCTAAAACAGATCATCAGAAAAGAGGAAAATATTTCAAATCTGGAAACTGAAGATCTGCAGCTCCTTTGCAGTGCTTTTTTCAGTTTTATGTATAAACACAGGATTCCTTATGCAAGCTATATCCAAAATCAGACCCAACTCCCTTCAAATAAAATTTTATTACAATACTATCAGTCCCAGTCATGCTATTTTTAGGGGATTTTTTGGCTTCTTAGTGCAGATTTTCAGGGATTTTTCCAGGTTTTTATGCTGAATTTTTCCTGGATTTTTTCCGGATGTTTTTCACAATAATCCCTGGAATTTTGGCAGGCTTGGGGTTTTCCAGTGCAAATTTCCGGAGTTTTTGGGCCATTTTTTGTGTGATTTTTGGGGGGTTTAGGCCATTTTAGGTCAGATTTCCTCTGGATTTTTTTTCCACCCATTTTCCTGTTTCGTTTTTTTTTTTTTCCTCAGAAATCCCTGGAATTTCACTGCATTTCGGGGCCATTTTTGTTTTTTAGTGCAGATTTTAGGACTTCTTTGCATTTCTAGTCATTAGGTCTCTTTGCATTTCTAGTACCTTCTACAGTTAGAAAAATTAACTGATAGAAAAAGTAATTACCAATTTTACAAAAAATACACATTATTTCTTGTAAAATTTTTGGGTAATGTTAAAGCCACAGTGATTTAGCATCTATTGCAGTCCCAAATCTCTCTCTATGGACACAGCATACACCACTTCCCAGGACACTGGGAGCTGGCACAGTTCAGGTAAATAAAGTCAGTTTGACAATAAATGGTGAAAGGTACCCAAAAGTTGGAGCTTAGTTGTTGCATTCCCCTGAACCCAACATGTTTGCCTTCTGGTCAGAGATCTGACCAACAGGAAGAAGGGTCCTGTTACAGACTCTCGCCCCCCCACCCCCTGCCCTCTGGAAAGCTATATAAACCTGAACACCTCGTGTCTCTTCCTCTTTTTCCCTTCGTTCCCTCACGAATAAAATCTTGGAACCAAACCAACAGGGAAAGGGCCACCCTCTGTATGCTTATTCATAGCACAGCATATTCCTATTTCTAATAAGCTAGCCGGGAATATTGGAAATAGAGAAAATAGCTGTGATACTTAGTCGAGTCAAATTTGAGAGGGTGGAGAGAGAAAACTATCTCAGAAAGGAAAAATTCCATCTTTTCTCTGGCTTTTTTTATTAAATACAAACTTCGCATTTCACTAAACAAAAATTCTATTTCCTAATTTTTCTAATGTCTTGCTTTATTTTAAACCCCAGACTTTCCAAAGTCAATCCTTTTTAAAGCTACATTTGCATATGTACTAGTACTAAGAATTTCTGTAGTGAAGAACTTCCCTCCTCTTACAATAAAAGCTTTCACACTGATCCCCTTGGGGAGAAGATTTTGTTTCATACTTCACACTGTTTCACTCTTTTACATATGAATGTAGTCTCTCCTGTTAAAAAATGAGGAAAGCATCCCTGTCATTGTGAGCCCTAACCCCTTGACTGGCACAGCAAGGTTAAGGGCACTCAAACCTCAGCCTGTTTGCTGCAGATCTGACCCACACAGGTCAAACACTTCTGTTTTCTTTACGTTACCAGGGAAAGCAAAACAAGCAGTGTGGCTGGAGTGCGTGTCTGTGCAACAGAAAAACGGATTTGAAAAGGAAAAAAAGAATCCAGGGCTACACTTCCCTCAGTTACTACACCCCTGAATGGAACTGAAACGGTTGTAGCAACCACACAGACCAGAATGATCTTATTAACTATACCAATGTGTCCTTAACTGTACTCAATTCATCAAATGAGCAGGTTTCAGCAGCTTTAAAATTCAAAAGGCACTGTGTGTCACCCAAGTTAATATATAGCAGACTCTAAACGCATCTGTTATTAAACAAGAGGAGGAAGGGAGTTTGCTCACTGTTTAGTGACATGATCCAAAACATGCAGAAGTGATGCATAGTGGGTTTAACAAGGGGGTGACCTCCAGAAGAACTGGATGCTGGGTATGTGCACCACAATGCTGCTCACAGCATTATTTTAAATGGAGTACAAATAAAGCTTCTACATAAAAAAAAACTGACACACTGTCAGTGAAATTGCCCATCCTTGCAAGGCAGGTATTGAGGATGTGCTTTGCACTTGCACTGCCAAATTACTTAAGCATTGGGACAGTACCAGGAGAAGGTAAATTAGTTGCTTTGTTTTAGATTAAACCAGGAAGGATAAGACAAACCAGAGAGACAGAAAAATTGTTGGGTGGTTGTTCTGGTATCACTTTCCAATAACAAGCAAGGGGTTATAGAAATGAAAGCAGTCATACACACCACAACTTCCTGATCCATTCCATATGGCACCAGCCAGCAATAACCTTTACAGAAAACCATTTTTACTTGCTGAGGTTTGGGGACAAGGACAGAGAAGGAAGGGAAGACTCCCCAGTGTTCTCACTTTTCAGCTCCTGCTCTTAGAAATTTTAAGATTTTTACAAGAAGTATTTACCTAGAGCTTTCAAGGTTACTGTGGCATTGGTTTTTCCAAAAAGGTTTCCTGCTTGGCATGTGAATTCTCCAGAATCATTAACTCCCACTGAACGGATGTTCAATGTTAATTTCCTTTCGTATCCATAATCACCCAAATTTCTGCTTTTGCTTGTAACAATCTGTCGGTAAAAAACAATTAACATCTAAAACACTGTGTGTGCATCATCTTTCCTAGATAAATTAAAAATAGAAGTAATTATAACTTTGCTATATTAATATTCATAACTTTAAACCGGAATAGTAAGCCAGCACGACAAACCTGCCACTAGAATCCCTCCATGCAAAACAAGTGTGTGATCAGCTGCCTTTGGGAGATAATGTCCTCTCCTAAGTCCTATCCCCTCCCCTTCTTTTTTTTTTCCCTCCTCCAGCTCCCTTCTAAGGCAAGAATGTGGGGTGAATTTGGGGCTGTGCTCACCAGCCCCAAGAGAACTAAATGGAGGAGACCAGCCAAGCCAAAGAACTAGACCTCCAGCTTCTTCAAATGTTCCCATTACCCGATGAAAAGGCTGTTGAGCCCAAGGTCAGACCCAGCTCATTCTGACTAGATTTCCAATACTAAGGTGAGCATTGGTGAGAGGGTGAGTAACCAGCTGGAGGTTTTATTTGAACAAAAACCACTTCTAACTGTAGGGCTTGATGCAAAAATGACCACTGACTTTCCCAATGCTCAGAAGTTGAAGCTTGAAGTCATTGCATCTCAGAAGTGTGGCTCAGCCCTCAAATGGTGCCTGAAGTTCAGCAACCATCTAATGGTTGCAATGCTTCTCAGCAAATGACAAGAGAGAATTTTAAGGTCCTGAGGTTTAATTTTAACTGCGTTGCTCTATATTCCGAGGCCACGAGGCCACGGCATCTCCTGAATGCAGGCATGCTGCAGAGAGCCCTGGGGGCAGCAGGCTAAACACAGCATCCTCCCTCTGGTACCCACTCTGATTCTTGGCCCATAGCAATCTCAATTTATTAATCTTAAAGGAAACTGGAAATTTCACTCTCTTACATGTGTCATGATTCTATACATATGCATAGAAAAAATAAATGCTGTAAGATGCTTACTTTAGTCTCTGTGTGAACATTCAGTATGGTTGGAAAGACTGATAAAATTTACACTGATTAAACCAAATGCAGATCTGGACTTGTTATGATTTTCTAATTGAATTATTGCAATTCTTGAATCTTCCAAGAGCTTCTAGACAAATTAAAGCTTCTCCATGCAATTTTGATACCTCCCAACTTATAGTAATCACAAGAAAAGTATATTTAGTATGGATGTGCTTGCTAATAGCCAGTCTCCTAATTTTCAGCAGTGGTGATAACTTCAGTCATACATGGAAAAAGAATTTTGATTTTTTCCCCCTCATCTGTTTTGGACAAAATTTAAATCTGAATATACTTAAATATGAAGTTTATGTGTTCTCTTTCAATACAAAATTTGATTTGGTAGTCAGAATTTCAAAGACAGCAGCTTCTGCTATTTACTAGCAAGGACACAAAAGTCAAACTTATTGGGAAAATACTTTCCTTGAGGCTTTTACATATTAAATAAAAAGTACAAAAAAAGCACAAAAAATGAAGGGAGGCCTCAATTTCATCAATCTGTAACACAGGAAAGGGAGAGGAATGACAGAAAGATGAAATTCTGAGATGAAGGTCCTGCACAGGAACAAAAGCAGATCTGCATGTCCCAAGCCACCTTCATGTCACTTACACTTTCTCAGCACTCAGAGGTGTGGGGTGGGATTTCTGGAGCAGCAAGCACATAGCAAGAACAGCCTTGCCAGAGCTGGTGGATTAGCTAAGCATGGCATGCCCAGCCCCAGGGAACAGGATTCCTGTTTGTTATGTGCCTGAGGAGATGTGATTTATCCAAATATCACAGGAGTCTTTTCTTCCATATATATGGGCTGAGCATTACGTATTCTGGTCACCACCATTAGCAGTAAAAGATCAGTCGATTAGCATGGGAGAGTATATGGTGGAGTTACTAAAAGGTCTTCTCAAGGGCTTTTAATTAATTTAAACTTCAGGGTATACCCAGAAGATCAAGAAGAACAACCCAGTGTCTGCTGCTCATTTCAAAGACACTGCTGGCAGCACACTGGCTTACCAGGGAAGGGGATCTCTCTGCCCCTTTTCTGCAGAATAGTTGTGCTGCCAGTATCAAACTCCTGGAGCACTGAGCCTCTCAATAATTTAATTTGGCAATGCCAGTCAGAAACTTCATCTATCACTGCAGAAGCCAGTTCAATGGTTCATTTTTCAGAGCTTTTCCAGTTAGGCACACCATGTAATTTAAATGAATTAATCATTCCTGCGAATGCTTACTACTATTCCTGTCACACACAGCCCCATGCTAATTAGCAGGTATTTTACTGTTAATGATAACAACTAGAATATGTAATTTGCAGTCCATGTGTTGATATTTGCAGCTCCCATTGATTGCAATGTGATGTGTAGGCACTCCATGCTTCCGTATTTAGGAAGCCCAACAGAGGTCACCTAAACTTCACATTGAAGAGCCTAACTTTAATTTCTTTTTGGCAAGAGAAGCCCATGCAGATGCTTTTCCTCCCAGCCATCCTCATGGGCACAGAACAGTTGTTCCCTCTCACCAGTGTGTGGGATACTGAATCTTTTTAAATTCAACAAACACAAATCAAAACAGCATCAGGTACCCAAGACAAGCATGTGAATGTTTACAGAGAGTCCGTGTACTGAGGCACACATGATACAATTAAATGAACTTACCCCTCTTTTGTGAGAAATCCAACTAGCCTGTACACTACTATCCACATCCGTGATTATGCATGTAACTTCAAACTCTTCCCCTTCTTTGAGAAGCTCATAGCTTTTTGATAAGGTGATGGCAGGAAGAGTTTTGTGAACTGGAAAACAATTTTGAAGTTTATTACTTTTCATTAGTTTCAGCTCTTCCAGGGAGGATAAAAATCAACAGTCATTAATTAACTTTCCAATAAAATCAAGGCTCTGAGATATATTCAAATTTTTTAATATATTACACAGTTGTTCCTTTACAACAAGCATATTTCTGCTTCAACCTCACTTCAAATTACACTTGAAAGTTAGATAATACTTGTTAGAGCATAGCAACTTGCATGAAGGAACCTGAATAATGCTGAACCATTAATGAGACGATTCATTTTGTGACAATGGTTAAAAAATAGCACTCTGGAACTGAAAACACGGTAAAGATCAGTCACTGAAGAACAGCAGCCCAACACTAACTGCAGATTTGAAAACATTAAACATTACAGCCAACAGAAAGTACTGTCTACAGGTCCCTGAAAAGCTCCAGATGGACAGCCAAGGGAGGACAAGTACAGCTCAGGGACTTCTGCACACCTGTGCCTGAAAGCACCACAATCTCTGCTTACAGCGATGGCTCACAGTTTGTCACCCAAGATGCAGGCGGTGACATGCAGACGTGGGGTAGCGGTACCCTGTTCTGCTTCAGGATGTCTTTTGTCAACAGTCTGGTGTATCTGAGAACTACGTGTCTCCTGCCTCTGCAAAGCTCTTCAGCCCTTCCTCTCTTCCCTTTGTGGAGTTTTTTTTCCTATTTTCTTCATTCTTTCTACAAGTTTTCTTTCTACAACATCCTACTAGGGCTTTTACATAGGAAGACACACTATGAATGCAGCATGTATCAGATAAGGTCTTCCACACTCTCTCTCTGCCTCTGACAAGGGTTTTGTAGTTATCTTAGGTAAATTTTTACAAAACTTAGGAAAACCCCATGCTTCTCAGCCATTCATACTTTTATAATGTTTTCCTCATGTTGCTCTAAGAAGTAACAGAAGAGAACAAAGAAACATGTTTGCTCTCTTCAGATATAAAGGCTTCCATGAAAATCCCCCTCAGCACTCAGCATTCCCCCGGTGACAGGAGGATGCCACTGCAGTGTGTTCTCATCTGCCAGAAACATCTCTGGACATCCAAAAAAAAGCCCATAAAGCCTGTCATTGTTTTGTGAAGGGCTGTACATAAACACTCCCTGTGCTATCATAGCTGTTGTGTGTCTGAATACTCCTGCACAGCTTCCTGCTTCACAGACGCCTCTTCAGACTTTCTGCACCAGAAGCTGACATCTGAGGGTCTGTGTGTCATGGTTCTAACTACAAAAACATTGCCCACCCAAGCGTCTCCAACACATTTAAATGTTGAGCCAGGGAGAAAATGGGAGTTTTACTTGGTGCACTCAGTAAGGATTGAACACTAGAGCACAGTAACTCCAATACTGAGAGTGGCAATGCTGAATTTCCAAATGGTCAGGAAAAGAAGACTTACATTTGCCACAGCAAACTCCACTCTTGAGATGATCCT
>VRYO01002355.1:14101869-14141078 GCA_009812075.1 Sialia sialis
CAACCCTAGGGCACAGGGATGTTGGAAGGTCAAGTGTAGGGCATCACCAACAGGTTTGCTGCATGTAGCAGCTCAGCTACAAATGCATTTCCCATCCTCATCTGTGCACATGGCTGCCGTTGTGACCACTTTTACTAAATAATAATGAAGACAAGGATCTTCTCCTTCCACATGCTCTGCCTTCCCACCAAATCCCTCTTCTTCAGTGCCATCAATGAATTCCTGTTATTGTCACTTGGGGGCAACAGACACAGGAGTCAGGCACTGAGATAATTGTGTCTGCACAAATCTGTACAAACATCAGGGTGCTTGTTTGCCCTCAGAATTTAACAGCATAACCCATGCTTCTTATAATAATGAAAAAAATGCCTGGAAATCACCAGGAACAAAAAATAAAACTCATCAGAAGGCCAAACCTTCTGATCACAGCCACAAGCTGCGTGTCACGAGATCAATCTGCCCCTGACACAACTTGCCCAAAACAAGCTTTGTAAGCTCACCACTTTCCTCTGGACAGCAGTGAGGCTTCATAGCCCCCCTCTACACCTCCTGGGAATCAGATTACCTGCAAGAAGGCAAAAATCCTGAGTTACCTGGTCTCACATTCAGGAAAATGTTCTCTGATATCTTCTGAACTCCATTGTGCTTGGCCAAGCACTGGTAGCAGCCCCTGAATGACCTCTGCACGTTCTTTATAATAATGCCTTTCTGGGCATTGGGAATGAACGTCATGTTTTGGGGGAGACGTCTGCCATCGCATCTTCTCAGTGTGAAATTTGCAACATTTGGATCTGTTAGTGGGCACACTAGCAGGATGTCACTGTCTTCTTTCCCATAGATCAGAGAATCAACAAGGAAGAGCACATTTGGATCTGTGAAGAAACACAAAGACCTGTCAGACAAGCTGGCATGGGAACTTCTGATTACCCTAACTCTACAACTGGGCACTTGTCAAAAAAAGTTTTACTTTCAGACAGTAAAACTGAGCATTGCCTAATTCATGTTTACCAAGAGACATTAAATTTTCTCCTAAAAGAGCAGCATGACAGGAGACGTGCAGAAGCATTCAATACCAGATACACTGAAGAACCATGTGCACTAAGAATAATCTTACTGCTTTTTTTATTTGAAGACGGAGGACAGTTTTTTGCCTTGTTTAGGTCCAAAATATCCCCACACAGTAAACAGATCTTCACAGACCACTAGAAGTAATTTGCTTTTAGCTAGTGGCAGGGCTGTAAGGTTTCATGCCCACGGGAAGATTTGAAAGAAATTTATGAGCAAATGGAAGTTGAAAAGCACCTAAATTATGGTTTTCACTTCTGTAAAACACATAATCTAAATGAACACACATTGCTACCAGAGGAAGCAGCAAACAACTTCTCTCTTTCTCTCTGCTCCCTGAAAGCAGAGATTATTTTTAGCCTTCTTAGAAGAAAAACCGGGCATACAAACAGCATATCTGATTGAAAAATAATCATGCAATCTTTCACAAGGTAACTTTCCTATAGCATTTCATCTCAGCCAACCAACAACACACAAACATATAGTACTTCAAACACTTCTACAACCAAAGTTGAAGCCTGTGACATGTCATGACCTTGAAATGCTAAGAAGCTGGCAAACACAAAAATAAAGGAATGCGTGATGACAAACCCTCTGTAAAAGTTTATTTCAGATTCCATCTGCACTCTCTACAGAGTAGAATGAATTAGAAAAACAAAAACAAAGCTAAAAGTTTTCTTTCTTTTTTGCAAACATGCTTACAACTTGAATGATTAGAGATCAAGAAACCATGGCTTACCAAGGAAGACTGAGAGAATTTGTTTCAGATGATGGACAATGTGCATTTGGTTTAAGACAAGAAGTACCAGGCTGAAAATGAAGGCTGGGATTTTTATGTAAGCAATTCACTACATCAGGGATTCCTCATCACTGCACAGAGAAGTTATGGGCTGGTTTCTAGCCCTGCATGAGGGTGTAGCTTTAGCTGAATTTGATGTTACAAACTACACAAACTACAGGTTTTGAAGTATCAGTCTAGAATTAGAGGACAGAGACTATGAAAGAAATGAAGAAAAGTAAATAATTTCTGAACAGAACCAAAAGGTGTTATTTTGCACACAGAGATCTTAAAAGAAATACTATGATTAGCTGTCACTTCTGAGCATGAAGAGCACGGATTAAAAGTGCTCATCTGAATGTCTCTGCCAACAGACGTAACTGATTGCTTTCTACTCAGTCTCCCTTTCTCCAGTATGGGCAGAACCAAGATATCTTCATTAGGCAGAAGGTATGGCTCCCTTCAACCAAAAAAAAACCAAACAAAAAAAAACCAAAACAAAAAAACCCCAAACAACCCAGGGAATAGCACAGCGAGAAGACACAAAAGAACTTCCTATAGAGAATTCAAGCACAAACAAGGCTGCTCATGGTCATGTTCTTCCTTCCATGGCCTTCTGCCCCATGGACATCTTGCATTGCACTTGGCTTTTGGGCATACTGCAGGTTTCCAACATAAGATATGGTGGTGCTTATCAGTGCTACCATCTGAGAAGACTTGAGATCAAAATCAAGAGATCTTTCTCAATTACGCAGGAGTCTGAACTAGGTTTGCTTGGATCAGGAAAAAAATGCTTTTACAGATACAACACAGGTACTTTCTGCCAAAACAGAAAGGTGAAGCAGGTACACATCCACAGCCTGTCAACACTGTGTCGTTCTTGGTCACAGAAACAGAAGAAATTTGGATTTAGTAGGTTCAGAAGAGCACAAAATCTCAACAGATGCCACCATTCTAGGTGTCACTATGCAGGATCAAGTTTCTTGGTCCTGTTCTGTCTTTACTCCCACCTTCAGAAGCAAAAAAGATAATGGCATGTTTGTGGCAACCCCACAAGCAGCAGAGCATATGGCAGCATCTTACAGATGATGTAAGATGTGATTAAACCACGCCTGATGCAAAATGATGGTCAACCTCACAAAAAGATGGTCAACATTATTTCACTGCCAGGAACTTGTCAAAGTTAAGGTTGCCCATTTTTCACACAACTGAGACTAAAAAGATAATAAAGTGTTGCATGAGGCCACACAACTTCCCTGATGTGGTAAGCATGCTCAGGAGATCTGCCTACTATCCTGAGGTGAAGGAGTCACTCAAGTAATGGAAGGCAAAAAAATCTCTATGATCATGGCTGTCTGGAATAACTACCATGACCTTCAGGAAAAAAATCATGGTAGGTAAAGTCAAGATTGTTTACCACATATAGGTAAAATATATGTCAGATTTCCTTTAGTTATAGTCTCATAGAAAAACTGGAAGTCAAGAAAACTTATCCATGGTAGCTGCATGGCTATTTGGAGAACTCAGAAGCAGTTAAAGGAGCACTCTTTAAATTGTGTGGCCACTATGTCAGGTATCTTCCCTCAAGAAAATAACCTTTGCTGTGCTGTGCTGGTGTCTCCCTGTCTTGGAGAACAGCCCTGCAGTAATTCTCAAAGGACTAGTAGGGCTCTGAGGGGGGCTCTTTGAGACAATCCCTACTGGTCAAGGAATGCTGTCTTAAGAAAGTGGATGCCATTGGACTTCTTTCCATCAACAGAGGTATGGGAAGGAGAAGCAAAATAACCATTTTCCTCAGAAAGTAAATGGAATGCCAGGCATGGTAAACTGTGAGCTTGGGGGCAGCTGATGTAGACATACATCAGCAGAGAAGAAATCTGAAGAAAACACTGCACAAAGAAGAGTAATAAAGGATTGAGAATTGTGTCAGAACAGAAGCCCATTTTTTCCACTCTGAGACATTTCTGATCAGTCACAAGGTAGATCAGAAGCTGAAGGCAAAGGAATCATCTCTGTTTGCTGGCTTAGGCCTGGGAGCACAGTCTCAAAAGACCAAATCCTTCAGGCTGACTGCCTCAGTAAATTAAAAGCTTGGGATCAAACTTTACATGACTCCATACTGATGCATGGCATAGAATTAAAAAGACATTTCTACATATTTCTTGCTTCTTCACTGTATAACTGACTCATACAACAGAATCAGATCACTTAGGTAGCATCTAGAAAGGGAGCTTGGATAAACTTCATCACAAAATTAAGGGGGATGTAAAGAGGAACTCATCCAGAATTTTGTGCTGCTGACAAAGGCCATTGCAAGCAAGAGAATGAGTTTTCTTCCTACTGGACAGGGAAGAAGATTTCTTTCACCAGACTGTGTTCTCTCACTGTACTTCAAATTCATGTCATCCTCCAACATTTATTGCCCTATTATTTTGGGAGTGGATATGGAGAGTGGGGGGAAGGGAAGGTGTGAGAAGCAAAAATAATACCTTTGTTGATATTTACCTTTAACAAAAACATAATAAGAGGAGACAATACTCCCTTTGCTTCTGCATGTGTATGTGCCTATGTCTCTGACTGTTGCATTTTTGGTGTACCACTCTTTCTCATTGGAGCTCCTTGCTTTTGCTGATGGGTCCGAGTTCTGGAAGCTCCAAGTCACAGGTCCCTCCTCATTGCACGTCAGCCTTAATTCCTCCCCTTTGTTCACAACTACGTCGGACAGTGCACCACCTGGGAAAAAAAGCACAAAACAGAATGCCTGTCAACACAACACTCTCTTTTCTTCTGCAGCAGAATTATTATTTTACAGCTGTATATGTGCAACGAATATTTTGGGAATTCTTTCTAAAAACACTAAGCTGCAATGGTACTGTGCAATTCTACAGACACTTTTTGTCTTGTAAGACTTTTGTCACAAAGAGAAAATAACCAGTGCAGGTGAAAACTGGCCTCTAAAAAACCTTTTGAAACTAGTTTCAGATGCACCACTTTCTGCAATACTTTGGCTTTTGAATGGGAACAGACCCAAGCTATTTAAAAATTAAATTCAAGAACATATGAGTCTGATCCTACATGGCAGCACTTTTAATCATTCTTTGTCATTTACTCAGTATGTTGCCAAGAACTAAAGTTTCCTTGCTCAACAGTTATCTTTTTGTAACTGCTCTCTCATGTATTCAGATGCTCCAGTCATACTCTTGAATTAGAAGTGTCCAGCTAAATGAAGGCATCAGTACATGCTTTCCAAACTTGCTTGTTTCTTTACCTGAAGTGCCAATTCAACATTTCTTACATTATTAAAAAAAAAAATACAAAATATTCAAGTTTCCACCCCAATGCTGCCAAATTAGTTTCACTGAGGCACCAATCTCCCAGTCACCAAAGCTGCTCTAATTGACCATTTAGCTTCTTTGTCATGGAACACACCCAAACACAACGTTTTAAATGTTCTCACAAAATACTTTCTCTGTGAAATTAGCAGCTCCAGCTCACAGTTCCCAACCACTTCCCAACTGTTACACAGAGAAATGTGCACATTCAGGCATCCTTGGCTCTACTGTTAGGGCAAGCCAATCAGGGGATTGCTGAGTTAGCATACTCATGATTTGAAAGTCTTAGTGAGCCTGCAAAAATGGAGTTCAGAGTCAAAAATCCAGAGAAATTCTCACTGTTTCAGACCAACTTGAACATCAGAAGAACATATGCAAATATTGAGGTGATCTCACAGTAAGAAACCTTACCCCTTTCAGAGTGGGTGTTCAGTGCTACGAGTAATCCTTAGCTTATAGTAACTGTGCTGCTTGCTCACGTCACACATTTGTACAAGACTGCACAACACCCGTGTGTAGTAGCAGAGTCATGACAGAGAAAATACTACTTGCATGCAAAAACACCCTCTGCAGCTCCATTCAGAGGCTGAATTTCCCTACCCACGCAGATAACAACAGACGTTCAGGAAAAACAATCGGATAATTACTTGGGATGAGGTTATACACACCAGACTTAATTCACTCATCTCACAGCTTTACTCATTCTTAAAGTATAGAATGGATTAAGACCAGGTCAGGTAACTGCTCCTCTTCCTGACAAATCCACCACAGAGTAGGAAGACAAGGATGGTCAGACCACCTGCAGAGATTAATTACTTTGTTTGTTTGTAGTCTAAAAGGAGCCCTCCTTGGATTATAATTTATCAGCGTTAAACTCAACTGCTACTCATTCTTCCATTGTCACCAAGCAATTTTCCAGATGAGGTCCACTAATCCTACATATATGCTTCCATGACAGAATGCATAAGCAACCATCCTAGAAATAAAAATTGCCAGAAAAAGGCAGAAAAAAGCAACTGTTAATTTCAAAATACCTCAAGTGCAGGTGAGTATCTGAGCTGTGATACAGTAGCTCAAACAAGAAGAATGAAAGTCCAAGGTCTCAGAAAAACAAGTCCCAGCCAGCAGTGGCATGGTAAACAGGAAAGCTGGAAAAATTATTTGCCCTGTGCAAAGAGGTACCTGACAGCAGGATTAAGGCAAGAAGATCTCTAATTTTCAAACCCCTCGAATCAGAGGTAGGAACTGTTGGCATGTGAGAAGACAGAGGGCAAAAACTTCTGAAAAGGGCTCCTGAACAACTATGCAGGTCCTTTGTGGGGGATCTCTGTGGAAGACTTCTCTGCTGCGTCCCACGGACCACAGGGCACACAAATTACTTGAGCTGCATAAAACAGCAAAAGTGTGGTGGTGTAGTATAGCTGTGCTGGCACTAGCTTAACAGATGAGTCAGGGAGGATTGAGAAAGCAGAAGATGTGGCCAACCTTCCCTGGCATCACTCCATGGCTGCAGCCAGCAAGGTCCCAGCTTGGTCCCTGCTAGGGAAGTGCACATGTAGCTGGATTGGGATGGCCCCCACTGCCCACTGTCTCAAGGAGCACAGCCCTGGGCAGGTCCCACAGAGCCTGCCATGAGCAAAACCCAGTGTGTGCCCTCACCACACCACAGAACAGACCTCCTTCTCCTGCACAAGGCGCTGCCATGCTCTGGCCCCAGCTCCCAGCCCTGGCACGATGCAGGCAGCAGGGATGGGTGAGCACACCAGCCTGCTCCCCGAGCTGTGCTCCCCCTCTTTCGGCAGCAGCCTCAGCTGCAGCGAGAGCTGCTCCATTCCCAGTGTCCAGAGCCACATGGAGAACACTGTCATTTACTTGGCCCTGAGCAAATGCCAAGCCAGTCTGGCTTACTGAGCTGCTCCCTCCATTTCCCTCCTGGGTATTTACCAGTAATGACACACAGGTAAGTGCAGGCTCCAAACCGCCCAGACAAAACCTACAAAACCTGTACAGTCCTGGGGACACGCACCAGGCTTCTCCTCCTTCCCAAACCTGAGGAAGGATTGGTCAAACCGTACATACACTGTGTTGTGTGTAAATGCTGACAGGTTCTGCATCAACAAACCCTTCCCCTTATGAAGGCCAGCTCAATAGTCCTACAGACACCCCATGTCCCTCTGATGCACAGCACAGCTTTGTACAGCTGGACTGGATGTGAACAGCCATGCCTGAGCCGCGGGGAACACTTCTCAAACCCAGCACCACCTGCATGCAAAAACACCCTCTGCAGCTCCATTCAGAGGCTGAATTTCCCTACCCACACAGATAACAACAGACGTTCAGGAAAAACAATCGGATAATTACTTGGGATGAGGTTATACACTCCAGACTTAATTCACTCATCTCACAGCTTTAGTTGATCTTAAGGTATAGAATGGATTAAGACCAGGTCAGGTAACTGCCCCTCTTCCTGACAAATCCACCACAGAGTAGGAAGCAAAGGATGGTCAGACCACCTGCACAGACTAATTACTTTGTGGTCTGTGTTTTGGAGGAAGCCCTTGTTTTGTCCCCATCTCCCTCCGATGAAGATTTACATGTGCTAAACCCAATAAACATGTCCACCAACGCCTGGTTTTCAGCACCACTAGAAATTTTCCATGAGTTCCACTAATCCACTACATAAATTCACATGACTAAACAGATAAAAAATAAGAATGACAGAAAGATTAGACAAACATAATTTTATATTTTTATGGAACGTTTATGACTCTTACCTACTCTTTCCCCTAGCTCTCCTCTTATCCATTCCCGTTAGGAGTTCAAGTTTTTGTAACAGTTACTAGCAGAACTATCTAGCAAGTTATTTGGAAAGTTATTAACGGTAGTAAACAACACAGCAGAGCCTGACCTGTCCAGAGGCACCAGAAATACATTATGTAGCAGAGCTGTGAAAAAAAAAATGACGAAACTAACACAATGTGGTGAGGCATCACTCATTTCGAGATTATTTTGCTATGGTTCCTTCTACACTATGAATTCTCAGCAAAACAATTTAGAAACTGAATAATGCCTTGTGCAAAGGATTCCCAGAGTGTAAAGGATTGGGTTTTTTTATCTTGCCTTCTGAAAATGTCTCTTCAAAAAAACTTATGACAGCATAGGGACAACCGGTTGTAAACACAATGACTATTAGATTTGCTTCGTATGATGCACCAAAATATCATCTGTCTTTAAAAAGAGAATTAAGATGGTGTTTAGAAAGATGAGAATGACTTTGTATCTTCTTTTTGGAGGAATAATTAAGTGACAGAAATCCGTGAGTTTAACTAACAACTTGTAATCTGGTACACTAATCCCCACAGCATGTGTCCATCTGCTCTCTCCTCATCTTTTCTCAGACTCATGTCTGAGACTGCTCTATTGATATGGCACCTGAGCGATGGCCCCATCAGATGGCCTCCCCATCTTTCCAGGCCCCCTGGTGCTCTTGGGGACTCCAGCAAGATCAACCATGTAATCACAGCCATGACACAAAGACTCATAATTCAGGAATAAGTTGCGTTGGCAGTGAATATGCTAGAGATAGCAAGGGATGTCCAAGTGCTGAAAGCCATGGGATACAGTGTCTGCTGTCTCCTCCTGGAGCTCTGTATTCAGCCCAGGTTGGATCATGGCTTTACCAGTCACTAGCAGAACTGTAAACTTTCTGAGCAATGGGACGGAGGAACTCACTGCTGTGTCCCCACTGGAGTTTTCCAGATGTGGGTGTGCACTCTTACTTTGTTATCTACCCCACACCTGGGCATGCCACCCTCTTTACACCTTTGAAAAGGAGGTGAAGTACTACTTCAATATTCAGCCAAGTGTCCCCATCTCAGCAAGGCCCACCTGACCACAGGAACAACTCAGGACAAGGAGAAGAGAGGAAATCTGTCTTCTGCCCACATGGGTCCTGTGGTGTCCAGTGGGGCAGATGATCCCACTGTTTATCACAGATTGTGGATCCCACCGTGACACACTGAGCATTCCTCACACACTGCATAACCAGAGTACCACACTGGGATTCTGGATGATCCTCCAGAGTTGTCCTCAAGGGCAATTACATGCTAACAAAAATACACTGATAATGGAAAATATGTCACATTTATAAAAAACTAAAACTAATAAGCTCAGAGTTGGACAGCCTGGGTTATATTTTGGATGCACTAGAGTCCTAGAGCTGAAGAGCTTCACTTCCACAACCCTAACTTCTCCATGTAATATAACAAACTTGAGTTAAAAATTCTGGGATCGCTTGAGAACTAGGCTGTGTAACTGAAAAAAAAAAAAAAAAAAAAAAAAAAAAAAAAAAAAAAAAAAAAAAAAAAAAAAGAATATAAAGAATATATTAAAATTAAGAGAGAGGGAGGAAAGAGGAGGAGCACAGCAGTTGTGAATTCTACATGCAGAAGGAACATCTGGAAAACCAGGATGGAGGAATTAGAAAATCAAACAGCTGTAGATAATACTGATAGGAAATGCAGGTCAAATTGCAGGGATATGATTAAGGACAGCAGAATGTTCCTGTAACAATTAAGGGATGTGCACACAACAAAAGCTCTGGCTAAGGAGTAACCATCCTGGGGGAAAAAATACAGTTAATGCTGGAGTTTTTCAGTCTCAGCACACCACTGCTGTAGCATGGAAGAGCACATCAGGTGCAAGTCCACATCAAACTCGCAAGCACATCCAGCTGCCAAGCAAACAAAGGATGTGGGACTGCTATGGAATAAGATGAAGAGTCAAACACTGTGGATTTTATTCCCAGCTCTGCCACAGATTTCCTGCACAACCTTAGGCCAACAGGTTAGTCTCTCTCTGGTCACTTCCTCTTTCAACTCTTATCTAAACATTAAAAGGAACAAGAAGTTTGTGGCAGCTCTATAACACAACAGATTGCTTCCAAAGACAAATAAAACAAATGCCTTATCCCACGCTCTTCCACTTTCAAGTTGTGTCAAACATCTCGCAGGGCAGAGGCAGAGTGCGGCTTCACAGAGAGTCACAACCTGCTCACATCCAGTACCAGCCTCTCTGCCAGGACTGGCAGCGCCTTGCCAACAGGTTCATTGCTGCTCAGCAGGGCCAAATCCCTCTCCCTGCCTCCCCAAGGGCTGGGAACACACTGAAAGGGCATGGCAGGCTCTTCTGAGCTTCTGCCTTTTCCCCTCGCACTGTCCATAACCTTCATAGTCATCATCATTTAAGATGGACCAACACTGCACAACGAACATAGTGACCTGACCATGACCTGATCCTCACCATAATTTCTAAAGCAGTTAACATTTTTTCTATCATAAATGCACAGAGGGGTTAATCTTCAAATGACAAAATGTCCACAACTTTTGGGTAAGATTGTGGGGATTGGATACAATTGGAGAGACTTTTGTTGTTTTTTTTTTAGTGCCTATGCATTCTGGGCACTGGCTTCATTTCAAGGGCTATGGCACAGACCTCACTCACCGTGGTTTTTCATCTACAACAACATAAGAGAGCAGAAATAAGAGATATGCCTTATCAGTTAAAGTAGTGGCACTGCTGTAGATGCCATGGTCCAGAGATATCAGCAAGACATGGCTTGCAGGGAAGTAATATCCTCTTTCAGCATACCCAGCACTTCTGGAAAAAAGGAACATGTTTTGGAACATGTTTTTAGACACACAAGTCCCCTGCAGGTCTGAAAGAAGAGCAGAAGCAAAACCATTTCTTTTACACAAGTGCAGAGGTCCTAGCCAGAAGCCTGCTCAATCCTCTCTAGAGTGTTTACACGCAGGTCTAATTGAGGAATATCACCTTTCCAACTCTGTCTCTTATTTTTTAAAGCCACTATGACAGTTGACATATGCTATGATGGACAAGAATGTAGATACTTTCAATTACATTTTCTTTGCCCTGCCATTTCATGCCCCAAGGAAGAATATAAAGTGTCAAACTTGCATGTTAATTGCACTGAAACAACTTGAATTTACTCTGATGTATAAAATCGCCCAGATTTTTAAAAGGAGAGATGCTATCATATGCATACTTGTTTTGTTCCAGTTCACTAAACAGACACTCTCCCTTATGCTAGATGAGAAGTTTAGCAATGGCAAATGTAGGTTTTAAATTATTTGATCTGAAAGCTACATGAGATCCCATTTCAGCCAGGCTGTGGGGCAGAAGGTAGCTAGCAAAAGAAACCATCCACACCAACATCCACACTAGCATCTTCCTCAAAGACACAGACCAAAAAATACCCAAGACATGACTGTCCCTGCAAGTGTCATGGACTCTCAGCATATCTGAATGACACAAATCCTTGCTGGGCCCTCTCCTCTGCCCCAGTATCTTTTCAGAGACTGGAGATTTATCTGTCACTGGACACATACTTAAGTCTAGGCTGATTACGCTCCCCTTGCAGAACTAAGCGGTTTGTATCTAACCCATCTCCCAGGGTCGGTGCTATCTGCTGACCAACAGACTCCTCAATGCCGTGTTTTCCAAAAAGAGAAAACAAAGAGTTCACGAGCTTGTAGTCGCTCTGAAGTTTTGGGTTCTTGGAAGCTATATATTACTAAGCAGAAGACCAGTGTAGGGAATTAATGAAGGCTTTGAATTTTACCCAGCTGCATGAGGGCAACCCCTGTCTTCCCACCCAGCCCTGCTTGCCCCCTCACCCCGAAAGGGAAGGGGGCAGAGGAAGGGCACTGTGGAGAGGAGGAGGGCGGCAGCTCACCAGCACAGCACTCAAAGGCACAGCCAAGTGGACTCCATCTGCAAACAGCGTCAAGGAGAAATGAGGATCTCCCACACAAAGAGCAAGTGTGGAACCAGCCAGCTGATTCCCACTCATGGCAAACCCAAGAGAGGAAGTGGCAGGAGGTTGGAACAAAGGTTGTCTTTATCAGCTCTGGGGGCATGGGGAAACTACAGAGGCTTAGCTGTGAGGCACCCCCCTTTGCAGTGAAGCCCCATGGTAACCTTTCATCTCCACAGTCTGGGATTGCACCTACATGGGCCTGCCTCACAACACACCTCATGTCCTGGCAGGGCACTTCACAGAATAAGGAAGAGGCACTTGGTGCTTATCACTGCAGAGAAAAGAGCTCAGGAGACTGAGGGGATGCCCAGCTACACCTGGAAAGAGGTTATGCACCCCTCAAAACAAGATGTGGTAAATGAGGAAGAGCCATTATCAGACTCAGGTAGCAAGAAGACAAATCCAGCCAGCTCTATATACCTTGTATATCCCACTGTCCAAGATAAACATTCACAGAATCTTCAAGCAGGATAACCATGAGCACCTGGGACAATCCCTGGCTTGTGGGATCTTCCTGCAGCGGGTCCTGTCACACCAATTAGTGAATGTAGCTAACAGCACTTTGCTTCAGTACTTCAGAGCAGGCTTAGCAGAGCAGATTCTGCACATGACCTCCACAACCATGGGAGAGCTGCCCTACACACAAGTGCAACACTCCCTCGAGGCCAGGGGCTGGGGGAAGCAAGGCACTTTCCAGAGACAGAGACACACCTTCCTCTTCCCCACTGGCTTTACTTCCCTTGCGGGGGTGAGGAAAATCCAGCCATGCAAACAGGCTATTGTTCCTGCCTGCAGAGCAGCTTGCCCTTTCTGACAGGCATCCCTCTCGGCAAATAGAGCCATTTGTCAAAGGCAGACATGTAGCTGAATATAATTCTAGTTTAGCACACATACTAATTGGCTACAGCAGGATCAAACACCATGTTTCCTTCCAAGGCTGAGCATGGTACCTCCCTGAATTCTCCTTTTTTGAGAAATCACAGCTTTGGGGCTTTCTGCTGTTGTTTCAGGGTTTGTTTTTTTGAAGGAGTACCATGTACACGACAGTAGCCCAGTCACTTATCTTGAAGCACTATGTGTGACAGCCTATGCGAGGTGATTCATTCATTTCATTACATCACATTGATGCACTATGGTCTCTTACACCTAAACTTCCACCATGGAAGGAATCTACAGGCAATGTATTAATGAATAAAACCAAACCCAATGCATGACTGACCTGCCAGGCTGTTGTGCTTTGTTTTTATTTTTAACTACAATAGCCTGTGCTTACAACTACCTGGTAATTCTCACTCATAGAGAAATACAGAGTACAGCTAAATATGTATCTATGTACACACACAAGCAGATTTGCAAAAAAAAAACAGAAACAGGCAACTGTATGCCACAGCATTTGTCAGTATTGAGATTTATACAATTTAGTCTGATCCTTACTCTTACAGAATTACTGCCTTCTTCCCTCTAATTTCCAAAATTACTTATTAACCAGCTGTCCCCACAGTTAGTTTTGTCAGCTGTAAGACACATAAATAAACAAATTATGAAGTAAGTATGGAGAACAACTCAAAATAATGAAAAAGCACACTAATGCATAGTGTATTCATATTCAGCTGTCATGCATCCCATCTATTCCTTTAATGGCTCTTTCTTCTCACTTCTCTTTGCTGACATTTACATTAAAAGGTGCAGTGTCTTTCAACTTCCATTTTGAACGAATGTTCCTTGTAATGAACAACACAGGCTTGAAAGCATGTTTTCAGAAATGCAGTGAAAAGGTAATTTTAATGAAGAGAAATGAGAAAACTGGAGAACAGTAAATCGTTTTGCAATCTGAATTAATGCCTCTTTGGAAAAGGCTCAACTGAGGAAGGAGATGTAAGACTTTTGGCAACACGAATTCTAATTATTTCAAGTCTTGGCAGTAATTTTATCAAATAGTAGCAATTTCATTAAAAGGTGCACTGGTAATCATCTACGTAAGGCCTCCAGAGGGGAAAATATACCAATAATTGCATAATTATGTTATCACTGCTCATATGATGGACCACATTAAATACCACAAAGAGGAACACTGCTTTTTACTTTCTCTAGATTATTTAGTTCAGTACATTTTCCTAGAAGATTACAGCAATAAACAAGACTTTCAGATTAATATGTTCACCAAATTTTGCAGAAAAGACACAGCTATCTTTTATGTCCATAATACTTTGTATTATCTTTTCCTTCACGGAAAGAACTGACAGATTAATGAGAAAAATTCTGGGTTTAGTAATAAGATATTTATATAGTTGTGTTACCAAAATACAAGTCATTGCATCATGTCATGCAGGCACAGGATCCATTTAAGAGAGGCAGGTTTTAGGATATTTCCACATTTTTCCACATAAATTAAGTGTATCTATTCAGAGATTTTTTTATAAGCCTGCAAGAAGTTCCTTTGTCTGAATAACACTTCAACTTTGCTATTAAGATGGTGGCAAAAAATTCTTGCAAAACCATTGTTTTACACACAATACCAAATCTAGTAAGTCATTTTTTAGTGAGGCAGCCAGTATATTAGGTAAGTATCTTTGCATATAGGCATATGCATCCCAAACTATGACTAGGGCAGTTTCTGGGGGAGTCATTGGCACATTTTTCAGAACATACTCAGGTGAAAAATGTCACGTCAGACAACCACACCAACACACACCAACATCTGTCACTGATGTTGTCTTAGACAGAAGAGCTTTGAATATAGAGACTTGGACATATTTCTGACAATTCAGCTTCATTTCCTCAGTCTTCTGCCAATGAGATGAATAACTCGGCTGTTGAACTTCATCTCCAATATCACAGATGTCCAACTTGCAGTTTTTGCTTTTAAATTGTACTTTGTTTTCTAGTTTACTTATAAGTCTTATCAGAAATTGCATATATATAGGTAGCTGTTCACTGAAAAGTAGTCCTCCTTCCTGATCCAGGAAAGATACACAGAGGACTACAGTAATTTCGCGACTATAAGGTGCACCCTTTTGACTAAAATTTTGATCGAAACATGCAAGTGCACCTTATAATCCGGGGCGCCTTATATATGGACAAAGTTTGGAAATTTGCCAACCCGGAAGTGAGAGCCACGGCAGCAGCCACCGCAAGAGCAGCCAGGGCGGCCGGCACTGGGGGTGGCACAAGTGCCGGGGGCTGCGGCACAGGGAGGGCACCTGGGACTGCGTTTAAAGGCTACACCGATCCATGAAAAATGTTTGCAAATTTGGCACCTGCCAGTAAACCCCACAATCGAGTGATTCTGTTACTAATTCGTTACTTTCTTGCGTGTGGATCCTCGCTGGGAAAAAAAAAAGTGCGCCTTATAGTCCGGTGCGCCTTAGAGTTGTGAAATTACTGTACTTAATATGAGTGCCTGCTTAAACAGGGAATCCCATTTCAGCATCACTTCTGTATGTATCTAGCTTATAGGGGGAGACCAGAAACAGGGCTTACTTCTGCTCCTTCCATTTCACCTCTTTTATTGTGCTGCATACCTCAAATCCTAGGTATAATAACATTAGCACTAGTGCAAAGTCAGCAGTTTTATGTATAATACCTGGAAGTCAGACATGCTATGGAATAGGAAACTTTTTAACAGCTTGTGTTAAAATGAACACTACTGGGAGGAAGCTTTTATTTTGTGGAAGATAACATGATTTCTTCTCAAAGTACAAAAGTTATGCTCATCAGGCATAGAAAGCGCTTCCATGACAGAGACAATAGCAAACCAGCATCGGAAGTGCAGGAGAGAATCAGCGAATCAGCCAGCCACTGAGCAGCAGAAAATGAATGTCTCAGGATCAGGTCCTAGCATGGAATTGTATATAAGGTATACAAACAGAACCATTTCAGGTAAAAATACCCTATTAAGCAGCATCTTTAATTTAATATTACATGAAAAGTAAAACCACAGCATTTTTATAACACATGCTTTCCTCTCAAAAGGTAAAAAAACTCAACAGTGATTTTGAAAATACAACAATGTAAATTTAAACTTACAGCTCCTCTAATCATTAAAAAAGTAAAAGCAAAAATTTATTCAAGCTGCACATTTGCTGTCAACATTTTGAAGATAACTACTGGATTCATCAAAGTCAGTCCCTGAGCAGTTTGTGCTGCAGCAATAAACTAGCCTTTGGCATCTGGAATTTTCTAGCAGGTGCAGAGAAAATATTTTCTTTATTTCAGCTCATTCAGTACAACTTAATTAAGCAACTAGTCCATTCAAGGAAGAGCTACTGATCTGGAGCTGAAAAAAACCCACGAATGCTTCTTTCCATTGCTATTCCAAGAATAAGGAGAGAATGACATGGACTAATGCTAAAATTTTTGCAGCATAGTGATCAGAAGCCACCAGTTTTGACTACAGATAGGCCTTTCAGGCATCAATTCTTTATTTCAAAACATTTCTCAATGAGTTTTTTCTTCTGAATTAGCTGGCTTCTATATGGCGCTATTTTTTTTTAACAGAAGAACATTTCAGAATTCTTGTTTCCTTCATTGTAATCGATGCAAGTCATCAGTAAAAATCAATTATCTAATACAAGAAGTGTCAACATTTTCTATTTTCATAGTGAAACATACACATGAAGAATCAGGATCAGTGTATATATAACAAGCTACATAATTGCTTAAATACAGGCAGAGTGATTAATCAAAGTAAGTATAACATTAACTGCAAAGGCTATATTTAATTAAAACTCTATCTCAATGGTAATAAAAGAGGTTAAACCTTTCTTTGCAAAATGATTAAGTACAAATGCAAAACAGTTAAAATGAGGCTTACTGTTGGCTGATTTAAATAGTGATTAAAATCAGATTTACAATGCTTTGAAACCAAATTGAAGCACATAGTACAGGGGGAGGTAACCATTTTATTGAACCTGCATTTCTCATCTGCAGTCAGATGTCAATTTTACACATCATATCTGGAGGAAATGCAAACAAGTCTGAGAGGGCTGAGAAGAGCAGGAAGAGAAGGAGTTACAGAAAACACTACAAAAGAAAATGTTGGAAAATGTTTATCATAGAGAAGAGAAGCTAAAGGGTTTCTATTGTCAATGTGTAAAATATTATTATAAAAATATGGTAATATAGTAATATAGTAGTTCATTATGCCCAAAAGACCAGGAGAATAAAAGGATTTAAGCAACCAGCAAGGGAGATTAGGTATCAGAAGAAGCTTTTGACCTTTAATAACTATTTACAGGAAAAAACAGGTGGTAAGACTCTGCAGCACAAATCTGCCTTAGAGCAGGTCAGAACAGAAGTCTGTGTGAGGAGATCTGCTCCATCTGACTTCAAGGAAGAGCTGGGGACAGACCAGATCTCTGCAGGTCTCCTCCAGCCTTAGAGCTCTATGGGAGCTTCCTAAAACTTACTGTGTCCCTTAGAAACCCAGCTGCAGGAAGAAGATGAATACATGAAAAAGTCGTATTTCATTCAGCAAGGAATGAAGTTTCCAGTCCTGAGGCCTGCAGACAAAACCTTCAACATGTGACCTCCAGTGCAGCCATTAACTCCTGAACAAAAAACAAATTAAGTAAGAGAGCCAAGTGCAAGTTTTAAATCTCACGATACCTGTCAGCAGGAATCTAGTTCTGAATGCCCTAGGTATGTGAACACCCAAAACATTTCTATTACACAGCTCACTGGGATTTTCCACCCCTTCTAAGCATGCAGGCTCTGAATGACAGGTTATAACCAACAAGCTTGATTTCTTTTTCCTGTGTGGCTTTTGCACAATGCCTTTCTGTAAATCAAATCCACTCCAGCCTTCTCTTCCCCAGACTGAGCGATTCCAGCTCTCTGAGCCTGTCTTCACAAGAGACTTGCTCCAGCCCTCCTGATGAGCATGGTCACCCAGCATGAGCAGAGGAGCACTGCCCAGCTTAACACAACTCACAGGAAAAGATAAGAGATGTAGGACTAACCTGGCATTTGCCATGCTTCTAAAGAACCTGTAAGAGATGCAGCTCTCTGATTTTCACATTCACCTGCCACAGTTTTCATCTCTTCTTAACTTAAATCAGCCCATGCATCGTCTTTATCACTTAGATTTACAACTGCCAGTGCCTAGCTGACCAGAGAATTCTCTCTATCAGATATTTGATTGTGTTATGTGATGACGGATTCAACTGCCAAGATGACATTTAAAATTACAGACATTTAATGCAGTCAGCGCCCCCAGTGACAAAAAACCCTGTAGCTCCTAATGTTACCCAGTGATGCTTCATTTTAGTTCAATTTCCAGAAATGATCCCTATGGAGCAGCCCAGAAGCTGCATAGCATGCTGGCAACATTAGAAACTTTTTCTGTTATTTAAATGCCTCTTTGCTGTTAAAGTCAAGAGCCTTACATGCTGTAAAAAAAATGCAACATGAAAAATATCATTAAAAATCCATTAAATCTAAAAACCTGTGTTTTCAGAATAAATCAATATAATCCCCAAGAGGAAATCCACTGAGAGAATAACATTTACTGAGCTTTCTAATTGGTATCCCCTAGAAAACAGGAGTCACATTCTCCCCTCAAACACAGATGTTTACACTCTCCTTATGCTTTTATCACTAACGGCAGCAATCTTGGCCAGTGGACAAACAACACACTTCAGTTGTCATCAGGCTTGGCAGCCAGCCAAGGAGATTGCTCACACGCGTACAGCTACGTTCATTTATGACTGTTTGCAGGACTCATTGTCAAACAGGGTCCTTTTGGGGAAAAAAAAAACTTCTAGTTTCCTAAAAGTCACTGGAAAAGCCAAGCACAATACTACAGAACACAGTAATATAGAAGAATATTAGCAATTTTAAAATTAATTTTATGTCAAGTTTCCTAATTTCCGTGTGCATTCTCTTCAGATTTTTACAAATAAATGACCAAAAGGAGTAACACGCTTTCCTTTGACGCCACAGCATCAGCTCTTCTCTCCAGCCTCAAGTTACAATGAACTCTGTTACAGCTGAGAAGCCCCAACTAGGGAAGCTGAGTTTCTAAGGGACAGAAACATCTGCAAATTGTTTCTTGCGCACGGGAACAGACAGAAAGGCATTCAGAAATTTTAAAAAGGTAAAGTTTTGCACTTAAAGTGAGAGGGTACTTACAGTAAATGCAATGCATTAGGATATCAGACCTCATTTCCTCTAGCCATTCTCTGAACAGCTGAAAGAGACTTAAGGAAATGAGTCAAAATCCTGGAAGATGTTTGTACTAGATGAAAAAGAAAACAACATCTGTAAAATCATGTGTCACATCCACAGAGCAAGACAATGTGCAACACTTGATCTCTGCAATGGCATTCATCTTGGTGGACAGAAAAGAAAAGCTGAAAAGTGGCTTAACCTTGAGCAATTACTGCCTCTCTTCTACAAGACTGATATGAGATTATATCAGTCATTGTGTATTGTAGATAAACATATATGTTGTTGAAACTCTTTGATGCTGTGTGGCTCTTGTTTTATCCGGAATCTGTTGCTCCTTACCTTCAGATTCCATCAGACTGTTTACTGTTCAGACAAGAAAGCAGTTTTCCTTCAAACTACAAATGCCTAGTATTTGGAATGTAGTTTTGCAGCTCCATATATGCCTTAAAAATCGTTCTAGTAGCTTGCAGTAACAACAAATTATAGCTCAGACAGAAATCCAAATACTGTAGAGATACCATTAGTGTCTCAGAAGAGACCAGAGAGTGAATAGGACGAGCTTCACTAGGAGAGCCTCCTACTGACTGGAATATGACTCAGATATTTCTCCCAAGACCTGTCCTAGCTCATGTTTACATGTGCTAAAGACATATCCCTTCCAATTCCACCTGTATCCTGCAGCATGTCCCTTCTGGAGGTGACTCAGGATCCTTTGCTTAATTCAGGCACCTGCAAAGAAGCATTACTGTTTGGACAATCACTGGGAGAGCTGAAGAGAGATGGAAAACCCACAGAGAGCCAATACAATCCAACAGTACTACAGCTGCAGTCATCTGTTGACAAGAGGCTCTCTCTGGCAAAATAAGCACATGGAAATGCCTTCAGTCTCTATGAATGGCATTTAAACAGGATGTAAATGGGAGTCTCACTTCTTGCCAAATTTATCACATTCTTTATTATAAAGCCTGAACAAAAATCACTTACGCATTTGCAGGGAGAGGGTTCCCAGTGGCAGTGCAAGGAAAAAGAGCTGAATATTGAGCAATCTTTGACATTTCCATTCTGCTTCTGGCAGTGGCCTTAGGCCACATTTCTGCACAGGAGACTCTGCACTGTCACAGGGGAGGGAGGAAAAGGGGAAGGAGAGAGCAGAGATGGAAATGGGAGTAGGGAGGGCAGGATACTCAGATGGCTTGAGGGGGGTCAGGGTAGTGACTGAATGACAGCAATCAGAGCCCTCATCAAATTCAATCTTCCTCCTTCAAGCTTCCTCCCTCATGGCTGACAGGTAACAGGGAATCATGAAAACAGACATTCTTCCCTCTGGGCACAGGGAGAGTCTCCCATTACTCTGCAACTGATTGGGGGGAAAAAAAAAGTTTGCATTGATGGATGGATGCTGAAAGGATCCATGTCCAGTCTTCCATGACCATAGGATGGAAATGCAAGAGACTCTGGCAGAGTAGTGGCTGATGAGGGACAAAGAGAGCCTTGAGGGAGGACAGGAGAAGCAGAGAGAAAATGTTGTTCTAGAATACTGCATCACATTGAGGACAAGGCAAGTCCCAAATGGAAGGAAGTATGGAACCATGTTGCTTCACAAAAAACCAAAAATTAGGAAGGGACTACGGACAGAAAGATGAATGGTTTACCCTTTGAGAAGCTACATTAAGCTGTTTTCTACATCCTCCTTCCCTGGATGCAACCAAAGGAAGAAGCTCTTGACAGCAGCCAAAAAAAGATACTTATTATAAATGTGTATACTGATAAACAGGATAGGTCTCAATAGGGACTGTGGGAGATCATCCCAGCCAAGTGTCTACACTGAGGCAAAACCAAAAGCAGCACAGCGTCAAACCAGCTCTGGAGCAACGCAATCCAGAACAGCACATCAGATCTGTCCTGCCTGTCACTTCGGATGTTCCTGTGTCACTGCCAGGACTCGAACCATCACGCTGATACCTCCCCCAGCACCACAAAACTAGCCCAGAATACTCCTACATCTGTGTGATACACAGATGATGCACATATATACCCAAGGACAGCTGTCTTTTGCAGCAGCAAGTTATTTCTTACAACATGGTCTGTTTTTTGTTCACACAAGTTTTTGTCTGATGTGTCCCTGAAGTCTCCCACAAGTAAGTGTAGAAACCCAGAAGGAGAAGAAGGATCATGAAAAAGGTTCTCTCCTTGCTTCTCCAGTACTCTACTCTAGAAACTGCACCTCTGTCTTCCAGGACTTGCTGCCAGTGTGACCTGTTTCCCAAGTTTTCCTTAAGGACAGTCTAACTATATGAGGAAGGATAACCTAAAAGTGCAGGCAAGAAATACATGAAGTAAAGAAAGTTGGAAGCTATTAATCATCTCAACATTTTAAAAATTTCCTTCTAGGAATAACCCATTGGTAGGAGACCTTCCCAGTCCTGCAGGCACAGCATTTTGCAGCCTTCTGTGAGCAAACACAAAAAGTTACCTAAACAAAACCATAAACGCATCCTAAAGTAAAGTGTAAAAAGTGTAACCTAAAGAAGTGTAAATTGTCACTGTTGCTGGTTTCTGGTGTTTTAGAGGTATTTGCTCCCATGGGCAGAGGCTGGTGGAGCCCTCCCCGTCTGCGATAGTCAGGGTGCTCTGCCAGGCTCCTCTCTGGTGGTGGCAGCAGATGTTAAGCACCTATTGCTGTGCATCGCTTCCCTGGATCCTCGGCTCGCTCTCAGATAGGCAGCGAAAGACCCTTTCACGTTATCTCCTTTCAGACTTCAGTGCCCAGAGCCAAATTCCTCCTCAGGTCTAGCAGCGACCTCCTTCCAGCACCTTCCCCTGGACACCGCCAGACGCCTCCTAAGCACACAAACCACGCAAGGAGATGCACGGCGGTTCTGAAAGCCTTGTGCGAAGTTGCCCAGCTCTGCAGCCAGATGCAGTATTTAAAACCATTAGACCTGCGCTCCAGGGCTGTGAGGTCAAGCAAGTAAACCCCCATTTTAGAAAAGAGTTGAAGGGAACCGACAACACACCGAAGTTGCAGCACCAGCAGACCCTCCGAAGGTCTGATAGGCACACACCGCCCTTCTGTTCGGCGCAAAGGTCCGCCAGTGCGGGAGCAGAGCAGCCCTGACGCCCTGTCCCGCGGCGAGCCCCGCACCTGGGGCACTGGCCGGAGCGGGCACCGAGCCAGCGAGGACACCGAGCCCACCTGCCCGCCCGGGGCGGCTGCACCCCGCTGCACAGCGCTGCACACCTAACACCGGCCGCTCGTTCCTGCCCATTGTTCAACGAGCACTTAACCGCGGGGACATTTTGTACCGATCCCCGCAGAGTTTATTGTCAAAACAGCCCGGCCGGGGAGGTGGAGGGGGGGTGGCGGGGTTCCCTGCCGGCTCCTCTCCCAGTCCCGGATAGCCGCGCACGGCAAACAAAGGACTTTATTTCCCCGGCGGGGCGTCCCGCAAGGGCAGCGCGGGGCGATGCCGGGCGCACCGCGGGGCTGCTGCCCGACCCCCGGCGCGGCACTGCCCCGTGGAAGGAGCCGCCAGCGCCGAAGTTTTCCCCGCCGCCGCCCGTGCCGACCCCGGCCCCGCGGGGCTCCGCGCCCGCCCGCGCCCGCGGCTCCCACCTGCGGGGAAGAGGCTCAGCAGCAGCAGCAGCAGCAGCACGGTGTGCCCCAGCTCCCGGGCGGGGATCGCGCCCTCCATCCCGGCGCGGCCGCCGCTCGCAGCGCCCGGCACGGAGATGCCCGAGCCCCCGCGGGAGCGAGCGGAGTAGAGGCGGCCCCGCCCCGCGCCCGCGCCGCGCCCCCGCCCCGCGCCGCGGGGATGGGCGCAGGTGAGGAGCTCCCCCGCCCCTCGGGAGCGGCCGCGCTCCGCGGTGCCTCCGCTGGGCTGGCCATAGAGCCCCTAAACAGAGCGATTTGAGGGAAAAGGGCAGAGCCCGGGGGCTGAATGCGCGCACAGTGCTGTCGTGGGGGAGAGCTGGCCCTCCTCACGGGCAGCGTTCTGCCGTGCCGAGCCCCCGTGGGATCGGGGCTGCGTGAGCCCGAGTGCAGCGTGGAGCGGACAAAGGTGGGGAGGGAGCGGCCGGGCTGGGCACGGGAGCTGCGCACGGAGAGAGCATCCCTTAAAGGGCAGGTACAAAGCCATTTGCCTAGCTTTGAAATCCTCACTGATCGCTCCTGGAGGTGTAACAGCAGATTCTGGAGGCGCCAAAGGTATTGCCTCTGCCCTGGCTCGCCCTGCTGAGATCGACTGAGCCCGCTGTGGGCCACCACCTATTAAGGACTAGAGCGCCTCGAGTGAGGTTTAAAAGTGTGTGCTGTGACACAAAGCGAAGACTTGAAAGAAGTGGTTGGTTTTGTATGGAAAAGAGAAAACCGACAGGGAGCTTAAAAATGGAAAGGGTCCTTTAGAAAAGGATTGTGAGCGATTGTTTTTCATGTCCCTCAAGGGCAAGAGAAAAAGTTGTCCATATAGTTCTCAGGGGGGAAAAATCGCTTAAATGTAAAGAAGGCAACTGCAAAGAGCAAGAAGGATTTAGACTACAAATGCATTGCGAGAAGGGGTTGTGGAACCCCACAGAGGGAGTGTTTAAAGCACTGATGAGACCACTGACGAGGATCTGGGAGCACTCGCTTCTGTAGCTGCAGAACTGAAGTGGAGCTGCTCTGCAGGCAGAAATAACACAAACTACACAAATGCCTTAACATTGCTTTGGCAGTGTCACACACTGCTGAGGTGAAGGAAAGGTATACAGGTGACCCAGGCAAAGGAGTCTTGCATGCATTCACCAGCCGTGCTCTCTGCCCAAGGTATCCACAGGCAGCACCTGAACACGCACGTGGGCAAAGGACACAGAGTGTCAGCACACCTGTAACAACACTTCTGGATTTACCAAAGATGTAGAGAGGCCATATGGCAAAACTTTCACCCCTAGAAAAAGCGTAAATGTAGACTTCTTGAAATGTGTCAGTAGAGATCAGAAAAAATATTGAAGGTAAAATAGTCCTTTTTTTTTTTTTCTTCATCTTCCTTTCTTTTTCACTCCTGTCAGATTTTTCCCCAAGGTTAATAATGCTGTCCCACATGGTCCAGCATGAGATGAAAGTCTTGTCTTATATGTTTAAAATGGCTCTCTCCATTTCTTTACTCTCTTTCATCTCTGACAGCCAGTATCTTTTGATAGGCGAATCCTTCCTCTGCTGCAAAATAGAATACTTTTTTGTTAGCACACCAACAATATCAAAATCATATAACGTTTTAAAATCATATTTCTTACTAGGTGCTCCTCATCAAATTAATCCTAGGGAGGAAAAAAAAATAACTGAAATACTTAATTTGTTGGTGTCCCCATTTTCCAGGTGTCGCTGGATTTTGTTTCTGTAGGAGAAAAAAGTGAGCTGGAATTTTTTTATGAAAACATGTCGAGCATTTAATTTCTTAAAGATGCAAAGGCAGGGCACAGTATAGTATAAGAGATTTTCACTAAAGCATTATCAAGGAACATGTGATGTTATTATTGTGGCAGGTTTTTCCCTGTTCCCCTCGATTAGTGCTTTTTCAGTTGGTGGCCAGTCTTTAGGTCCTGCACATCCCTGATCACATGAAGCCGAGCTCCGCGTGGCTCTGCATCATATGCCTCATTTTCACAAGCATTAGCTCAATGTTAGATCTCAAAATCAAAGTGACAACAGTATTCTCCACGTGCTTTGACTGACTATAAATAGCAACAGTAAGTGGGAAACAAAGGTGAATTGCTTTTAACCTTTCCCCTTCATTTATTTTTAATAATTATAATGATAAACGCAGTTGCCCTTTCCAGTGTATTGCACTGAGTGCTGTGAGTTCTCTTGCCTATATCCTGTTTGCATTATAGAAGCAAAATGAAGTTTCTTAAGCAGTGGAGGTTTCTCTTAGGTCTTTTTCCTACCTTTGTCTGAAATACGTGAGCATAAACCAGAAAGGTTCTTCTTTGGCTTTGCAGCCAGCCTCACGTGTTCCTCTCTCCAGCTGTCACTGTGGTGCTGTGGCACCATGTTAGGTAATGCCATCTCTCCTCTTCGTCTGCTGGAGACAACTTGCAGTAGGTTGACATTTGGGGGAGTGTGGAATGAAAAGAGAGACGAGAGATCTACAGACTTGGGACACTATGCAGATTTGGAGATAAGAATTTTAAGCTTGGAAAAATATGTGAAATTATATTTGATAAGTTCACTTCAGCTTGAAAGCCTTGAAGTGATTTAAAATTTGTGGATGAGCTCCTTTGAAAAGTCAATTCAAAGGATTGCTTTTAGACATTCATGGGACTGCTTGCTGAAGTAAACATTGAATAGATCAATAATATTGGTAAGATTAAGCTAATGTCATCAAAAAACTGGTGTTCTAATGAAGGACTTGTCATTTTTGTATTTGAATAGAAAAGCATTTGGAAATTAGCGAGTTTGATGGTTTCAAACAACTTATTTGTCAGAGTTATGAAAACCTTTTTTCACCATAAATTATCTTAGAATCTTTTTTATCTATGACAAAATGTATCTATTGAGAAGAGAGAAAAATACTCTTCTGATACAGCCAATCAATGGTAGCTAGAATCCTCCCTGATAACCCCAGATAACTTTTCCTATAAGGTTTTACCTTCCTTTTTCTAAATTGCAGATTGACAGACTTTAGGCTGGAGCATGGCTCATTCATATAAACTGGCGGCCCCAGCAAGCCCGACAGCTCCAGAATTAACTCCTCTGTGATTCCTGAGGGCTTTGAGAAATTATGAGAGTTTGAAACACATATTGATTTACCAATGTTGCTGTAAAAGCTGTCTAATCACGGGCATAAAAGTTTGTTAAGCTTTCTAAAAGTAAAAATTGGTTAAATTTCTGCCTTTTGCATTCATCTGAAGCAGCATTTCTGAAGAGTGGCTGTTAGGAATGTCATATGACCCCAGTGCAAAAATATATACTCAGCACTCTGCTGTATCTCGATCCTAATCAACAAAACTGTAGCTGTAAATTTTCTCAGCCTCTTCTTGTATTAATTAAAAAACAAAAAATGGTAGGGGGGAAAGGAGTGTGAAGTCTGCTGGTCTAAAGTGTTGGTACAGGAAGGTATAATCCGGCTGGACCTGTTTTCTAGATACCTTGAGATTTTGGGACATCCCATTGCATTTTTTTATTAGTCTCTAGTCTTCTGCTCTTCATGTTGACCTGTGGGGTGGGTAAGTGGAGAAAACTGGTAGCATTTGATAGGCATGTGTCTTAAGACTTCATCTGTAGATGGGAGAATTATAATGTCTTCACGAAGCTTAACTGATGAATCTGCTATTTTTAGAGGGATGACACTAAAATAAATTCAGATAAAGTGGACACTCTTTATCTCATTCCCCCTGGAATATGAATCTTCAAACTGAATCTATTCAGTATTACTAAAGTGAGAGGTGTCTTATTCCCTTTTAATCCAATTGAGAAGAATGCTCACTAAATCCCATTGTGCCTGTGATCTTAAACCAGCATTGCCATCCTAGTTAATTAAAGATTTTTCCAGCACTGAATGTCAAGAGCCTAGATACGGTCGTCATTGAAGCTTGGTTTTGAAGACATCTTGTATTATCACATGCATAGCACACTATTGTAAAAACTGTTTTATCAGTCTAAGCTTAAGTGGAAAATAAAGGCTCTAATCTTCTTGATAGCATTTTTGTTAGTTTATAGCCTGCAACCTTGCTAAGAAAAGAGATTTGTCTTTATGAAGTGCCAAGTGTAGTTCATGCCTTTATCGCTTGCAGCTTTATTTGCACAGGCCACTGTTGAGAATTGACTCCATGCAGCTACCTGGGTCTTTTCAAGTGTTGTTTTGTCTTACTTAATTTTGTTGCTGGGTTATTGTTGGGGGTTTTTTTCCTGAGTTGAGCATATCACAATAATTGTGGAGAAACATCTGATGTGGCTTCCTCAAATGCATTCTTCTTTCCCAGCTTGCTGGCCTATCCATCCTTCCCTGGCCTTCACATATGCAGCAGCTTTGCGCTGCAGACCCAGAGAGCCTTGTCCTTGCCCTTTCTACCAGCTCCCCACAGGATGTTAATGCCTCAGTTTCTGAAACCATATCCAGCCTCTGAATCTTGTGACAAGAACTAACTTCGCTTTGCCATTTATAAAGAGTCCTTCTGTATTTTGTTACAGTGCTTTGTCATGTCTGCAATCTAAATAAATGGCTAGAGGAGGGCGTGTCAGGTGTTTTTCTCAGAGGTGATTAAAGCCACATGAGATCCAGTTGACTCTTTTGACATATTTGCTAAATTGCACAATTTTGCTTCTAAATCTGGGGGTCAAATAAGAAGAAAACTAAAGCAAAAGCAAAGGAACTGCCTTGATTGAGATAATATATGTCAAAGGCATGATGTGGGAAAGAGAATATTTCTCTTGCCTGTGTCCCTTGAGTAGATGAACTAAAAAAGCTTGGATTTTTTCATCATGTGTTGTCACCTTGCCTCTCAAAGTATCTTTCTTTAACCATTTTAATTTAACATTCTTTAGATGGATCATAAATTGCTTGTCTCCTTTTTAGCTTTGCAAGGTACTTTCAAAGCTCTTTTGGTACCATTTTGTTTATAGGTTTCTGTAGTTTGAAGAACTGTGTCGGTTCCCCCACATTCAGCTTTAAAATTTGCTACAAACTTGGGTTATAATTCATGGGCAAGCAGCCTGTTTTGACTCCCCCCATTAGTGCTGCTCTCACATGTCTGTTGTGGAGCCTTCAGCCTTTGTCAGAAGATCATCATATGAGCCTCCTGCTCTGACCTCATCCCATCTGCAGTGCCTGCTCTGCCTGTCCCCTTGTACAATGCAAGGTAGATTTGTCACAGCACTATCACCTTGTCTGGAACCAGGATATCAATGTTTTGCCTTAAAAGCAGCCAGTATTTATTTGAGAGAAGACAGTTCTTAAAACAGTAAACAGATTGCACATATGATCCATTTACTATTTTTCATGGAAAGACCCAGAAGCCTGGTCTTCTTGGCTGCCTCTCCACAAAGCTTGTCTCAGTTTCTGCTCCCACGATGACCACGGGCAGCTGAACTAATAGAGAGCAAGACACTTGTTAGTTTGCATCTCCATCTTTGGGAAGGTGACTCCCATCATTGGGAAAACTAGCCTTGCAGCTTGCTACAGATGGATGAAGTATCCACAGAGATAACTTTGCCTCTCACTTCTGCCTCTGCAGCCTTTTTTGAGTAATCCCTATTAAATTAAAATGCTGTAAATGCTGTTGCATTTGTTGTTTGTATGTATTTAGGCTTTCATTACTATCTGGCCTCACAGTTCTTGGTAACCAAAAGTCTCTAAGAGATTATTTTTTTATCAGTCTTATTCCATGTTCCTACAGCTATCTTGTACTGCCAGAGGCTTTGAGGTCCTTTTTTTTCAGCCCTGTGTATTTGTGAACACAGTGTATAAACCCCATGCCCACAGTGTTGGCAGACAAACATAACACTGGAAGAATTAAGGGTTGTCAAAAATGCCTACTCATTAAGAAGGTCACGCCCATCACCTTTATAATGCAGTCCTCTCTTTTTCCATCTGTAGAAGGTTTTTCAGTCCTTTTAAGAGTTTTCAAAGTGGGATAGTGCAGTAAGATGGAAATTCAGTCAGCAGTCCATTACATAGCATAAGTCAGCTTTTGCAGACACTTTCCTCCATGATGAATACTTGCTGCCCAGCACCTGGAAGGGCCTGCACCAAGGGATTACACCTTGTTATATTTGCATTTTGATGACTTAGTTTGACTGGATAACCAGAAGGGGAAAAAAAAAACAAACATTAGTGAAGATGCTCAACCTTAAAAATGATACTTGTCCCTGTGAGATAGGTATTGTAAAGCCTGCTGATACTAATGATATAATTTAGATTTAGAAGACTTGTGAATTTGGATATTCTACTAAATAAGATGGCTACTCATCATTTTTTCTCCTCCTAGGATCATATCAATTCAGTAAACTCAAATTCAAACAAATGAGTTTCAGGATATGTTTTCTGTGATCCTTTACCTATTTTATCTCGGTTCTTTTAGACAGTTGATATTAAAATTATGATTACTTAGGTGTGCAATTTATCTAGATGTTTCTAAACATTTCTCCCTACAAATCTATCTGCTATGCAATATAAACAACTGCATTAGTGTAAATAAAGTTCTGAAGACCATATCTGTTTTTGTTAAGTTGGTTGCCTCTTGCGTGTTGTTTCTGCTTCTGAATTTGATAGCACTGCTGGAAAACCCCTAATCCCAGCTGAGAGCACCGTGCCAGGCCACAAATTGTGTACAGGTTCCCACGCTCATCTCCAGCATCTGTACCAAGTCGCATTTTCAGAGCTCACCAGCTTATTGTACCTGCAGTGAAATAGCCATGATTTTCCTTTTGCCTGTAATAAATCTCACAGACAAGTCAGGGTCCCTAATTAACTGCCTGTACAGCCATCCCCTGCTGAAAGGAGGGAGCTGTTGTCACCTGGCAGCACACAGCACTGATTTAGGACCTGAACTGAAATAGAGATTATGGATTCTTTAGGGTTCAGATGGAAATTACAGAGCATCCCTTTGCCATCTGCTCCTTGTTGGAAATAATACAAATGTAAATGTCAACTTTGCATCCTGTGAGCCCATTGCCCCTCTAGGCCTTTCTTGCTGAGGGGAGGTGCATCTGCTGGGACTGGATTTTCACAGCTGATAGCATGGTTTCTGTGTCAGTGTCCATCCCAAACTACTCCTGTGTCATTCACGCCCGTGTTTGTTACATTGGTTTGTGAGAACATTGGCCATGAAATAGGCTTAGGAAGTTCCTGACCTTCTTGCCCTATATCTGTCCCCTTTTGAGGCACTTTAACTTGCTAACTCTTGGTTTTGCTGTTGCAGATATTTTGAGGAACCACAGAAAAGGCTACTTTTCACTCTAATCTAGTTTGTGATCTGGTTTACTGTGTGGCTTTGTGAGCAGGTCTACTGCCAAACGGAGGGAGGAAAAGCAGTGAGAACAAGCAGTGAGAAGGAAATTACACTGGCTTGCTGCTAAAGGTAGCATCTCGTAAAAGCAAACAATTTTTTTTATGGGAGCCAAAATACCAAAGTAGATGCCATAATGCCTCTATCTGAAGCCAGGTGTGAAGGTACTTGCAGGTGATTTCCCCATTGTAGGTGCACACCTAAATAGCCAGGGTGGTTGAAACAATGGAAGGCAGCAGTCAGCTCCTCTTAGGAGTGGTTATTTTGGTTATCTTGGAGCTGTTTCCCTTGCCTCAGGTTGGCTGGCTGATGGTTTTGTGCTCAGTCCGAGTGGCTGCTGCCTCTACTTATCCTTATATTAAATGTTATACAAGATGTCAGTAATAGGTACAATCTGTGAAATGCATGATCTTGGGTATGTTACCAGCTCTCTCTGTACAGCCTGCATATGGCCCATTGTTAACACAGATGTCAGCCCAGGAACAGCTTGCTTTTCTTGCTACACCTCAGAGAGCAGGCAGCAATTCCCTCCTAGATTTTGTTCAAGTTCCTGTGTAAGAAGTGGATCATTTGGTTTGGGGCTTTGGAGATGAAATTAGTATAGCAATTAGGATGTGGCTGTGGAAAATGTCCACTCAATAATCTATGACAAAATGCATTGGATTTATGACAGTGACAAGAAATCAAAATAACACGGTAGGGTAGCTCCTTTCAAAGGCAAATTGAGGAGGTGCTGTTAGCTGAATCTGAGTCAGAGCCTCAACCTGCGGTTAAGTCTTGGGGCATTTTTATCTGTAGAACTTTGATGCCATGTTAATAATCCTCACTGCACAGCCACTGTTCAGCTGATAAGCGGAAACATGCACAAAATGTAAATAATGTTTAGAAGTTTTCTTTCATCTTCTTTAACAGATTTCACTAACATAATCATATGATCAAGAATGTGTCATTTTGACCCTTAAAAGTCTGGAAGAACATGAACATGTCAACTTCCTTTCCAATCACTTCAGAAATCCTGCAAACAAACACTGGATTGATTCAGAGCTAGCCACACATCACAGTCCTTGGGTTAGTTAGGCTAACTAACCAAAATATTATCAGTCTCTGATACAAGAGAAAACTTATGTTCAAAGCCATAACAGGGTCCTGCATCAGCAAATCAACTGTCCATTTGATACCTTTTTGCTGTTCCTAAAATGATGAGCCAGACACAGTTTGGTGATGGAAAATGCTGAAGATGCACCCTTAGCATTGACACATATACAATTTTTATGTTTAGCACATTAGCACATCTGACAAAAATTCCCAATTAGAGACATAAGTGGTGAGAGAATTCCTCCCAGTTCACCCCTCTTTGAATTCCCCCTCTTTTAGATAGGAGCTAATCTTTGTTTATGAAAATGTGTCTCAGAGAGCTAGTTTCAACCTTGGCTTCCCTGAGAATCTAGTCTTGGACCCCCAGCTTGAAGTCAATGGGGAATTTATCTTGTCTTTCTGTCTAATAGAACAGGTAAAATGCTAGCTATGAATGATTGGCTACAGAGCTACAAATATGTGTAAAGAATATAGAAAATATATAAAAGGAAAAAGGCAAAAATCAATTCAGCATCACATTTGTTTTTATTTGTGTCATATTGCTCTGTGGTCAGCTATAGCGGATAAAATGTTATTGATTGAAAGCTCATTGAGTTTTGCTTCTCTTAGTTACTTAATGAAGACAGGATCTCTATTGAAATGAGCCAGCTGAGGTTAAGATTCACCTGTGTCTAAGCTAGACAACTAGTTGCTGTCTGTATCTAGTGCAGAAATGCAGGCATCTCTGGAGTGACAGTCACCCAATCTGTTGCAGGTGGGATGCAGACAACTGGTTTAAACAGACATCTCACTTTCAGGTGGCTGAAATTATGTGAAAGTTGCATATGATGTTCAGTCTCAAAGGTTAACAGGCATTTCCTTTAAATGTCCAAAAAACAGTAAGGTGAACAAATACAATCAATGAGCTTTCCCTGTAAATAAATCTAAAACAAAACTAACCAAATACTTGGACATGGAGACTCACTTACAAGCCCAGATCTGTCTACATCTTTATCACTCCCAGCTATGTTCAAACCCCTTTGCTGTTTTCAGCTGTGACCAGCACAGTCTTAAAGAGGTCTGCAAGTCTCCTTGCTCAGTGGGAAAAAAGGAACTTGCAACTGCCATATGGCAGTGGAATTTTGGACCCCACTTGCCCTGCCCCACTGGAGAAATTTGATGAAGTTTCTCTGTGCCACACTGTGTCCAGCTATGAAGTATACTGATCTTTATGCTCTGTGGCTAGTGAGGACAAGGTAGAGCTAGGTATTAGCCTCCCAGAGCAGTTTTTGAGCATCTCCAGTGTGCTACATTCATTTCCAGTATGCCTCATGGCATTTCCAGAGGGCCTCCTCAGCTGGGTGATACATACTCCTCTCTGAAGCTGCTCTGCTTGCTGTGCATCAAAACCAACATAGCAGAAAGGCTGTGGGATGCAGATACTCTCTCCCACTGAAATATCCCACTGTACTTCCCAAAGTACAGTAATTTCACACATATAAGGCACACCTATTTGACTGAAGTTTTGATCCGAACCCGGGAGTGCGCCTTATAGGCCAGTGCGCCTTATATGTGGACAAAGTTTGGAAAATTGCCAACCCAGAAGTGTGAGCTGTGGCGAGGGGCGATGCCGCAGCGAGGGGGGCGCCGCAGCAAGGGCAGTGGCGCGGCACTGGGTGGCTCCTTGGCAAGCGGGGGCTCCACGGCCAGGGGGGCACTGTGGTGAGGAGGGGCTCCACGGCACGGGGAGGGTGCCTGGGGCTGCGTTTAAAGGCTACACTGATACGTGAAAACTGTTTGCAAATTGAGCACCTGCCATTAACCCTGCAATCTGTTACTAATTCATTACATTGTTGCATGCCGATCCTCGCTGCAAAAAAAAAGTGCATCTTATACGCTGGTGCACCTTATATGTGAACAAAGTAAGGAGACTTGCCGGAAGTGCACCTTATACTCTGGTGCACCTCATACGCATGAAATTACTGTACCTTGCCTGAACAGTTGTCCTTCCATTAACAGTGGTGTGGATTGAATAGAATGTCCTGATGGAGGCAGCAAGCCTAGAACCTCTATTTGTAGGTAAATTCCTCCACTGGTGTCCATTGTCACAGTTCTCTAGGCGTGCTTGTAACCCAGTAAAACACAGTGTGGCTGGGTGTCAGTAAGCTGCTTCTACCTTCTCTGTGACTTACTTGGCTATGTCCCCTCCATTGTGCTAGGCAGAGCTCTGTGGGGCCACATTGTGGATGTAGGCAGGGAATTAGCTGAGCTGAAGTATTACTGTAATACAAAAAGGGAGGTAGAGAACAGGGTTGATTAAATTAACATCACTGTCAACGAAGAGCATTGTGAACTGCAGCCTCAGCAGTTGTATTCTAGGTCTTTGTTGTTTCCTAGCACTGCCTCTTGTTTTCAGTTCCTTTAGCTAAGCTGTGGTTTCATATAGATTTGATTTCCTTTTATAGAAAATGTTTGAGATAAATTGCAGCTCCTTTTTCACAGACAAACTAAAGAACGGATAAGGAATGCCCTTCTGAGTTTATCTGCACTGAACCTACTGTGCGGTTGTGGAGCATCATCAAGCACTATGCATTTTGGGGCAAGAGAAGGTGAGGAGGTGGAGATGGCTCCTCAAGCAGTCAGAGATAGTATGGGATTACCTTTCCTGCAGTGGCAGCAAGGGTCTGAACTGAGGAAGCTCTGCACTATTACATTTCAAAAAGGGATTTCCTCCTGGCACTAGTTCTTGAGTGCACTCCAAATAAGGCCCAAAGCTCTCTCACCTGTATCAGCTCACTGGCAGGCTGGGAGCAGAGGATTTGGGCTACTTGTGCCTTGTCCACGTGATTCCCTTTGCAAGGGGTACTACCAGAAAGCTGATACCACCCCCAGTTTGTGACATAAATGTTGCATCACTGATGCCACTACACCAAACAGCATTGGCAGAAGTATATCTGTGTTGAAAGGACCACGGAAACAAACTGTTTGTGCACAACTTGCTGGTAGACCTGGGTACCTTCTCATGTATAATGTTTCTGAAAATCCTCAACTTACATTTCCCACAAACAATTTTAGTTCATATTCATTCATAGCCTGCTTGCTCTATTTGATTGACTGCAGCTGGATAAAAAGGAAAATGTTTGCTAACTCCTTTTTAGACAAGCATGCAACAGCATCTCAGTTCTGACAGTAAGCATATCTTTAGAGGGCATCTTTCTGTTATGCAAATCATAGATTTTACCCGATCTATAAAAGAGCACTTTCAGTTTTCTTCTGATTCTCTTTTACTTTCATGATAATCTGAACATTTATAAGACCAGACATCGTTTAGATGTTCAAAATAGAATCGTATTTTTGGACCGTGACATCAGTTTTTATGCCATTTCACTACAATTAAAAGTTCTTTTAAAAACAAACTGTATCTAATTTCTGCGCTAAATCAAACCAAGCAACAAGAAATGTTTTTTACTTTTAACTAGAATGTCATTAGAGTCAAGACATGCAAATACTAAGTGGAATTGTAAGACATCTCTGCCAAAAAAAGAAAAAAAAATCAACTGCAAAGTCTTTGTCTACTCTAGAAGAGGGCTTTTATTTCTGAAGAAATCCTGGCAAACCCTCATGAAGAATCACTGCTTGCACCAAAATAAAGTGATTTCCCACTAGAGCTTGTTCCAGTTTTCTGAACAGAAGCAGCAATACCAAAAACAATTTTGCTGTCCCACCAGCATTTGCAAGCACAACTGTGTTTCTGAGAGCTGTGTATTATTGACTCCCTCTTGACATCATGATTTCAGCAAAAATCACAGCTAATGCTGTGATTAGGAGTATGAACCAAGAGAACTAGCACAGAAGTGACATTCAGTTTTACACATGGAAACAGTATGCAGAGAATATGTAACAAGTATTTTTTCCTTATAGAATACTAAGTTTGTAAATAGACCAATGCTCCAACTACATGCTGGGCCTAAATTTTGTTGCAGTATACCTTTAAAGATACACACACTGCATATATAAAAATATATATACATATGCTATATATACCTTTGCCATTTCTTCAAACTTATCTTTGTTCTCTGAGAATAAAGCCCATGGCAAAATATGCGGTTTTTAAAAGCAACTTTTTTTTCGTTTTCAAGACAGTGGCTCTGGCTGCAACCAGCACTGCAGTTTTTACACTCAGCTGGCACAGAAAGGTTAGACTGCATTTATCTAAAGTCCTCAAGAAATCGTGCAGATTTCTTAGCCACTGATGACTCAGGACAGAATTTCAGCCCCTGAAGAAGTATTGTCTTCAGAACGATGCTTAATCCTCAGCATCCAGGAAGACCAAGTGTAAAATTCCTCTCCCAGGTGGTAATAAAGAACTGGAGCATTACCTGTGACCCAGGGGAAGGCTGTAGTGTCTGGAACTTTGATGTCAGTGTTGATTAAAGTCTGGCTTTGAGCTAAATGAGAGGCATATGAGTGTGCTTGGTTAGCTGTAGAGAGTGTCAAATATTCAAAGCCTAAAACTACAGTCTTAGATCTCTACCTTTAATACTCTTCATGACTCATGGGAAGACTCACAAGGTCATTCAGCTCTCTCTTGCATTGCACTGGGTCTCCACAGCTCCTGCTGCAGGAGGATGTCTTTTTCCAGATCTGTCATGGAGAGCCATGCTCCATGGTGGGTCATGACCTGAGCTCAGACTTTCATGTCACTGATGATTAGGAGCTATGAATTCCTCTCCTCCACCCACTGCCTCATGTTATTGTGATTTTTTTTTTTGTTTCCAGCCTATCCTTTCCTATTCATACCCTCCCATCCACCTCTCCAGTCCTTTCTCCTGTCACACTGCCTCACTGACAATAATGACTTTTGAAAGCTGGAAGTGCTGAGTAGTTATTTCAACTTTTGATAATTAGGAACATCTTTGCAGGTGGTCAGGATGGGATGCTCCAATGAGCTGAATGTGAAATACTGCTCCCCATCCGGACTGTGAACATCCAAGCAGGAGAAAATAAATCCCACTTTTTCTAAAATGCCAAGGAAATCTGCATCTCTGCTAACCCTAGCAAATCTCTCCCAGACACACACAAATTGCCTTCTTTGTTTGACCGGCTTCCTAGCCATTAAGAAGACTTACTGGGACTACCCCCAGTTTCCTTTTGGTCTCTTTCATCTTTTCTTTTCTTTTTTTTTCCTTTGGCTTCTATACCCCATTATAAATAAAATTTTCCTAATTATTTCTGATCTAACCCTTTAGGACTTTCACATGATGATGACACAGTAAAGAAATGAAAGAAGAAAGATGTATTTGTGAATTGATCTGGTCACCCTCAGGCTTTGAAGTGGGAAAAATTTAGGTCTAGGCAATCCATTTCTGATGTAAATGTTTCAGTCATCTATCTGGAGCCCCCATTAGTGAAGGGGCAATCTGTCATAGGCTCTCCCTATATGAGATGCTTTGTGCCCTTGTTCTGTGAAGAAAGAAAGAGTTGTCAACACAGGAGGTGACTATTAAATTGGGAAACTGAAAACATCGCTAATAATGTTCATTAACGGGAAGAGAATTACTTTTTAAAAAAATTTTATTGATATCTGCAAGATAAAAAGAAACAAAAACCCAGTCTCCAGATAAGCATATTTCTGTGCAACATGAAATGTGTAATTCTGTGGAAACAAATACACAGACATAAACTAAAAATGTTTGAGGGCATCTTTAACTTATCAGCATAGGAAAAAGGGAAACTAAATATAAATGTCACAGAAGATATAACCAAACTTAAGAGAGCATGCATTGTGTTTAAATCTTCTGGATAATGTGCTAAAGATTAAGTTGCATACTAATGACACACATTTTAAAGTGCTAACACAAAAATTGGATTAAAAGAACCAAAACAAATTTATTAGCGTAGTATAAATTAAAATCCTACTAATACAGACCTGTATCTGGTGCAGTTTCTGCTCACATGTTTAGGAGGCTGTTAATTAGAAAAATATTAGATTAGTCCCACTTTTTTTAATTGCAAGCAAAACCCAAGGCTGCAGTCTTGTGTGAGAAGGGTATAACCTCTGTCAAATCCCACTGGGCACATTAGACAGACAAAGTTTACTAAAACTGATGTCAGATGATAGGAATCACTATTCTAGCAGCTGTTCTTCTTGCTGATACACTACAGCAGCTTTTGTTTTGTTGTTGCTATCATATGACAGAGCTGAGGGAGCTTCCCCGAGGGAATCCTGCTGCAACCCCAAATATTAGCATAAGCAGCTGAGTTTCTGCCAGATTTGGTGACCGTACAAGGAGCTGGTGCAAGCTCACTCAAGCTTGGAAAGCAGTGCTGTCCTGTCGATGACTTGCTTATCATTTGTCCTGGCCTCTGATACTCCCGGTGAAAGGTTAGAATAAAGGAAGCTAATAATTGCATCAATTTCTCCAGATGTGATGGTGGAGCCTGTGGGCAGGCACACTGCTTGCATGTCCATTGCTCAAATTGATTTAAATTTTAGAGTCTCTATAACAAGATGGGCCAGTGGCTGCTGCCAGGGATGGAGAGGCATACAGGGGAAGGTGGCAATACTTCGCACATGTGAACCATAAAGGGTCTTCCTCCATTTTTTCTAATAACTCCTGCACCAAAAAAGGCCATGTTTTGAAAGACTTTTCATAATTCCTAGACAGAAAAAAGTGAGGAGGGACCACCCCCAAATAAGCCCCTCCTGTACTCTAATAAAGCTGCTCTGGGGTTGCCGTGATGTCACTTTCAAAATGGCCTCAAAAATGCCAAAAATTCCCCCCAAAAAGGCCCACAAATCCCCCAAAATGGCCTCAAAAATTGAACAAAAATAGTGCCCAAATACCCCTAAAATTCCTCAGAAAAGCCTCCAAATTCTCCTCAAAATCACCCCAAAATGGCCCCAAATCACACTAAAATTTCCCAAAGCCCCAATATTCTCCCCAAATCAGCCCCAAAATCAGCATTTAAAGGGCTTCAAATTCAACTGGAAAATGCCCCAAAATAGGCCAAAACTGGCCTTAAAATTCCTCCCCAAATCCCCCTAAAACTCCCTCCAAAATGGCCCCAAAATCCCACAAAAGTTGTCCCAAATTCCCCTTAAATATCCCAAAAATTACCTCAAAAATGGCCTCAAAATCCCCAAAATTACCCGGGAAAAAAAAATCTCCAAAATCCCCTCGAAAATGTCCCTAAACCCCCCCCCCCCACCGAGACCCCAAAATGGCCCTAAAATCCCCCAAAAATTCCCCTCAAAAAAGCCCCAATATCCTCCAAAAATGGTTGCAAACGCCTCCTAAAATGTCCCCAAAATCACCCCAAAAATGGCTATAAAAATTCCCCCAAATTCCATGAGAAAGGCCCCAAAATCCGCTTGAAAATGTCCCTTAATTCCCCCAAGCGAGCCCTCAAAGTGGCCAAAAAATCTCCCCTAAATTGACCTTAAAAAGCCCCAAAAGGCCCCAAGTGGCCCCAAAATAGCCTCAAAATCACCTCAAAATTTCATCCCAAAATGGCCCCAAAATCGTCAAAAAAACAGCTCCAAAATGGCCCTGGGGCTGTCACATGGCCAGGAGGCAGGGCCACGTGACATCACTTTAGGTCACGTGGACTTGGAGGTAGGGCCACGTGACATCATTGGGTGTCTCGTGGTTGGGAGGCAGGGCCACGTGACATCATCGGGGTCACGTGCCCGGGGTTTAGGGATTTTAGGGCAATTTTCGGGGGAATTTTGGGGGATGTTTTGTTTTCAGATTTGGGGGATTTTTTGGGTGACATTTTTGGGAATTTTTAGGGGTTTTTTTGGAATTTGAGGAAGGGTCTCCCTGGATTTTTAGAGGGATTTTAGGAAAGATTTTGGAAGAATTTAGGAGAGATATTAGGGGGTTTTTTTTAGAATTTAAGGAAGACTTTTGAAGGAGTTTTGGATTTTTGGGGGGATTAAAAAGAGCTTTAAGGGTGATTTTTT
>VRYO01002355.1:14142078-14186784 GCA_009812075.1 Sialia sialis
TTTGGGAATTTCAGAAAGAACTCGAGGGATTTTGGGGGGGATTTAAAGGAGATTTAAGAGGAATTTTTGGGTGGATTCTGGGGATTGTTTTGGGATTTAAAGATGAATTCTGGAGGGATTTTTTGGGGAGATTTTTGGGTGGATTTAGGGGATTTTTGACATCACTGGGGTCATGTGGCTGGGGCGGAGCCACATTACATCACCAGGAGTCACGTGGGCTCTTTCCAAAAGTTCTTCTGGATCTGGAACTCTGGTGGATATATGTGATGCTGTTCAAGGCTCACCTCTGGCTTTCTGGGCCTTGTTTGCAAGGTAGCAAACTCCATGTCCAGCATAGTGCAGGAAAAAGCTTGGTTAGCTTCCCAATTCCTATATTCTCCTGCCAATTAAGGCAATTCTGTCATACATCTGGGGCAGCTTGGTTCTGCAGCATCTAATTCCTCCAGAAATATTCCTAAAGACTTTTTCAATGCAAAGAAGGGATTATCAAGATAAAGGTGGAGGGAAAGTGAAATTACAAAAAAGTTCAAAATGTTTCCTGTGATTACCAGCAGTTTTCAATGTACCTAAGTGTTGCAGTGGGAACTATGTCTTCAAGCGGCTCTTGAACCTTCACAATGCAGATTTTCAGATATATTTGTTTATGACTGAGGCTTACTGCGTAATGCAAATAATGTAGCAATACAGTAAGCATGAAGCATGACATGAAAAATACAATTAATGTCAGGCTCACAGATCTAGTCTCTCTGTGATACAGCCTCAAAGCGCCTTTCGCCTCTTGAGTTACACATTTGAAATCAGGAAGACATAGCCTAATTTTCATTATCTTTGGATGCTCACAAGTGTTTAATAAGAATGAAACTTCTGCATGCATTTTCTCATAAAGATCAAATCTTGCTTGAGAAACCTGAAAGCTTTCCTTTGTTGGCTCTTAATTCTTTTGATAAATTGGCAACTGTAAAAAACATGGTAGGGGTAATTTAAATTAAAAACAGCAACAACATTTGATACAGTGCCTTGAAAAGCCTTGCTCTTAAAATTAATTTATAATAGCTTGGCCATAAAAATTGCTGTGCAATTTGAAAAATGTGAGCCTTAAGCATAACCAAACCGGACATCTATAAAGTTTTCACAACCAAAAAGCCTTTCGTCCTCCATGGGAAAAACTTTCCAAAACACAGTAAATCTTTGTTTGTAGAGCTGTGGTCCAGACATGAGAACTCGCGTCTTCTTAGAAAATGTTATTGACTCTGTAACTGGTCAAGACATGCAGCACAGTAAGGTTTCCTATATGATGAAATTCAGCCAGATCAATATTGCCTGACCCCTTGGGAGTTCTAGGCTTGCCCAGATTCTGTTATTTGGAGTGTCTTCAGCTCTCTGACAGACACAGCTTTTTTTCATTAATTTTCCTTGCTGCTTCAAATTCCACTACATCAGATTCCTTTGTCTGATCCTGTTTTAATTGCGTAGAATTATTTTGGATACCATTTATGATTAGTATAAATATATAAATGTGTTTTATGCAGAGGGTGCCAAGGCTTTAAACATGCTGTATTCCAGTCTGCATGATGGAAGAGAAGCCCTAATTTTCAAAGGAAGGGCCTTTGCAGCAACCCCTTTTGAAATATGTTAAACGGACTTTAGAAATGCAGGTATTATTTATCAATATTATGTCACTGGACTGTTGAGCATTTTCTGCATTTCTAGAGCCTGTGGCAATAGGGCTCAGATGTTCTTCCAGTAGCAAGTATACCTTCAGTCACATATATCTTTGTAGCTAAATACACTTCAGTATGAGCATATATCAAATTAGATATGTATTTTCAGGTATCATTGTTTTGGGCAGTGATACACTGCAGCAGAGTAGTAACAGCTTAAGCAAATAAAAGGGATATTCCTCCTCTTTGAAATGTTTTCAGAATTGTTCAGTCAATTCTGTAATGTAAATAAGTCAGGCGAGAGGTTGTATGGATTGTGAGAACTCCCGTCTGGGACAGGCTGTAACAGGACAGACATTGCCAATGTTAAGGCAAGGTGGCTTCTAACAGTGTTATGATGATTGACATTAACTGCTTCCAGTTAAAGAGGCTTTACCTAAAGACGGCTAATTGCCTTGTCTTGGGAGGCGAGAAAACAAACTGTGTTTCTTCCTAGGAAAAAAAAAAAAAAAAAAAAAAAAAAAGCGGAAAGGAAGCTGTCAGGAGGACAATACTTTTGCTTATGTATTGTAAAGCTCAGAGACCAAAAGGGTCACCTCTTCCTGAGTCTGGGGACTGACTTTTTGACCTCCAGAAGCAGCTCAGTTTTTTAAGTTTATGTGAGAGCTCATCATTAAGATATAGGATAAGTTTGGTGGGGCTGGATATGACGCTGCACTCACTCCCTCTGCCCACCTGGAAACCTCACTGTGAGGCAGCTCAGGCTGCTTAGATTAGGGATGTTGCTCAGGAACATCTCAGGGAATAGACATGTCTCAGGAAATGAGAGTTTGCCGTGACCAATGGATTTTCAGATGTGGACAGACATTTATTAGTACCCCTGTTTGAAGTTTGTTCAGCAATGAGATCTCATGTGAATAAAAGCCAACCGTGAGAAAAGTTAACAACATGCTTTATGTCTGTTTTATGGAGTCTAAGACTTGTCCTAACCAAGATTCCACAAATGTGCAGCTTTGGGTGCTTCCTATTTTGATTGTCATTGACAGCAAGGCTTGGATGAGAGCTTTGCAGATGGACTGTTCCATGGCTGTAGCATTTATCAGAAGATTCTCACTACACAGATGCCTGTGGGCTTGCCAGCTTGCCGAGGGCAGTCACACATTAGCTGTGTCTGCACCCAGGGCTGGCAGGAGAGAACCAAACTCAGCTACAGAGGTCATTCAGCTGTCTTCTAGACTTTCAAATAGTCTAATTTGCTCTGGTGCAGTCCTGGTTGTGCTTCTGGGGCTCAGCCACCTCTATGGCTACAAGTAAGCAGCTCATGGGCTGAACCAACAGCAGCCTTGTTTTGATGGGCAAGACAAAATCCAAAGACACTTCTTAGCACCTTGCTTTCCACAACATCTTTGGCGCTGTTAATTTGTAGGTCTTTCCATGAGCACCTTAATCATGGAAAACAATAATACCCTCACAAGACTTCAGCTGTGAGACCCACACATTTACCCACTGCTGTTCAGCAACCCCTAAAACCAATTCTGTTCTGAAAAACTTTCCTTCTGATGTTTTAACTTAACTTTTTCAAGCTCTGAATGGGCACTTGACTGCACTGACTCTGCCTGAGCATGTTTTGTGCCTGAGATACACTTGAGAATGCTGCCTGAAAGACACTCATCCCTCCCATCCCAGCCAACACTTCAACCATTGTGGAGTCTCCCTGTACCCCAGAATGTATCCTCTCTCTAAGCTATCTTCTTGCCTCATGTGTTTCCATGAAAATTTTCCATGTTTATGAATCCACATTTTCTCATGAGAAACTTTCATCAAAGCATTCCCTGTCAGCTGCAGTTTTCTTTCACTTCAAAGGCAAACACTGTGCCAAAGACCTGCATGCTGGGAAATTTTTAAGTCAGATGTCTTGTCTCGGATGCTAAAAGGAGCCATTCTGGGGGGAGTTGTACACAGCACATAATGCCCAGCGATAAGGATTTGAGGTAAACCACATTAAACTAGAAAAGCATCGACAGTATGTAAGATTTAGCACTGCCAGAGCTGTGACCCAGGGCCGTCTTGTTTTTTCTTATCATAAACTGTGATGTCATCGAAGTGTTGACTGTTTAGAGTGGTGTTTAAATCCATACACATACTAAACTCCCTGTATTTGCTTGCAAACAAAACTCTGTGTGTGTATGTGTGGTGGAAGTGGGGATGTTGGCTCTTGACATGCTGGGTTGTTAGCGTGTTTATCTCAGTGTAGAAACCTGGACATGTCTTGTCATGTGCCAGCTCTCATGTTATGTTAGTCCCTAGAGAGGCAAAGATAGCCATGTGCTATTTTCTGCATTCTCTTGTAGGAAAATACACCTGCATCCCGATTTAGGAATGGCACTCCCCAGTTTAGTGTTCCCAGTGACACACTCCAAACCATGCACTGCTCACTCACTCCCTTCTCCCTGTTTCCTGTCGTGGGATGAAAAGGGGAATTGGAGGCACAAAAGTTAAAGATCTTGGGTTGAGATATGAAAAATTTACTGGAAACAGCAATGGGATAAGAACATAAAGAATTACAGCAACAATAGTAATAAAAATGCATTCAATAAATGAATGGTTTGCACATGAGTTCTCACCCCCCACAATAACTGACTGTTCCTTATGCCAGGCTACTCTGTCCCCTGTCCCCAGAAAATCAGGGAGGTGATAAACAGTAACCTCCAGATCCCACCAATGCTCCCTCCTGCCTACTGCAAAAATTAGCACTGTCCTGGCCAGAACTAGGACAACCTGCCAAGGCAAGCAGGAAGAGGGAGGTGAAAACAGACCACCATCAAAAATAGTTTTCACAGTGAAGTACCCTCTCCAAATCAAGACATTTGAAATGGTTCATCTATGTCTCCTCAAAGCCACTGCTTTGCCATTAGGCAGCTGGAGAATGTGCCAGGGTAGACAGGGCTTTGTGTCAGGTACATTGGGGACATAACTCTTACATGGGGGCATAACTCTTTCCATCTTCATGGAAAGTACTGCCAAGAAAATTCTTAATAATACTCTGACAGAAGTCAAGTAGGCTTTCCTCTTCCAGAGCAAGTTCATTATACATGCTGAGATAAGGATTAGTGTCCCTCACCATCATAGTTCACAGTTTAACACAGAAAATTATCTCTGGTTTCTCCAAATAGTTGTCCAAGGCTTCCTTTAGTGTCAGGCACACAACCAACCATTTCATGTTCACAAGATTGTTTTTTCAGTTCTTACAGCAAAAGCCTTACTTATTTATAAAAAATGAAAGGCCAGCTAGATTTTGAGACATATAAATACATATATGTATATATTCTGTAGGTCAGTGTACCAGCCCAGTCCAAGCTCTCAGAAATACCACTAAGCCTTTTATCTTGAAACCAGGCTGCCTCTGGTAGACCCTTTTGGACCAGTGTGTGTGTGCAAATCTGTGCTACTTAAAAACTGATTATATCACAGCTCCCTCTGTAGACTGTCATTCCAAGCATGGATCTAGATGATATTAAACAGCAGCTACAAAGATTAAACATTTTATATCAGCAGGTATGGATAACCTGCACCTGTGATTTTTATGACAGCTAACCAAAGAGCAAAAATGGTGATTTTCAGCATAGCGGAAAACTTCCAGCAGTGTCCAGAAGACTGGAAGAAAGCCAATGACATGTCAGTATTTTAAAAACCCATAGCAGGAAGCTTGGATATTACAAGCATATTAAAACTATTTGGAAGCAAAACAAAATGTTGAATTGTGAGTTTAGGACTTGATTTTAAGGATAGAAAGAAAGCTGTTTCAAATCAAAATTGGTTTATGGAAAACAAACCTTGTCAAACTAAAATACATTTTTGTAATGAGACTGACCATTGCAGGAGACAAGTTATTAAGGTAAAGGGAGATGACATGGTACTATTACTTTTGCAGAAACTCTAGATCATCAGAAATTTCATGTTTAGATTGAGACTGTAAAACTTAAAGAAATATTTAAATTGCTTAGCCAAAACCCAAAAGGGTTCCAAAAAAGACTAAACACTTCTGACAAAACCTTCCCTCGTCTACTAATAATTTTGAAACACAGGAAAAAGTAAGACCCATATTGCTCACCCATGCAAATGGGTATTTGCATAAATGATGGAAAAACTAATGATAGCAGGATAGTGATGGCTTTGATTGCTGCTGAGCAGCTCGAGTTATGCAAATATACAAATACTGTTCCAACAAATGAGTAAAGGGCAGTGGCAGGTAAGTTCAACAATAAGCCTTTCTTTGGGATGCTTTTTCTCATGTATTCTCTCTTAAATAATCCATGGCATTATGCTCCAAAATAAATCCACATTAGTTGTTTGCTGCACTCCAGCAGTATGCACCAGATGTTTGAAATCTGTGAATACATTTAAAATGCCATTTTACAGTGTCTGATTATTAAACAGGATGAAAATTTTGGGCTCTATGCAGGAAGCTGCAATGACTGTCTTATCTGTGAAGGATTCATTTAATTTGTGGCAGAATGGCTGCATTTCCCCACTGCCAGAGAAAGCAGAGGAAATTAGCATGAACACACTTTCACTGAAGAGGGTGGGAGAAAGCCTGTGTACAGGCATTCATAGAGCTGTTTGGTTTACATTGATCCAAACTCACCAAACCTGTATATTGAGAAAAGTAGATGAATTCTAGTTCATCCTGTATGGAATTTCCCACGTGAAATGAAATTGGTCTTACTGCATTTGTACTTAATTCACTGATGGGGTGTAGTTATCACCCCTCAGTCTCAGCTGAGAGTTTTCACTAGCTGATACCTTTGTTTCCTGATGTGGACGACTCCATGAAATGCAACCACAGTCAAATGTACACAAAGGATCAAGTAATCACAGTCTAAGAAGGCACTGCTCCTTGACTGAGAGTTGCCACAAAGAAGGTGTGAGATGTGGAGGTTATTTTAGTTTTCGTGGGTCTGAAAAGCCCAGGTTTAAGGTGGTTACATCTCTAGTTCTCTAACCACTGCCTGCCACCACCTGACAGCAGCCAAAGGATGCATGTCTGAGATCTACCAAGGTACTTGGGCACATACCTCATATCAGCTTCCTGTGGGTATCCCTGGATATTGGAGATGGAGACAACCCACTGTTTGCTAAGGATCTTTCCTTACATAAGAAAGTGGCCACTAACAGAGCTATACATCCAGGACGTGTGTATTAATGAACTCTAGGAAGAGAGGCACAGCTTAATTTGGAAGGGAGAGTGCTTTTTTCCAGGATCATTCAAATGAATGAAATTACCTATTGCAGCTACCAGACTCCTTCAGTGGTCCCAGTAGTTCTGCATTGAGGCATAACCCAGGGCAGTTCAGGATGCATCTTCACTAGTGATGCTGTTTGCATCAGGAGTGTTCTTTTCAACTGCATGCCCCAGTTCAGCATGCTTGGTGAAGCACTGCTGGAAAACACAAGCTAGGTTCTTCTGGGATTAACCTAAACCAGACACTGCAGATCAGGAGTGCTGTTCCATCCATAAAAGGGATGGTACTACTACAGCCAGTCTGTAGTAAAACCTTCAAAAACTTGCATATCACAAATATAGGGTCCCCTGCACCAGAATTGATTTGCTTTGCATCTCACTCTTGCTGGGCTGCCGCTGCAGATATACTCCCTGGTCAAACACCAGCTTAGGGTGTTCATAATGTCTGAATATCTCTGTTAAACGAAATGGCATTTTCTGTCTTCCAGCTGGAATTGAAAGAGATGCATTCCCACATTACCAAAAGAAAAAAAAAAGTCTAATTAAGTCTATTTGGGAATAAACCATACTCTTCAAATAAATCTTGAAATAAAATGAGGGAGATACAGAGTAGAGAAGACAGCAACATAACAGCACAAAGTGTTCCTCAGAGAAAAGTCTTGAGCCCCAGTACATTGAATGCGTTCTGCAATGGGATTGCTTATTCCTGTCCCAAGCCCTCAGTGTTTCTCTCTAAAGGGAATAATTTTCTAATGTGCCTGAGGAGCTTGGTAAGCATGTGAAAGCTTAACTTCCAAGTCTTTTTCATCAGGAAAATGGAGTTTTACATAGATTTTTTTTTTTCTGGAAAGTGGCTGTTTAAAAAAAATGCCAACATTTTTTTGGAAGACTGTAAATTGGATAAAACTCATGAGATTTTCATTTTTTAGAAATTTCCAGGCTATGAACATTTTAGTGCTTAAAATCTCAGGGAAATTTTAACCATAAAAACTAGCATGATTTTCTTTTTAGCCTCTGCATAAATCTTACTGGGAACAGGATCCATGTTAAAAGAAAACACAGAAGGTCTTCTCTAAAGTGCTACAGTTTACTACAACTGCCACAAAATAAAGTTATGGATTTTTTAAGAGCAAAAGAGGAATGTGTGAATTTAGATGCAGGGGTGAAACATAAATGGAGGAGAATTTTTATTTCACTTGTAAAGTAAAAAATGAGTAATTCTAATGTACCCAGTTTTTAAAAACAGAGAAAAGCTATTATGCACTTTCAATATGATAGAGGTAACTAAAATCTAGTGGCACAAATAGAAGTAGAAATATTATAATAGAATAGACTAGACTAGACTAGAATAGAATAACAAACTGGAGAAAACCTATGAAAATATTTACATGACGTTTGCATTTAACTACATATTATTAGTTAATAGATATGCAATAAAAATTCAGGTAAGACGATGGCACTAAAAATCCAAAGCTATCATTTACTGACACTGCTGCCTGCCTTTATAACAGCCAGAATTTTGTGCATGGACTGTTCCCTTGGCAGGCAGAGAAATACTTTCTGTTGTATTTTCTTTCTCGCCTGCTTGCTGCTTCCTGTCTGCATGTGATGACGAGATGTCATTTCAGCGCACAGCATGGAGACATCTGACAGCAGCCACTACACCAGCCCAGTCTAAGCTGCTTTTGCTGCCAGAACCAGGACACTTTGAAGATGAAAACATCCAACCTGCAGTCTAACATGGGAAAATGTTCGCATAGATGCTGCAGGTGTGGGAAAGCACTGCACTCAGTCAGAAAAGGAGAGAGTACCTGGCTGCCAGCTACCAGTCCATGAGACTGTGCCAATGCTGTCAGCTGCAGAAGTGCTGAGGTCTCCCCAGTGGAGTGAAAAATTCAGAGTGAGTTCTGGTGCCATACACGCTGCCTCAGAGGGCTGGGAAGGTATACTGCAGAAAGCAACATTTCCTGGTCTTTCAGACCACAGAGGTAATGACTTCCACTAGATTCCTTATCCAGTGTCTATGGAATTCAAAATTTGAACGACAGGTATTTGTTAAGAAAGGCAGAATCCTCTGTTGAAATGGCCAATGTAAACCCTCTCCCTCTAAATTATTATGATTTTGAAATTAAGCAGCTCTCAGGCAAAGATATGGGAATAGAAATAACAGTTCTTTACTAGGAAAAAAAATAAAATAAAAAATACAAAAAAATACAAAAAAGCCCAAACCCAAAGCACCGACAGAATCAGAATACAACCTGACACCCGTCAGTCAGGGTGTTGGTAGCAGTCCCATGAAATGGTGACTGCAGTCCTCTTGCAGTGACAGATGTGGTTCAGTTGAAGCTGTGGTCCTGTAGAAGGGTGCATTTTTCCTCTAAGGGTCCAGTGATGATGTGGAAAGGTCCAGTTTTCCTCTGGAATCCAGTGGAAAAAGGCTGCTTTGGTGTTCCCAATCTCAGTTTTTATCTAGGTAGGAAAGGCTTGGCTTCTCCCCTGGATGGAGCATCTCCCAATGGGACAGTGTAATTTTATCAGTCATACAGTGGGACGTAATGGCCCATAAACAGATGATATCTTCCTGGAGGAAGGATGGGTTGCGGAAAAAATAGAGAACACTGCCCCACCTGGTTTCAACAGATGGTGATAGATTACATACTTTTGGTTACATTCTGCTTTGCAAGCCAAGACAGTGACAAGTACCAGAGTGCCCACCAAAATGGGAGGCAGAGTGGCTGCATTGAAGGTCTAGAGCAAGGCCAGTGGTCATGATCCTGCTCTTGGATGTGCAGGAGGTGGGACATAGAGTGCAGAGGTGCTGTGGAAGGAGCAGGTTGTCTGCACAAAAGAAGCTGGGGGGCCTGTAAAAATTTTTGCAGCCACCTCCTTGCCCACATGTCATGCTCTGACTGCCACCAGTGCTGCTGCTTGCTGTAGCCATCAGTAGTGGCACCTCAGCAAAATTAATTTGATTGCAGGTGATGAAAGGAGTCATGTCCATTTTGGCATTGACTTTGTAGCGGAACCTCAGGAGAGTCATAGAATGAAGTCTGTCTTCCACTTGACACTAGCACTTGGAAAAAAGCTGAAAGGTCATTTGTAGCATTCTCCTGTCCTAAGACATTTATTCCCTGAATAATTTACCAGTGGAGTTTGTCCAAGTGCATTTTTAGGTATCCCTTGCCTCCTTCAGCAATGTATTCTAATGCTTCATCACTGAGAACAGTTTTCCTATTGCCTAACATAAATCACTGTTGTTTCTATTTAAGCCCTAAACTCTTGCTCTGTCCACCTGGGAGGAGAGGAAGAGTTTGCTCTCTCCTCTTCCCATTTACTTCTCACATATCTGAAAACTGTTATTACATCTCCCTCACATCTCTGCTTGTTGAGGCAACTTGAGCAATGTTCTTTAAGGTTTGTTATCAGTAGACACTGAAAGGAAAATCAATCAGATTGATAACTTGAGGGAAGGGAGCTCTTTGGCCTACTCATAGCAATGAGATTTTCTGGCTGAGCAGAGTATTGCTGTGTTTACAGGGGACAGGGAGGAGGGAATAGCTATGGGCTGCACAAATTGGGAGGGCAAGTGAACACTGGCGTGAACTTACTTTTACCTGTGGGGCATTTTTTATGGTACTTTTCTGTGGCAACTGAGGAGACAATTTTCAGAAGTACTTATCCAGTAAATATAAAAAGAAAGACAAAGACAGCTTCAGTAAGGACTTAAAAGTGCTCCATCCTTTTTGAAAGTCTTTCTCTACATGCTTTTATCAGGGACTCTAGAGTGGAACCATGAGTCCTGTTCATGCAGGATAGTGCTTGAAGGAAAGATATGGCAATGGACTGTTTCAAAATATCAAATTCCCCTGAATGAAGCCATCAAAGCAGACTTAGTGTCACCCAGGTCAAGCTTCTGGTGGAGTGGAGATTTCCTGCATTTCATACACCACAGCACAGGCTCTGACACAGTCACCCCATATGCTAAGAGGCAATTTTTCAATGTGAACAAGGTAAGCAGCACAAAGTAATTGTGGAGTTTTAGTTCACACACCCATCATTTGATGTTTAAAATAAAAGCTTAAGTGGAAGAGGGTCAGAATGCAACAAAAGCCAGAATGAGAAATGCCATGAAGGGCTACAGTCTAATTAGTGTTAGGTTGTATTTGATTCAATAGTTTTGTTGTAAGATTGTTGTTCAATAAAATGCTCCGACATTTTTCCTAAATTAAAGCTTCAAAGTATCACTTCAGTTTTGGTTTTATTTTTTAAGTCGATAATTCAGGAATAAGGCATATGCTGCCATGTTAATCAATTCATTATTTCATGCAAATACCAGCAAATGGATTTAAATATTATTAATTGAATTATGTTAATACTAGCAGATATGCCTACACTTCCATTAACTTGAAACAAGGTATGATCTAGTGCTAAAGAAATAGCCTCTGGATACTGGGAAATTTTTTAAGAACACAAAGATTGCAAAATTCTGGGAACTGAGCAACAACAGTGAACAAGTACAGCAGATCCATTAAAAAAACAACCAGTTTTTCAACTTAAATTTGCCTACAACCAGTATATTTCTCAACTGTAATGCAAGATAAGAAGATGGCAGTTATTAATTTCAATGACTCATTAAATAATAGAGAACAAGTGCATATAGCTTTAGCTCATCTCATAACCACCATAATCAATGTGCCCACAACTTGAAGGAACACTCTGTTGGCATTGACTTTCAAAATAAGCCACAGCTGAGAACTGGCTCGGTTTCTGATTAAAATAATCTGTCAAACAGAAGCAAATTAACCCTGTAGTAAAACTGATGCTGTCATGTTGATGGGTAAAATTTGTTCACCATATGAAATTCTGTGGTCAGTGCTGTGATAATGTTCTGCAGAGCAATGCAAGGAGAGGTGTCACAGTCTGTCACTTTCCTGATGCTTTGAGGAGTTGCAGGGGATGAGATTTTGTCTGCTTTTGCACGCATACATACACTTGCACAAATAATCCGAGAAACTCTCACTGAATATATTTCAAAATTGCTTTCTCTGGGTGCCATAACATTGTTTTCATTCATTTCATTGGAAAATACAAATTTGCCATAGCTCAGAAAATTCTATTTGCAAAGCTTATGGCCTGCTGAAGAAATATGTTAGTATGATTTGTCACAACAATAGCCTAATTTGCCTGTTTTAGGAAGGAATACATCATCCTCTGGCAACATGCAAAATATTTTATTTTCCCCATGAAAATTAAGGCTGTATGTTGAAGAAGAAATGCATCCCTATAAATAGGGCTCTAAAAACAGCCGTGTGAGATTTTTCCTCAGTTTCCTCTTTGGCAAATTTTTCCTTAATCTTGCTGTTATGTGTAAAATTGTGGTAGTGCTACTTTCTACTACTATTTGTCTCGTGTTTAGACTGTAGCTCTGTAAAAAAAAAAAGCTGTTTCTTTTTATGTGCAGCACTGCCAACTTAAGATATTTTTCACATGTCTCATGATATTTGATGCTTTGCACAGCTCTTGTCATTATGTGAGAATCTCAGCATTCATTAAAAAAGAAAAGTTCCAGTCCTAATGGCTGTAGATAAAAGCTCAATATGGGCTGTGCATATACAGTAATCCTCAAAGAGTAGAAAAGAAGAGGATAACAAACAGGAGCCCTGATTTTATAGTTCCTGGTAGATCAGTGTTTGCTTGTCATTTTTTAGCTGATTATTTGTTATTCCTCAATTTGAGGATTGCTTCCTCAGCACATAGAGCACAGAAAATGAAGCCATTCTCTGGGATTGATGGAACTGGAGAAGTACCCCCTCAGTCCTGCCTGTGGACATGTGAGTGAACCTCTCCTTCTCGGCCAAAGACTGCTAGAGTCAGTTTGGTCCTCATGTCTCCATAGCACTTGGGGATAGATAATGTTTGTCCAGTGTAACCTAGCACACCATTGGTCAAAAACAGGTCACTACTTTGCTGCTACTGGGGACTCAAAGATAGCATCCTCTCAATATAATTTCTCTTTTTTTTTAGCAACTGTTTTTCTCTCAGTTGGGTTTTATATATATATATATATATATATATATATATATATATATAATTTTTTTTTTGTGGTAAGATTTGGCACCATACCCACTGCGAGCACATACTTCTGCTGGTCCATTCCTGACAAGTGAGTGGTGTTCAGCTGATAGGAGACCTGTTTGTTCGCCATCTGAAGCGAGTTTTGCCAAGACTCCCTCGTAATGTTGTTCTTGCAAGGGCAGCGCCTCTTTTCTAACTGATGGTTTGACTTTCAGGTGGTGCCATCCCACCCGTACAAGAAATCCCACTTCTCTTTCTATGCTTAAAGTTTCAAGGGGCACTTCTGCAATATCACTGTGTTTTGAGGAAATCTGCCCTGAAATGTGATGGAAATCCAGGGAAAAAGGAAAACGAGGGAAGGGAAGGAAACTAGATGCTCAAAGACAAGTATCTGTCATTACCTGCTGTGTCTGTAACAAATGAGAAACAAAAGCACTATTTTGCTTTCTCCTAGGTTTATTCACAGTATAGTAGCTTCCTTTACCCTGTAGGTGCCATTCGGACCCTTGTTTAGCTGTAGTCAGTATTTTTCAGTATGGATTTCTCTTGTTGTGAGTTGCTTTTCCCATTAACACTTAATGACATTACTTTTGGTAGGACAAGTGTGTTCTTTCTCCTCTGCTACTTCATGGAGAGAGGCACTACAAATCCCAAGCAGTTGCAATACTTGTGATACCTGTGTTTTTGGATTTCAGTGTAATAGTTGACTTCCTCTCCATGCAGTACTCAACCTAGTATACTGTGGACTCACATCTTTAACCTCTCTTTCCTCAAATTAAATGACACCTAATATGCTGTTTCAAAATAGCATGAGATCCTTTGAAAAAATGCATATCTTAAATGCAAAATACTGTTGATCTGGTTTGATTTCAAGCAGCATAAGCTCATTTTTTGCCTTTCACATATTGTCTATTCCTTTTGCCCCAATGCAAAATTTACATTACTGTCTTAATGAGCGATGGAAAAGTGTGTCAGATGCAATGCACTAATAAATTGGGTCATGGTATCTTATGACTTGCAGTCATCAGTCCTTTGGCAGGAGTAGCAGAAAGAGTGGAAGGAGCTGGCACATGTCCTATGGTCATACTATTCACTAAGCACACAGTGCAGATTACCTGTAAAACAGCAATAATTATTTTAATTACTGATCTGCAGGCACCAGGATGAGCTGATCTCATGTCTTACTGTATCTACAGTACAGATGTGTTTGTTCCTCCTGGCCACCAGTCTAGGAACCCCTAAGAGTTGACTGGGAGAACCAGGGATTTTTAGGAGTAATTAATCAGAAACGTAGCGTACATCCGCTTAAATATTAAAAAAAATCGTATACCCAAAGTGATTCTTTTCTTCCAACAACCAGCTCAGCCATAGGTGTTTCATTATAGCCATCTACATCTGATCACATAAAATCCACACCAGTGAACTCCTTTCTGACCTGGAAGGTGATGCCTTAAGTTTTAGCTTTCATATTTTCCAGATTTTGTACTGCTCTGAACTTCATTTAAACTGTTAGCAACTTCTCCTCACAGATTAGTTAGACAAAATAATCCTTTTCCAGCCTGAGAACTAAGGACACCTTTGCAGCTTTGGGCCCAAAAAGTAAACAACAGTGAATTGAGGAACGTGATCTGGGAAGATTGAACTTCATAACCTGAAGCTGTAATTGGGTAATTAACACCAAAACTTATAAAAGTGTGAATACTCGTGACATGCCATCCAACTTGGGTCCATCTTGGGTGCAGCCACGGCCAGGCTCTTGCATTGCCCAAGGTGTATCCCTCAAAGGCCTTTTAATAAACACCTACTTTATTCCTTTAACACTGTCTAGCCTCTGCTCTAGGCAGCCTCTCCCGGCATCAAAGGTACTCTAGACCCCATAGATGGGCCTTTCCAACCATAAGCTCCTTTCAAAATGGCCTTCCCATCAAATTCATTATCATTACCTCGTGCTTGGCATTGCTTCAGATGGAAGGCGTCATCATTTATGTTTTATCATTACTGTCTATATAATGGCTGGATAAATAAAAGATATTATAAAAAACATCAGCTGTTCCTTTGAGATTTGTGCTTTGGGCTGTGGATGCTTAGGTTTTCATTTACTGAGATTTTTGCTAAAGAAACTCAAGCTTATCTTTTTCATCAGCACTTTGCAACCTTCACCATGTGTGCTGTTAATTACAAGTTACTGTCTTGTTTTTGCATTGGTACATCAGCTAGATCTGACTTTCCCTTGACTTACACTAGGATTGGACTGAATTCCTGAGACTCTAAATAACATTCATAGAAGCAATGCTGGACATTTTCCAAAGTTTAATAACGGTTTCCTTAATTTTTTAAGAACTGAATCCTCTTGTTTCTTAAGAACATGGTAGCAAAACAGCAGGAGCAAGGGAGGATGATAACAGGAAATCTTTTCAAACATATTTGAGCAACCAAGTATCTATCACTTGCAGCCCCAGGGGCATTGCCGTGGGATTTTAACAGGCACAGCATGTAGGCACTATATTCATGGGGTTTTTTAAAAAATGTGAACACTCCCAAAGTAAATGAGGCACTTGGCCAACCTCTGTGAACAGGCAGTAGGACTTAGAGCATCCATAAAAACAGCATCCTTATTGCTAGTGTCTTACAGTCAAGAACCTCCTCTTATTTCTTAGTTTAAGGACAGAACTGATCTCCAAATCCCCCACAGGCTTCCACAATGGCAGGTTGAATGTCAGTACAACTTCTAAAATAACCATCAGACCCTGATGCTACATCCTGTATCAGTTCTTCGTGGTCTTGTGTTGAAACCTGTGTAGGTACATGTGGTTTGACATTCTGAGCAAAGGGATTCTGCTTCTTCACATGAGTTTGCAACTCCCCTTGAAAAAGTTAAGCTAAACCTGGTTGACCTCTACAGTTTCCCATAACAGGTATTTTTCAGTCATAAAACAAACTCCCCTTGGAGTTACATTAGGACCCAAAGCCACAAACACAGGTGAGGGACAAGACTATTCAAAGCTAGATAGAAAGGAGGTTTTCACTGGGGAAGGATGCTTGCAAGTGCTGTGTTCTTCTGAGCTTCATGTCTAGCATAGTAGGAGCCAAAATAACCAAGGAACACTTGCAGAGCAGTGCCCCCAGACCACACTTGCTGTGCAATCAATAAAAAAGCTTTAGGAGACACCACTGCACTGGGTGGAAGAAGAATTGCAGTAGGCGTCACAGAAACTTTCTTCTGTTATATGATTCCTCCATGTACAGCTGCAGGAAATGGGAACTGGGTTTGATCTTTGTGAGAGATGAAGCCACAATATGGAAACACCATATTCTATGGTGAGCTTCTGAGGCTGGGTTCAACTCTCAAGACTCGGATTACTGGCAGATGATGTGTATGAAGTGATCTAACTCACTTATTGCACACTGTGTGCTTACACCTCACATCATTCCTGATGAAATGGCTGGGAAAAACAAAACTTTCAGGATAAAGAGACTGAGAAAAAGAGTCCTGGGTATTTAGGCAGTCACAGGACAAAATCAATCAATCAATTTATGTCAGGAAAATAAAGACATAATTGTGAGGTACATCACCTTGGCTCTGTATGTATCTGTTAAATAGCTAATCACCAGGTAGTCATTAAAGAATTCAAAGTTACTTAAGTAAGATGACAACACTGCCACAAGGACAAATGGGAGGAAAGTGACAATGAATAACATGGAATGGGAATTAAAAGTAATCTCATCCTCCAATGCCCTATATGACTGGAGTAAGGAAGCAAATTGCCTAAGGTTTTTAAAATGAGCTTGTTGTGACTGACAGTAGTCATCTTCCCAGTGTATCCTGCATTTGCTTTTTAAAATAATATGGTCAAAAAGGAAAGCTCAACATTTTGTTGACAAGAAGATCTTTGTCAATGATGGAATAACTAACCCAAAAGAGCAGCCTTGCTTATTTAAAGCATCGAGACACGGACGCCTTTCTTTACCTAAACCCCAAATTCCGGAGTATTTTTGGCTCAAAGACCATTGAGGTAAAACTTGAAGCCAGACAGTTCTTTTCTGGCTTCTCATGTCTCATATTTGTCATTTGTAAAATCTGCAGAAACTAATAAAAAACAATTAGTTGATGACAGAAACACCCAGGGTACATGAAGGATTGTGCTGTGTTGAACAATCTTACTCTCTGGATGAAATCTTGGCTTCAGTGAAGGTGAGTACCATCCTTGATTTCAAGGTTTTTTCCCAGTGTTCTGACTTTTATGCATTCATGCTTGTTGTTAATCAGCACATCTCAGAGAAAGAGACAGAACTTGGAAGGATGGTCAAGACATATTTTATGCTCTAAGAAATGTAAAACATTCCAAAGCAAAAATGATGACATTAGAATGGAGCTCAAGGATTGTATTTTTAGCCTCCAAAAAAAAATTCTCCATCTATCTGTGACACTGTAAATATAATTTCCCTATGATAGACTAAAACATTCACTGAGCAATGCTTTTTCTCATAGGTGTTTTTTTGCTTTGTAGTTCTTCAATCTTCATTCATGCTACTTCTCCTTCAAATGTTTGGGGTTTTGTGGATGTCTTTTACCTTCCCCACTCCTCCATTTCCTTCATGTAGCTAGATTTAGATGTCCCTGGAAAGATAAAATATAAAGAAAATCACCTAGAAATTCAGTTGAGTTTAAATAGTTTAATGTTCTTTCCAGTTTTAAATTCTTTAGGGTTGAGCCTCCTTTTTGAAAGACATTTTTGATTCAGTTACCTGAGATTATGCAAATCTCTGCTGAACTCAGAGCAGCAAGGGTTATTTCCCTGAATAAAATTAGCAGACACTTAATAAGACACATCTACATTTGTACAGCACGTTTTATCTCACTGGATCCCAATGCACTGCTGAAATATAGTAGGATGTTGAAACTGAAAAATATTTTTGAGGTGTTAATTCTTCCTTTCTCACTAATGTATCCCGCTGACATTTGTGCAGTAATTCTTACTTTGTAACAGTGGAAATCATAGATGAGCCAATCCATAACTCCTTCCAATCATTTACCAGAATTAATTCATCCTGGACCATTTATTACCTGATCATGAAAGCTTCATGCATGTTTTCTTCAAATGCCTCATTCAATATACTCACAAAAATTTAGGATTCAAAAATATAACTGAAACAAGCTTTTATCAAAGCTGCATTCATTTTGCATAGAGCTGGCAGGACGTAACTGCCCACTCTAGACTTCATTTGCCGCTCTCCCAAAGTGTGTCCTTCAAAAGTCTTTATTTCCTACTGTCTCTTGAGATTTTGAATATGTCTGCCTAGTAGTTTTTTATCTTTCCTCTTTATCTCTCTTTTAACAATAGGTGGGACCCTTATTATCCAGCCACTTGTTTGGTGGCTATGCTTTTAGTCGTCTTTGTGTGTTTAAAATTGTATAACAACTGCTTCTTTTCTCCTTTTTGAGTTCAGCTTCTTGTCCCTCTCCATTTACTGTCTGCTTTCATGAGCACAGGCTCATCTGAAACTATTCTCATCCTACCCTGATAGTTGATATCCCTGTGGTGTGTTTTTTCTTACTTCAAAATGAGCTGCAGAGAGACTGATGTCCAGCACACACCAGCCCACTCTTACCCACACAAACCCTACATCTGCTACTTTCATGTTTGATCCCATCTTATGGGTACTTCGTGTATATATGTGCATGATTATGACACAGTAAATTTTTGGTATGATTCAAAAATAAGGGCAACAAAAATGTCAGAAGCTGTTTGGCACTTCCCAGTGGAGATAAGTACTTCCACCAAAGTGAGAAGAAAACACTGCATCCTGAATAGCTATCACCATTTCTTGGCAAGATTTTGCTTTTGTTTTCTAACACCTCACTTCAGACCAAGTGATAACACACTAGTTTTTTAAGGATTTGTCTTAAGCGCAACAACATTAGTCTCTGGCCTGAAAATAAATGATAGTTTTGTCATGATACCTAGAAAATTGGTCAAATTTTAAATCTGTTTTTCAGCTATTTCAAAGAAAAGGCTAAAATCTGTTGTGTCAGATATTCAGGTAAAAAGACTGAAGCTGGGTTATGGATGTACCTGTCTGGTTTCACTAGCATGGTTCTCACAGCTGTCCCTGTTTTTGGCTGTATTTGTGCATTAGGCTCAAAAATGCTGGCAGACAACAAAGCCTTCTGATAGAGGGATAGGTCTTGAGCCTCAGCCAAATGTCAGCAGGGGCCTTTTTATGGACGCCAGTAGGAATTGGCTCATGCATGAAAACCTAAAATATATTACTCAGTAAACATGGAGCTTGGCTATTAGAAGCCCTGACAGAAAAACTACCAAATGGGCTTTGTTCTGTACATCAAATAATAGTTCTGGATGTGTGGCCTTTGTTGTCAGTATGTTAACAAGAGACACCTAATTAGATTAGGAGGGCTTTGAATAAGACAGTGGTAACTAGCTGGGAGAGCCCAGTGCAGATTGGTTGGCAGTGAGGAAAATCAATGTCCCCTGGGGTTATCAAGACTACAAGGAGCTTTAGCAGCTGGAACACAAGACATGAAGCTGTTCAGTGCAAAGTATAGCACTGAGGTGGGAGTCAGTGCCTTGGGAGAAGGAGCCTGGATTCAGGCACTTGGAGACACCCTCAGTGTGGCTCTGGGGCCACATGGGCAGTGGGCATGGAGGAGAAGAAGCCCATGCACCTGATGCCACTGGGTAGAAAACAAGAAGAAAGGAGAGCATGTCAGAAAAGTTTAAAGCACTATTCATCATGTTCAGCCTTCATGTTCAGTCATTAAATCAGGCAGCAGTTCTGAGAAGCAAGAAACTAGAAATGCTGATGCCATTTATACACCATGAGAAAAATAAATATGCTGCTATTTGACTGCACCTAACATCAGCTCACACACATCCAATTAATTAATATGGCAGCTAATTAACAGGACAGTTTTGATCTGCCATAGCAAAGCTTTGATATATAGTAGCTTGCTAAGTAATTTCTTTCAGTAAAAGTTAAAACCAAATACATTATATTGGCCCATTTGCAGAACTCCATATTACCCTAAAGGCATCAGAGTGACATCTGAATCTGGACAAAATTATTCTGAGATTACAAAAGGTAAATAGAGGTTGATGTAACCAAGAAGCAAAAAAATGGCCATGAAGGACCACCAGATAGTCTGGGTCCCTGGTAAAGTGCAACTGGTCTCTTACAGACTTTTGTTTGCTGGTTTTGGTTGTGTCCCACTCAGAAATCAGAGCTGCACTGAACAAATGAGCAACTAGGGCAAGAAGACATTTGGAGATGTTGCTCCCTTAGCAGGTAACTCAGAATCCTGTATTTTGTAGGAAGCACTACAGGTATAGTCACAACCCTTTGCTAGCCCAAGTTGCCACAACCCGGCATGCTAGAATGGCTAGACAAGTATGGGAAGGACTTCTCCTGCTGATTGCACCCCCGACAAGTGTTTACTGCAGCTGTTAAAGTACTCACTCAGCAGTGAAGACCTGGTCTCCTACAGACACTGGTCTGACACCCATTGGCACCCGGAAAGGGAGAAAATGCACATTATCAGGGCATCTGTGAGCCATCAGGATTTAGAGACAGTTCCAGGATAGGCCACAAAAAAAAAAAAAAAAAAAAAAAAAAAAAAAAGATTGGTTTAAGAATGCTTCTGCCCTTCCAAGGGTTTCATCTTACACCCACCAGAAGCAGAAAACGGAAGCTCACCTTGCATTTTAATCAGTCTTTCTCTCACTTAATTTTAATCTGACCCTGAGTAATACCCCCTAAGAAGATTAATTTAGAAGCAGATTACAGCATCTAATTTGCTAATGATGAGACATCATCCTCAGAATCACAATCTTCCATCGGGGCTTAGTAAATGCATCAGGAAATAAGATAAAATTGTCCTGAGCCCTCAGCATTGTCTTACAGCTGGAGTGCTTGTCCTCAATTCTTTCCAGTCGTGGCTCCAGTCCTGCCTCAGAGCTGTACCTGGCCATACTGGACTGGACTACAGTAAACAAGCAGAAAAAGCCAGGGTAAGGGTGTGTTTGGGTTGGAGACCTGCAGGGAGGTACAAGGCAGTTCCTGTAGCTCAGTGCTCCAAGACCAAGGGGCTCAGGTCTGCAGGCAAGTATGGATTGCAGCTGGTGCTTGCAGCTGGGAAATGTGTTGTGAAGAGACGTCATACAGATGAGAGATCTCACAGTTCACAGCCAGGGAAGGACAGCTGGTTTTTTATCAGGATTTGTGATCAGTTGTAGGGGCAGGATTTTCTGTGTAAAGCAAAGAATCGTGGGACGCCCTTGGGGAGTGAAACACAGGGGAGCCTGACTGCTTGCAGTGGAACAAGGAAGGGAGGAAAGGGACTCTGGAGTATTTTTCTCAGAAAAGGTACTTATATAATAGAGAAGCTCTCTGAAAAAAAATAGAGTATCCTCTATATTCTCTGGTTATAAAATTGCTTGTTATTACAACCTGATTCTGCTTAAATTCACTGGAAGACATTAACGTTTTTCTATTTCTAAAGGGCAGTTTTGTGTAATGAAGTTAATTCTAATAGCTGAAGAGATAGAAGACATGAATGGAAAGAAATGCATTGAAGCCAAAAGTGCCATGGTATCTTCAACTTATATCCCAAGCAGAAACAGAAAATTTGTCATAAAGGTCTCCAGACTAAGCAAACTGAGTCAGCATCTCAGAAGTCACATTAGGGGTAGCAGAGAGCTCAGAAGTATTGCAAAAGCATTTGATCAGCAAAGAAATCTGTGTTCAATAAAAGGAGTATTGCCAAAAGTTAAGCTGAGTCAGACTTGCAAAGGATATTAAAAGACACAGTAAAAGATTTCCCAGGTGCATGAAAGAAAGAGGAACATGTATGGAAGAAAACTATAACAGTAAAAATCAAGAACTAGCTTCCCAAAATTGGCTAGAACATTATCTGTGCACCCATCCCACGTGCAAAAACAGAAGACTGTCAAGAAGTGATAGTGGTCTTCTCATGCATTTTCCATTAAGTTCATAAATGCTTAAATAGAAAAACTCAGTATCCGGGGCACCACTGTAGCTCCTAAGGTTGGGGAGACAATTTGAGAGGGCAGCATAGGCTATAAACTGAGAAATGGGAAGAGCTGCTCCTCCCACCTCCTCTCCAGGCTTTTGCTGGTCTGTCACCAGGCAGGCAGGAGGTGCTGTCAGCCTTACAGAAACAGGACCCTTCTCCACCCCATTCCCCTAGCCTCTCTCTCCTCCAGCTTTTTGTCCTCTAAAACACCTCTCACTCCAGCAGTGCTCCCTGCACGATGGACTTCTGGATGTACCAGCATCATGCCAACTGCAGTATGGGACGTAGAGGGGCAGAAGAGTTTTTGCAGCCTGCTCTTCATCATAGAGGACAGACAGGCAAACTCAGCAGTCCTGCCCCTGTATGATGCCCTTGACAGTGGCCACTCCCAGTGCATCTCTAGGTGGTCAAGGACAGAGTTTTCTGTAGGATTACTGGGAAAACATATTTTTTATCCAGAGTGGGGGAAGTCCAACTGTGAAGAGGGCAATTCTCTATGAACTGGTATATTCTTTTTGGACAAGGATGACAAAACTGTGTTCTATAACCTCTTGTGCTTGGCAGGGAATTCAGGGTGGGATGTGGAAGGAAGGGCTGTTCAGGGCTGTCAAGGAAGGCAGGAAAGGGGAGATCTGAGGCTACATAGGAAGGATGGAGAGGTGCCTCCTTGGCAATATTGATCCTTTTCTTTTGCACCTAGGAAGAAGTCAAGAATCTCCTGTTGCTTCTCATGCTGCAGTGCAGTGGGTGAAGTCTGAGCACAGCAGGGACATCCTGCTAATATCTGCTGTGCATCTCACCCATGCTGTGTTGCTGCCTGAGGGCTGGGAATGGTAACAACATCTCACCATGTGCAACAGCCCGCCCCATTACTGGAAAGCCAACTGGAATTTTTTGATTTAAAATATGCCTATGTGCCATTTTACTCTGCACAGCAATATGGCATGGTGCAGAAAAGGCATTCTCTTCGGTGCAATGTTTGTTTGGAATGTGACAGAGGGAGCCCAATTGATATCTGGCAGTCAGCAGCGTGTCAGCTGCCTGTGGTTCTTGGTCCTTGTGGTGTCAGCTGTCACAGGAACTTGGAAAGACTTACCTCCTAGAGGATGTCATGATGCTATACATTCATATTTGCACCTTGGACCAATGATGCATGTTACAATACATTTGTAACAGAGTTTGTCCTTTAAGGTCCTTCTCACGTGTCACTTCCTCCTCATATTTTTGGTTCCTTTGAAGAACAAAGTGACACAAAGTAGATGGGAACAGAGTATACAAACTAGGCCACTAAGGCAGACATGGCCAGGAGAGATGCTAAAAGAAGTAAGAAAAGCTGATCATTGGCAGAGACAGGTTCTCCAACAGTCTCTACCAGCAACTGTTGATGTGAAAGAGGAATGTGGTTTTAAGATGGAACTTTGTACATTTCTGAATGCAATATCGTGATTGGAGGAAAACTAATCAAATGGTTCAGACATTCCTTTCTATTGTGCATCCTGTGTTGGGATGTACACCGACACCAAACAGAACCAGTGTGATCAGCTGATTGTGCTAGTACTGCCTGCTGGGAATTTGCACTTTCCATGAGCCATGATGGCCACTTACAGGAGGTCTTTGGATGTCATCCTTTCCTAAACTGTGTTTTAACATGTACTACAATTTGGGTTTTAACCATTTGGTTCAGGTAAACAGCAGTCCTACGAAAAAAAGATGTTGCATATATCTCTAAGGAAAGTATCACATGGCCTGGAACTGTACTGGATGTAGATAAGAAAACCTGGCTGACTGAAAATAAGTAGGACAGTTTCTAATGTGAGAGAAGGTGTGGTCTGGAAATTTAACAGATTAACAGGCATGGTGCAGCTGTTCATAAGTGATATGAAAAATATCTCACAAAGTTAAGGAGTTTTGCTTTAATTTTATAGATGGAACTACAAATATTACACAGTACAATTTTGCTAAGTAACAGAGATTGTGCATGTGCAGTAACTCGTTACTTGAGCTGAAGGAGAAAGGGAAAATAAAAATAAATATATCTGTTCACTTGCAAATAAAAATGACGTTTCATATAAAGAACTTCAGGACTACATTACTGGGAAAAAAAAGGTATCTAAATATATCACACTTATATTTCACCAAAATAATAAAAGTGAGCTGATATGGTATCTTTCATACTCAGGAAATTCCTCATGGGTTCACATGATGACACATGGATGTCTGATCAGTTGATCTGTAGCAAATTCAGCTATTACACATTCATCTTTGCTCACAGAGATATTTCAGTTTTGCAATCTAAGGAAGAATTACAAAGTTGGGGAACATATCAGATTTAGAAATCTGTCTGCTCGTATTTTTTTTTTTACCTAAAGTCATGAGCTCTCCAGTATTAGTTTTTGTGACTTCCTTTTAGAGGAAGAAATTCTCGTCTATTGTCATTTATTGAGAAGGACTTTGAATATTCACCTTTGAGTGGAATTTACATGTAATAGGTGGCAGCTGATAGCCCTTTGCCTTAAGGGAAGGACATTCAAAAGGAAGTACTAAAGAATTTCCAGGAAAATACAAGCACTATTTTGCATATTTATATACAAATCAGTCTTTGAGTTCACACAGCAACATTTAAGGTACAAAGAACAGCTAGTCTGTAAACCACCAGAGATATTAAAGTATGAAGTGTGCATTTCTGAAATAATCATGGGGTAACAAAGATCAGTTCTGATCACTTACTTTAGTGTCTTGTGGAACCTATCAGAGCAAACTACCAGATGTTTTCAAGTAATTTTTAGTTTGAACTAGAGAGTCCCTTTCAGAAAACAGGTAGTCTTGACTAAAAATGAAATTAAAAGTCTTATGCTTGGTTTCATCAATCCTCTGACAAGGTTTTCTAGTGATTAATCACTTTCACCTTTAAAAATTTACACATTTCAAGATTTACCAATTACCTATTTATCTACTATTTTAAATGTCAAAAGCCACATTCAGCTTTTGCCAGTGCCAGTTTTCCCAGTGGTCATGTATAAATTGCCAGGAATTGCCTGTAACCCTAGTCCACAGGAAAGACCCAAAAAGAGTTTCTACAGATCCTCTCCTACCTTGCCTTTTAGATTTAATTGATCCATAATTGACAGCAAGGAATGGAACTTTATTTGCACCTCTGGGTCAGTGGATCTCTGTCTTCAAACGCCCACCCTGTTTTGGGTGAGAAATGTACATCCACCTGTCCACACTAACCATGAGCAGAGGGTGGCTGGAGCAGGCTTCGCTCAGCCCCCTCCACCAGAAGGAATGTGATTTGATACAGAGGGATGTGCAGCAACCTCATGGTGAGGCTGCAGCCTCTGGTGAGGAAGCTGGCTCAAGTCCTAACATCAAGGGTTCCCACAACTGCTCAGGGATATATGTGCCAAGCCTTGCAGCTGCAGCTATCATTTCATGTATACTGTGATGCTGAGGCAAGCACTGGGAGGTGGTTTAGCTCCTAGGTCCTCTTGGCAGTAGCCCTGGAGGTCCTCAGCAATCACTGAAGTACATGGCCAAGTGAAAAATTGCTAAGGCAGGTACCAAACACTATGCACAGTGGCTTTAAAGAACTCGCTTGCTCTTTAAGCTTCTAAAGAGGAGTCTGATAAAAGCCATCAGGAAATAGATCTCCAGCACTGTCCTTTTTTACAAGCAGGAAGCAGCATGAACATTTCCAGGACCAATTTGTGATCTCTCTCTCTTTCTCTGTCTGCACAGTTACAGGTAGTGTAAATGGCCCTGACACCTTGCAAAGCCTTTAGCCCTCCTGCCTGTGAGGTGTGCAGATGGCAGACAAAACCCGTCACCTTAATGTAAAAATGGAAGAGGACTTACTATGGACCTAAAAATGTTCCAACTACACTGGTAAGAGTAAAGCTTGAGTCACGTCATGGATTTTTTTTTTTTTTTTTTGCTGTGGTTAGTCTGGATTTGTTTTTGAGTGACAGTAGGAGATGGATTTATTTTCTTCCAAATACCACATAATGAAAAAAGTGAAGAAATTAGGAAATGGGAAAATCAAGAGTTCCTGTGCAGCCTTCATTTGATTTCCTTTACACACATACTTTATTGCTTGCTCTCTTTAACACTTTTAATCCCTTGGGGCCCATTTAATTCTCTAAAGACACTGTAAAGACATATCATGCAGGAGACAGTGGTTTACAGGCAAATAGCACAGGTTTATAGTTGAGGCACTTGAATGTGGCCCTAGAGGACTGGGAGTGAATCCACAAAGGATTTAAAACCTGTGTGTACTAAGTTTGTCTGTTGTCCTTGGATGGACCCCATGTTTGGGGCATCTCAGGGTTCCCTCAGGGCCTTGCAGAACATCTCCAGACCTCATGCTGGCAGCAAGGACAACACAGAACATCCGTCCTAGGCAGATTTCCTGTCTTGCCAGGAGTGGGCACTTCAGGTTCCCTCTCTGCTGATTCATTGCTGCCGCTGTGAGATCGCACCTCAATATCTCCAGTTTCCCTGAGGCTCATCCTGCCTGTTAAGTATAGGGCACATTTTGGACCTAAGGCTAGGCTTTTAGGACTAATCATTTTAATATTGGAAACAGAGATTCCAATCAGAGGTTAAACAGAGCACTGTTCCACATTTAAGAACCTTTTCTCTGTTCCATTTCAGTGTGCATCACCACAAAGTCCTCCAGCGTGTCCAGGCTGCAGAGATGGGCAGTAAGCATTCCCATAGCAATTCATCTGCTGTCCTCCCCTTTCCCTACCTATCTCCTCTCATCTGAATCACTTATCCCCCTCCTTATTCTTATATCACACTATTTTGTCTTCTCACACCTTATTTGCTTACACTGCAAGTGTAAATGTAATGACTTGGGCTTTATCATTCCCTTTCACCAATACCCCTCTCTAGGATAAGGTGACAAAACACAGCTTTTGAAACCACTATTAAGGTGTAACAGCGTGTGAATCATATTAACTGGGCAAGCCTTGTATTAATCTATGAACCCCAGTGTATTCTGAGCGAGACCCATGTGGACACAACACATCGAGGCATTTTGCCCACACTGCCTGTCCCCTTTCTCACTTTAAAGATTTTGACCTGTTCTATCTTTGATCATCTCTACCACAGTAAACTGGGAACTGAGGTAATTTTATCTTCAGGGAAAGGCACTGTAAAGTTGTATTCATTAGTATTCATTAATAGTTTGCCATGAGGAAATTAATAATTTCATATTCACTTCAGAGTCTGAAAGGTACACAGTAATTAAAAGGTGGAAAGTTTTGCATAAGTATTGACCTTCCAAAAGCTGAATGCAATGTGAGTTTTACAGAAAAAATTATCCAATGTCCTACGGACTCTGTCAAGATGTGTACTTGCAAGAAGACATGTTGAGACTGCCTGAGGCCCCTTCTTTCAGTAATTCTCTGTTCTGTATTTGATTACACAACTGTACCATTCCTGTAATTTAGAGGTAGCATTGAATGGATGCTAAAATACTTACTTCCAAGAAAGGAACATTTAAAGAGATTCAGGTGCCTAAATATAAGAAGAGCTGTCTAATGTCATTTTAGATGCTCCAAGAAGCCCGTCTGGCTTGCAGCTGCTGCTCCAGCAGGGCACAAATCCTGCCATAAATCCTGTGTCAAAGCTGCCAACACATTACATGACTCCAGCAACTGCTGCCATCTCCAAAAGCATTATGTTTAGGTACCTGCACTTCCCCATTTAAATTATATTGGAACACTGAAAACAGAGAGTCATCAGATAAACTCAGATCTAACTTCAGCCAGGATTTCCTAGCCACAGTGTGATTACTCTCATTTCTCTGCTTCAGTTCTTCCTGCTTAGTTTAGAGTTTGTTGTCTCTTGAGGTGTCCAGGCAATCTTGGTGAAATGGCTGACGAATCAGATGTGGCTGCAGGAGCCCAGTCTGAGGAAATGCTTGTCTGCATTCAGAAATCAGCAGACGTGGCATTTCCACTCAGCCAACTAATCCTGGTGTAGCTGGACTTAACATTACAAGCGTGCAAGAACTGTCTCTTGTTACCCTGTTTGCTGTTTTGTCTGAAATTCATCCCTGGAGGAGATATGACTTGCAGTTACAGAGAAGGGTAAATGCTTCTGCAATCTTAGGGCAGGAACAGGAACAGGCAGAGGAAACAACAGGACTATGGTAAGATTACAGTAATTTCACGCCTATAAGGCACACCTTTTTGACTGAAGTTTTGATCCAAAGCCGGAAGTGCGCCTTATCGCCTGGCGCCCCTTATATATGGACAAAGTTCGGAAAATTGCCAACCCAAAGTCCGAGCTCCCAGCAGCCCTGACCCGAGCTGAGCCGGGGCCGCTCCCTGTGGCAGCCCTGGGAGGGGCCGAGGGCCGGGCGGGGTGGAGGCCGGCGGGTCAGGGGCCAGGAGCCGCCCCGGCCCGGATGCCAGGCGGGGCCGGGAGGGAGTGCCAGGGCTTGCGGTAATGGGAGGGGGCCTGGGGCTACGTTTAAAGGCTACACCGATATGTGAAAACTGTTTGCAAATTGAGAACCAGGCAGTATTCTGTTACTAATTCATTACTGTGTTGTGCACAGATACCAGCTGCGGGAAAAATAAAAAAAAAAAAAAAAAAAAAAAAAAAGAAGAAGAAAAAAGGTGCGCCTTATACACCTGTGCGCCTTATATGTGGACAAATTCCATGGATTTCCTGGCTACCTGGAAGCGCACCTTATAACCCAGTGCGCCTTATAATTGTGACATTACTGTACACAGATCCCCACAATATTATTCCCATCATGCAGGTTCAGTCTGTGATGCTTTAATAGGGTGCAAAGAAACATACATGGATCCTGCAAGCATATTGCAAGTTCAAAGAATAGATGTTGTTAGAAGATTTAATGAATGTCCTTAAACTTGTATGTGTGCTGCAATCTTTATTTTACCAGTATTTTCTGGTTGGAGAAATAACCTTTGCCATGCCTTCTTCAGATTCTTTGCAGATAGAAACTCAGCTAAACAATTTTCCTGGCTAATTTCTGTGGAGTTGAGTACCTGGACATTTTTATGCATTTGACCTCCAAAGCCTGTTAGAAAATGTTTAATTTTGCTTTATGAGAGCAGTACATCTTCCTTTCTGTAGGTCAGCTTATGTTCCAAAAACAGTCTTTCTATCAGTCCAAATCATACTATTTTGCCAATTAAAATAAGCTGCACAAGCAAAAGAACTGTTTTAATGTTGATTTCTATGTACCGTAGAGTTTTCAGCACTATTCCTAAATTAGGATAGGATTTTTTTTTCACATTACTGATAGCTTCCAAGTGCAGTTTAGACCAAACAAGGTGAACTTTGCCCAACCCAGTAAAATATTAATACTGTAAATATTGACAGCCTTGGGAGAAATACATTCAGAATTGGTAGACATCAAAATGCTGGTAGGACAAGCTGAGTTATTCCGGATGCTCACCTGGAGATTTATTTAAGCTACTCTGAGCATTGCTACCTTGTAAAAACCAGTTTTACTTAATGTGTCACTCCATTGATATGCCACAGGATCAATGGAGACTGAGAGGAAAAACACCCTACATTTCCAACCACTTTGCAAAATATGGATCATATCTTAGAACAAGAAGATGTTCTGACATTTCACTGATTTAAAAATGTATTCTTCAGAAATATTTGTATATGCTGTGAGTAGCAAAGATGCTGTCCTCCTTCCAAGTCTCTTGTTCATTTAGACCACAGGATTCTCAGGTAGGAGAATCCTACCTGAGATTTTTTCTGTTGAATTTTTTTTCTTTTTTTGGGCAGGATGACCTTTAAGTTTAACTGTTGTTATTGCACCCCAGCAAACTGCAGTAAAGCAAACTGCAGACAAGAATATCAGTGCAAACATGACAGACAATCCTACTATGTAGGAACTGTGATCTCCCATTCCCTGTCTCCAAAGTTCAATGCATACCCCAGCACACACAGGCACCAAAGCTGAAAAAGGTGCTCATTTCCAGATTACATGCATCAAGAACTTTTATTTGTGGTCACTGTAGTAATTATACACTTAACAGGGTAAGTTATAGTCTGGAAAGTTATGCTGGGAATTAAAAAAGCAGCAGCCCAAGGTCACAGAATACAGTGTTCAAAGAGACAGGTGTGAAGCTTTAATTTCTTTTTATTCCTTTGCTCTGAGATATGTTTTCTCACTGGCTGTAAAAGCTGTCTATTGAGACTATCAAACCACATTATGGCCCTTTCCTTTGCCTTTCATTGTACTCTTGCTGCTGGAGCTGAGAAATTAGGGGAAGGACTTGGGAGCTCAAACATCCTCTTTCCTATTCTGATGGCAAGAGGACAAGAGGAGAAGTAGCTCTGCTCCTCTGGCTGCCTTCAAAGCACCTCCTGGGACCTCTAAGAAGCCTCATTCTGCTGCATGAAGCTTAGATTATTCTGAGAAACGATACCAAAGATAAGTTTTTATGTGTGTGCATCAGATAGTGTTATTTGTATATCCCTTATCTAGCATGTTTCCCCAGTTGCTCTGTGTGGGTCTTTCACAGAACAGAAAAGGCATCTGAAAAGAAACTTTAAAGAAAGCAAAAAACAGAGCCTCATAATGTAACAGAGGGGTTCAATGGGAGGTGAGAAGCTAATGAGCTTAAAATCTGTTTGTTTTAATCTCCCTACTGCTTTCATGACACAGATCTTTAAATAACAGTAGACTTGAGGACATTTTTTTCCAAGATAAGAGCCACGATTTGGGTTTCTGCCCTGTTTCTCACTGTAAACAGGGCAGAAACCATTGCACCAAATTCAGGTGGAATCATCTTTCTTCTTGTGTGATCTTGAACCTTACGTGTACTAATCCAAACATTTACAGTATTTGACAATAACTTCCTTATTGCACCCATATCTTTTTTCTTTCCGGTCCTAAATTTCAAAGTTCAGAAAGGTTTCATAAGAAAAGCTTTAAAGCTGTAACCTCCAGGACATGCCCAGCCATATGACAAAACAGAGCTCTGTTACTAGTGACTGACCTCTCTTCTGAGAAGACAGCAAAAAAGGGACAGATGTATTTCAGGGACTAAATCTGTCCACACAGTGTTCTTTTCACTTCAGTCATACCCCACTGAAGGAGGACTTGAATTTTGCTTTTTTATAACTGCTCTCAGAGTGTATTTCTTGTATCATAATTCCGCTTTACCTACACTGTAAGCTCTTGGGAACAAGAATCCTGTTAGATCATATGTTTGTACTGCATCCAGCTGAGGGCTAACACAGTATTGCTATGGAAAAAAAATGTTATGAAGTTAGAGGAAAAGATCACTGAAACAGATATGGCAGGGGAGAAGTTCAGAAGAGCCTCTTTTTACACTAAGGACAAAGAGAAGCAAAGCTTTCAGAATCTATGTTTGACCTTTATGAATAGGAAAAAAAAAATCTGAGCTTGTTTGCATGAAGAATCAATGCTGATCAAGAGTAAACCATCTGTTAGAAAGAGAGGATTTGACCTCGATCTGACACGCCATGCAGAATTTGCAACACTTATAGTCATTTGACTCTTATAACGCACCATGCTGCGCTCACAAAATCAGCCCAGATAAGAGCAGTCTCCCCCTTCTTGTTTCTTCCTTTTAATTCATTCCTTTCATCTTGTTTTTTCCAAACCTCTCTAGCACTCTTGCATATTCCACACCAAATGAGCTTCGAGCTTTAACGAAATGGGAAAGAAAGCTGCAAGAAACTGGGACTGGCCTGAAGATGCTGTTTCAATTACACTCTTCTAGTCTTTCTAGGACTGAATGGAATATTCCTCTGGCAATGTACTCTTTAATCTGCATTAATTTCTTCAGCTACATGGTAACGGCTGATGCATTGTAGTAATCACTGACAAATGGACTTGGTTGGAGTAGGCAAATTGAATCTGTGGCAGGAGAAGAATAGAAATCTCAAATCCCAGGAATATAAAGGCCTAATTTCTGTCTGTGCATTGACAGGACGAACCTGAGCTCAGATCAAAGGTATTTCTCTGAATAAGCCACTTTTGCAAGTGCATAGAGCTTTAGATGGAATAGGGGGAACCAGCTAAGAAAGGCTTCCGGAATCAAAAATTCCAGAATACTGAAGGTATTTTAAATGGAAAATAAAACTTCTCTCAACAGGTCTTACACGACCTGCTCAAGTACAGAACTGTGCTTTATGAGCTGCTGCTCTCTGAAAATCTCATGTCCTTTTCTTCTGATAGTTACCATATTAAAGAGGAGGAAAATGGAGAGATAACTGAAATGGACTGTATGAAAATGTGAAACAAACAACATCTCCACTGTACATGCTATTGCAAATGTTTCTCTTCATTTGGCCACTGCAACTGATTTTGAAAAAATCTAATTGTATCATTGACGTATTATTTTTCACAGAAGTAAAGCATAGAATTTCCTTAAATCCTCAGGAATCAGGCCTCCCAGGTCCCACCAGATTAACCCAACATCATGAAGCATGCCTAAAGTAACACATTTTGGATTCTTTCTATTTGCCTTTTAGATCTGATCTCCTAGGTAAAATCTCTTCAAGTTTTACATTTTAAAAAAGCTGGAAATGTTATAGAATCTTTATTCCAAGAATGTTAAGTTTCAAGAAATGCATCAAAATCATGAAACTTGAAATTAAAACATGAGACTTGGCAGCAGCGGTGAGCAGTAATTCACTCTTCCAAGCACTTCCTCACCCTTTCAAATAGAAATTGCTAATCATGAGAAAAAACTCATAAACGCACATTTGTAAAGTACAGATCAAGCCAGCAACATATAATTACATTTAAACCAAATATAACCTCAATTTCACTCATCTATTTCCAGTTTCCCAGCAATGATCTACAAACACACACAGAGAACCAGCCCAGCTCAGCACTACCACTCCCTCATCTTGACCAATTCTGTGTAAGTTCAGCAGCAGCAGATCACCAATCAGCATGCAAAGTGATCCAAGTCTATTGACTTCCTTTTCTGTAGCTCTCTCTCATGTATATGCAAAATTCAGCAGGCAGATATTATAATCAGCACATTAGTCATGGAGCAGGCTCCTCCAATTTCCTTGTAGCTTCTCACAGTTATATTCTGCTGCTGCTCTGAATGTCCTCAAGTATTTCATTCAGCATCTCAGTGTGGGTATGAAGAACCAAAATGAACATGGTACAACGCTACAATGGAAAATTTCTGTTGATCCTCAAGTGCACAGGGATTTATTTTGACCCATCTGCGTAAGAGGAGAAATTACAGGAGCCCTGCAAAGGTTGAAATAATTGTTTACAGAAAAACATCCTGTCATGGCCAGTGCAATTCAGCCAGTCTAATGGAAATCAGTCTTGCATTGGAAAGTCTGGGCTGTGCCAAGTATCTCCTCGACTTGCTGGCAATGTGAAAACTCAGAGACCACCCACAATTTTCACTGAAGGGTTTTGTTCTAACAGAGATTAGGAGTGGTGGTAGCTAAAACTGCAGAGCTTTTTCTACTGCATGATGCCAGCACAGCATTCATTGGTGACTTCCACACCACATGCTGCTTCAATAATTTCCTAGAGTAGTCAAGGGAACAGCTGGGAGAAGGAGGGTACAACACCACAAGGTCTGGGCTGAGCCCTCTGGGAATGTGGTAACCTCTCTTTCTGCTTTTTTGGCATCAGCTGCTGATCCTTCTCACTGGCATGGCAGAAAACTTCACCCCATCAGGTGCTTCTGGGACCCACCCAGGGGATGTCAGTAATCAGACCAGCAGCCAGAGCTTTTGGGTGTCAGAAGTGAAATGGTATTCAGTGGTTGCCCCTATTTCTTGCAAGATTTCAATTGCTTTTTCTTTTATAGGCATATTCTTCAGGTGTTACTGCAATGCTATTTCCCATGGTTTGGAGATGCTTTTCCTCATCTCTAGCTATGACCAATCCTGCCAAGGAGAGAAGAAGAGCAGAACACTCCCCTCCTCTCTGCTTAAAGAAATATCCTGGGAAATGGTGCCATATGCCAGAATTGGAAGGATTTCCCTGGAGCATTCTGGGAGTGTGACTAAGCCCCTCAGGGTGTCTAGAAACACCTCAGTTTTCTTTTAAATGTTGCAAAAGCTGCTGTTCTTTGAGATCTGTGCTTGGGGTGTTGAGTAGTCTGGGGTTGGGGTGGTTGCACCTGCTTCAACAGTGATGCTGTGCCTCTGCCTTAGGGATTTACAGGGACAGGTGGGAGGGCCAGCAGCCCCCCAGGAGACCAGCTGACACCTGAGCAGCCACAATATGATCTTACTTTTCTCATTAGCAGGAGAATATTATGCTCTGTTTAAGCATTCAATTTTAAACAAATTTTATTATTTCAACATACTTCTATGAAATAGCAGAGATCTTAGGAAATATTTGTATAATAGCAACAAATGTCCCCTTCATGATTATTTGTACAACAAAAAGATTTTTTTCCAGTTGCTATTCTCCAGTCTGGAATCCAATCCAGAACATCAAAACACTTCATTAAATTTTAAAGGGTACAGGTAGGAAACTTTTAAGACAAGCTGAAATACTTATCTTAAGGTTAGCCACACTGTTCTGAAACTTTGAGCTTGACAAATCTGTCTAGAAATCTCTTCTATTCAGACAATTTTTTTTTTAAATCTAGAATTTTGATACTTCCTGTCTGTTCTGAGCAAAATACCAAAAAAACCACTTCTCTTCCCAAGAAGTGTAGAAATGAGAAAATCGCAGTGTGGGGACAGTGAAAGGTGAACTTCTGGGTACATTCTCATCAATGATTCAGATTTATTCCTTCATTTATTTTTTTGCTATGATTTACAAATTTGCAGAAACTTGTCCTCAAGAAAACTTGTCCTGGAAAATTATCAGGTGCCATGTTAAAATGAGGCACTGACATCTTCTGTGTAAGCAAGTTAAATCCCAAAACTGTAAGGACGTGTGAGCTGTTTTCCAATGTGGATTTCACTGAGCTGTAATTACTCCAAAACATTTTAAATCCTGATAAAGAATTACATATTTTCTTTTGACTTCTGTTCTATTTTGATAGCATAGATGGCAAAATGTTTTACTGTAGATAAATGTAACTGTTGGTTTTTGACTTTACTAATAATCATGACTCAATAGGTCTCATGGTATCTACAGTAGCTTGCTAGATAAAGTAATATACAGATGCTAATGTCTGCAGAAAGTTATAATAGTAGAAAGTAGACAGTCTTAGCAATGCTGACTGCTCTTCAGTTCTGCATTGCTTAAGCTCATTGCAGGTCAGTTTAAAGCTAAATCCAAGTCCAGTAACCAATATTTGCAATTTACTCTGCATTCTCTGCCCCCCCAAAAAATCTGTATAAAATGTCCCATCTTATTTCTAATCAGACCAAATATTGTCTACTACTTTAGTCCTAGAGGGAAGCAGACAAAGAGTGCAAAATTATGTTTTTAAAGTGTGTTCCCTTTTGATTGTCACTCTTCAGAGGCAAAATGTTCACTCTGGAAACCTGCAAAATGGACTGCTAAAGGACCACAAATGTGCTTTGTTTTATGGATTACTGTAAAGAGAATTATATTTCAGCTCGGAGAGTTTGAAGGAAGCTGGGAGGAGGAGGTATGGGCTATTAAGTAAATCTAAGAAGCTTATACTACCTTTCATTTATTTAGGCATGGATGGGATTAGCTTCAGGCTGATTAAAGGAGACTATGGAGAAGGAGGCAGCAGGGTTGGTGTGAGGTAGAGGAGGAGGTGCTGCAGATCCAGTCATGCTGCAGGAGAGCCGAGCAACACATTGCTGTGGCAGAAGGCTTGTGCATTAATAATCCTGCAATATTGTTTGGAAATCTGGAGGTGGGGCTGAGGCAATTGGCACTGCTTGGGTTTGGGAATTGCAGCTGGTACGCTCGTCCATGGGGCAAGGAAACACCCAGGCTCACCTAGTGCATGAGCCAACTGTGCCTCAGGGAGCAATCTGAGATTCCTTGGTATTTCCTGAACTGTGGGAGGGCAAGGGCCAGCAAGGCAGCCTCTGAAGGCCGCAGAAGGCTGGAGAATTTGTGGCCTGTAGCCTCACCACCTTAAAAAAACTCACAGGCAACATACCCCTACAAAACAGATGGGAAGGATATACTCAAATCTCTTCTCTGTAGCTGGTTCCCAAGGCTGCCATCTTCCCACAGTATAAGAATTTGCATATGGCCCATGTTTTTCCCCAATAACTATCTCTCTAGTAATTATGCAAATCAGATACCCTGAAGCAGAGAGTACACGACTGCTGTTGTGGAATTACAACTATTGTTACAACTCAGGAAAAGAGCCTTCTCCACATTCAGTGAAGCAATTCCATTGCAGCATGAGGGCAAGGTTTGATTGCAATCTATAATTCAGCCTGTCCAGAAGAAGCAGCTTGATAGCTTTCTGATCTGCAGAGCCTGAGCAGGAATAGTCCCCATTCTGCTGGACCAAACTGTGAATCACCCAGGAAATTTGACTGGAGTGCATTGCCAAACTACATAAAATTATTAAGGAGAGAGAAAAGCAAGAAACTTTGATTCTGAGCTGGCCAGAAAGAAAACCAGCTGGCTTTAAATGGAGACCTTTAATGAAATTTTACAAGTATTTTCTAGAAAGTCCTTACAGTGGGTTCATTCTTGAAAACACTGTCATGTTGTTTATTTAAACTGCTCTATCTCAGCACTATTCAAAATGCTCAGACTGAAGTATTGGAAGTAAAATGCCATGGTTTCCTAATTCCAGAGCTGTAAATTTATTTCCTTCTTAAGGAAATATAGTTGAAACATGTGAGACTTGAGAAGTGTGGCTGGCAGCTGAGCTGTTGCATGTTTTCTAGGAGCTCTGTTAGTGGCTGCAAAAGAGAAGTCACCTGTGAGCCAGAGAAAGTGAGCAGAGGACAACTGTCAGCAGTTTCAGAAAGGAGATCTTTGGAAGGCCCCAAAGACAACCTTTTCTCTTGCAATTTCTTTGGGTTCTGCTTTCCACAGATTTGTCTTTGTTGGGGCAATGAAAGGGAGATAGGATTGGCTTGGATGCTTTTGCTTCTGTCTAGAAATCCAGAGGCATTTTCAATTTGAATGCCACACCTTGGTGCATTTCTGAGAAGATTCAAAACCATCTCCTCCTGGCCACCACTTTTGGGTGTGGAACAGTGGGTTTCTATTGCTGATCCTGGTAAATCTTCAAGGGGAAATTCAGATCCCTTAACAAGCCATGCATACCCAGTAGAGTTTGTTCCTCTGCCCGTTCATCTTGGAATTATTTACCAATATCCTGCAGCTCACACATCCGAGCAAGACCCACTGGTATAGAATAAGCTCTTCAGCACAGAAACACAGTGGTTCTGGCCATGCCCATCCATATGTGAGCACCCACATCCATCACAGCCCTGCATTCACTGCCTCCTCTGCAGAAGGCTTTCTTCTCCAAGAAATAGAAACCTGGAGACCCTTACAGGGCAGGGTGGGTTTCAGGGAGTAGTAATCTGTTTCCCAAACACTAGATGGAGCTGGGGAACTGAGGTTCACTTCCAGCCTCCTGGCAGGCAGAGGTTTCTGGGGGAGCAGTGGGGTGGCAGTCATTCACCCCGCCACTTTCTAGAAGCTGGTTCCAGGGCTCAGTAATAGGGTTTGCTTTTTTTTTTTTTAAATGTGCCACAATAGCCTTATAGAGCAAGGCCAGCCTCATCCTGACATTACATGAAATAGGTCAGTGTTTGGATAGACAAATTTATTGTGTGGTTTGCATTTAGGCTTAGCAGTTAAAATAAATAGTTCTTTTCTTCCCTTAGGAGCTGATGAGCCAGACTCACTTCCAAACAACTGAAGACTTCTGTACTTTTTGACAAACACAGTTCTCCAATTAAGAACAGTAAATAGGATTATACAGTGTGAAAAGACTCTTTATTGCTAGAAAGCTTGTGTGTGGGAAGTGGGGGTCTCTCTTTAGCATTCATTATAATTCTTTTAAAATACTCATGATTTTGTCACATCCAGAGTTCAAGGCTTTCAAAAGGAAAAGCTGCTTAAAGGCAGCCAGCCTTCTGATGGAAGAGATCTGCATCCATATGATTAATTCTGTATAAAATATGCAGAATTCATATATATTTTTTAATCAAAGTATCTAAGATGCAATCTTTTCTTTAAGCCACGTGAATAAATAAGCCGTATTTATTCCGTATTTATTTTTCTTTCAGGAGAGACTTTAATTATGTGAGTTTTATATATATATATATATATATATATATATATATATATATAGTTATCTTTAATTCAAAGTGCAATCAATGCAATAAAAGGTTAGAAAAGGCCAAATAGTTTAACACATCAGGAACTCAGTGTGGCAGCTCTCTTGCCAGTTGCTTTAGATATAATGCAAGCCCAGTGGAGAGGGGCTAAAAAATAGCCTGTTAGTAAAAGAAGTTTGATCCAAAACTCCATCACTAAGTACCTGGGTGATACTGTACAACATGAGGGCTTCCATCCTATATCACGTGGCTGCAGATGTTCATATTATGTGTACAATCATCTAATCTCTCTTGACTCTAGAACATCTGTGACATAGATTAATTATGCATTGTGTAAAGACAAAACGTGGGGATTTAATTAGCTATCTGATTACTGATTTCCAGTTCCATTGGCTCCCTCTCTTGTCCTTGTAACATGAAACAGGATTTACCAGTTTATTGTCCTTTTTTTCCCCCCTTCCTCTACAGTCCAGCTCTCTCAAGAGGGAAGTTTTCCCTGTACTCTTCTCATTTGTTTCATTCTCCTATGTCCCTACCATTTCTGGTGTTTCTTTGAGATTAAGTGTCTAGAAATGGAAATATTAATCTAGGTGGAGGGAATAACGTCTGTTTTCAGTTTGGGATCCTTGGGTTTTTTGCATTCAGATGCAGAATGATGAACTGCAATATGCAGTGAATACACTTATGATGATATTGTAAGACAGATAAATGATGTCCTGGACTTGCTACAATATAATTTATACTGATGCAGATTACATTAATGTCTTTTTTTTGGTATCAAATATATCCTTTTTTTCTCTTTTCTTTTTCTTAGACACTTCTTAAAAGCTTGAGTGGTGTCTGCAATTTTGTCACTTCACCAAAATTTTGCAAGATTCCTTTTGTCCCCGAGTGCTGCTTTTCTCCAGGGACAGGTATACCTCTTAGAGCCTGTTACTAGCTGATTTTGCAGCCTCCCACACTTCTAATTTACAGGCGAATTTGAGCTGCTTTCTTCTGCTTGCAATGCCTCAGGTCTGCTGGGCACTGAGATGGCACAGTAATTCCTATCTTTTCCTTACAGCTTGATGCTAAGCTGGCTCATCTTCCCTCCTGCTCCCAATTTCTCCTCTCAAATTGTTTTGGGGACCATCACTCTCGTCAAATGATGAGAAATAAAAAGTGAAAAAATAGGGTTTAAAATAAAATTTTTAAATCACATCAATGTTTAATTTTTGGTGTTTATATACTGCTCTTTGATTGTCTGCACTTTTGTACAAACAAGGAGGGATCTGATAGAAAATGCTCAGGTCTAAGCACTTTCATAGCTCATCTCATGTGTGGGAATATGTAGATTTAGAGTACCAAAGAAAGAATATGCACATGCTTTAAAGGAGATTTTCTTTTATTTTTTACTGTAATTCCCCAACTTGCTTGCACTTGAAACATGCCCTCTTTTTACATAAAGAGGAAGCCAACCAGCCAGGGTAGGAGAGTGGAGCTCAGTGTGGAGTAAGGCACACTGCAGCTGCAGTTGTTGGAAATAGTCTTTTAACGTCCTGGCTTGATGCCCCTGCTTTCTTGGTGCCCAAGGCAGTTTCACACATTTCCTAGCAATCCATCTGTGAACGATAGAAATGCAGCAACAATGCTCAATGCACAAGCATCAGCGGAGACAGAGGAAGAGCCTTTGCTCTCAATGGCTGAGCCCAGTAAAACACTGAGAAATTCATTCTGTGCAGTTGACACATGCTGCAGAGCAAAAGGATGTTCAGGGAAAAAAATCTTTGCAACACACTATAAAACACACATCTGCAAGTGACTGTAATTGCTAAGGTACCTCTTCCCTAGCACAGATGTATAGAATATTAAGATTTTGGTGGTGACTGTCTGCAGGACAGGGTTTTTTAAATAGATAACTGTTGGGATTATAAAATTACAAAATTGCATTCTGACACCTTGAAAAGCCACTGATACTCTCTTGGAAGGTGAATTTTCAATAAAAATATCCTCAGAGACTTTCAATTAGAGTTTTTCAATTTTACCTGAAGTGTGTGTGTGGAAAAAAATTATCACTCTCAGGAACATAGGATCATCCTATTTTAAGTAAATAAAAAACATAGCTGGTTTGCTTAGCATTCAGTACTCTATATACATCCTTTTCATCTCTAATTGATTCCTTTAATGCCTTTCATTTTTTGAAAAACGCTGTCTGTAGACCTGGATGCTGGGTGGTTTTCATGGAAGCAGGAGTTAGATTTACCAGTTCAGGAATTATTTGAAGCTAAATGTGTAGGCCATCTATGCATGAAGGCCAGCCTTTGCTTCTTTCCTATGTCCTTTCAAGCTCTGCCTCAAAAGCCACTCAAGGTACACCTCTCTTTTCAGTGGCATTGACTATTCATCCAGGATGTGGTGTATTCTAGTGGATGCCTGCTGAGGCTAAGATTCTGTGCAAGAGCATCAATGCTTACACTGAGTGTTTTTGCCACGTGCAACATGACACAACGTCCGAAATCCTTTGGCTTCTGCTCACAAAGGGAAAGCTTTGACAGGAGGCGAATGCTGCATGAACTGTGCATAGTTTTATGGTAGATCATGCCCTGTGGTGTAACCCTGCAAGGAGCTGCTTTGTGGTGTAGCTCTGAAGGGAGAGGATACACAGCTGCTGGTTAAGCCTCCAGCCCTGCCAAGCAGGGCAAGGTCCTGGCCTCCCACCCTCTGAAGGGTCTGGCTGCCCAGGCTCTGCAGGGACCTGCTGTGTTTCCTACCCAGGGACCCAGGAGGGAGGTATTTGATTGAGCAGACATCCTGCTGCAGAGATGTGGGCACCGCCAGCTCTTCTTGGATCACACTGCTGGCTACGCCAGGTTAAGCAGAACCTGCTGTGAAACGAGTACATGCAGTTGGATGAGAGGCAGAGAAGCAGTCAGCAGCTCAAAAGCGGGAGTGTTTGCTATAAATCCCAATGCTAGTTTCCTGAACTGAAAAAAAACCAACACAAAAAACAAACAAACAAAACCCCACCTTTTTGTCTGAAATAAGCCTGCTGCAATACACATCTAGGCTGAGTGGAAGTGAACACAAAGTGCCTCCTGCACTCCAAGAGGGCACATTGACCCTTGCTACTTTCTCAAATCTGAGCAATGTTAAAAAAGATGAATATCAGAAAAATGACTTTGTCAGGACAAGCACTCAAAATCCTCAAATGTTTCATTTGTTTTAATTAACACGAAGGCTGATCTGTAAGGATCATCTTCTGACAAAGCAGAAGCTTTGTGCTGAAAGAGTGCAGCAGTTCAGCTGGTGTGGACAAAGGCTCTTATTGCAGTGTCCAGTGTAAAAACATGACCTGGCCATAAGTGAGAGGTGGTATTATTATTATTGGTGCATAGAATGCATTCTAATATTGCTTCACATCAAAGGGCCTTGACTAGATATTTGCTACTTGACCATGAAGATTCAGGAATGAGCAGAACATTCAAGATTATTAACTCCAGTGAACCCTGAAATGAGAAGATATTACCTGGTTTACAATCTCTTTCTGAGATGATAGCATGGCTTTCCCTTATAACACTTTCCCTTTTCTTTTGAATTTCGTTTTCTTTTTCCTTTTTGCCTCCTAAGGTTTTTTCTCATTTTAGTAATATCATTGTGCCAGTAATTAACACTGTACTCGACAAAGGTATTTCTTTATCGATGTGGAATTATTGATTTTAAATCTCTGCATTCATATTTTTGTACTTGCCTCAATAGGATGCTTTGAAGCAGAAATGATAAAGTCATTCACATTAACACCTGGACTTCCTGAAATATCTGTTTGTCTCCCAGTTCAAAACCACTGCCTTCTGGAGAGAGGAAAAAGAGAGGAACTTTTTTTTCTCATTTGTGTTTTTAATGGACTAGAAAACCCAATGGATTTATTATAATTACAGTGCATTTAGTTTCACAGAATTAATGCTAATGCTACAAAGGATAAAGTTAATTTGAATTAGAGCTGTAGGACTGGGCTTTTTATGCATTTCAGGAGTGTATGCAGGTACAGAGCCCCATCATAACTGCTGAAACACTAAATTCTAAGTTAATTTGACTGTGAGGAGAAATATTGGACTATAATGAATTGTACAGATTCCCTGAGCTGGTCTGGGTGCACCTGAGTGTGTTGCTGGCTATCGTTACCAAAAGATTTGACAATGAAGTCAGAGAGGGATGCCAGACTAGGAGCTAACACTGTCATTACCTCGTGCATTTGCTGTGATTTCTTCGTTGACAAACATGTTTGTTAGAACACATATCAGGCAGTGTCATCCTAGGAGGGAAGCAAGAACAAGGAAATTAAGACAGTTTGCTTGACATGCAAATTATCATCTCAACTCCAACCAGCTTGTGAAAAAATACACTTTACAAGAGTGACACACACAAGAGAATACACATCAGCCTCATTTTATTTTCAGTAAACTGCTGTTCCGTTTTTTTCACAGTATTTAAGGTAAACCCCCTCCTTTCCTAAGTGTGTTATTCTGGATTCTCTTTAGAGAGATGCTTTTCACTCTGGCTGCAAGTTTCCATCTTATTCACCTTTCTTCTCTCAGGCTGTAATTGAATCTGTAAGGCAAGCTTCTTATGGTTCCGTAATCCGGTGTCATGGAAACTTTGGAGTCAGCCTAAAGGAAAGCGATTCAGAGGCTAGCAATCATTAAATAGTGCAAAGGATATTTTATGAAAACAAAGGGTTCAAAATTTTAGACTTCCACGAAGATGGAGAAACAAGTCTATTTGAACAACACCCAGCACATACAAACAAGGTCATAGACTGACATCTTTCCTTAGAGTATTGCCATAATGGAGAACATAATGCACCAAAGCTACCAGCACTGGTAAAAGGGTTCTCATGAACTGAATTTTTCTAATATGTAACACTTAAGCAACTTAAATACTATTCAGGTCTAACAAGAATGGTCTGAAAAAATATTTGCTTGGGGCTAACTCTTCATTACTAAAAAATAAAAATTAAAGTTAAAAACAAAAACAAATTGAAGAAGCCTAGAAGTTGAATTTTTAAGGTAAATCTATACCTTTTGTGACCTGGAACTGTAATAAAAATGCTGTACACGTATATTGTTTCACAAAGAAAATTATTCTATTATCATTAATGCAATAGATGAGACTACAGCAGAAGAGAAGAGTCACAAATCAATGGCTATGCTTCTCAACAAATTGAATCTTCCATAGCAGCACTTTTCGTACATACATATTAGATATAGAGACTTCAAGAAGTGAAACTGAACACAGAGAAGGAAAAATCCTATACCTTTGCACTATTATCTTGGTATTACATTGTTACAACTAAACTGCACAAATAAAGTAGCAAACTTGCCCCTTCAAGAGTAAGACTAAATAAGACCAATTGCGACATTATTACAAAAGAAATATATTTGGTCATGAAATAAGTACACTGAAAGTTAGTATATCAAAGCTAGACTGACCTAGATTGAATAAAAAGTCTATTAAAGGCCTTTTCTAGCTAACAAAAGCATTTCCATTTCTCTGTTTTGGAGACAGCTTGGTCCAGCAGTGCAACTCAGAAATACATCTTAATGCAGCATTTCAACTGCTGGACCTACAGCAACTTAGTAAAAAAACTGTCACCAATCTCACAGTGAGGTGACAGAGTGTGAGGAACCCAGATTTACTCTGGAAATGGTCTTATCTTCACCTATTTCCAACACTCCAGACCACTTAAATGTTACCATAGCCTAACAGCTGAGGAACAAAAGGGCAAAAGAAAATTTTTATTTTTCTCACTTTTTCTTAAACAAAGATTTTGCATTTAATAACTGGAAAGACATTGCAAAGTGATGGGAATCAAATCTGGATAGTTTGGTAATGCTAAAACAGTCTATTGGAAAGCCTGTTTCTACTCCTGTGGTTCTGGTTTTTAAAAAGCCTCATTTTGTTTGCAAGTAAAATGAAAAGGCCAGTAATTCAAATTTATATTTACATTTACAGCGTTTACTCTTCTGGGTGATAATTTGACCCAAGTCCACTACAAGCAAGAAACACTGGCACTGATGGGGTTTTTCCTCACTTGTAACTCTTTGAAAGAAAGGAGGCATGTTATTTGGGCTGCCCTGATATTAGCATCTGATTTGCATTTGGGATTTTAAGCACTGTGGTATAATTTTCCCAGCCAGTATATATGACCAGGTGTGATTGATATAAGTAACCATCAATCACCAGGTGGTACCCACATATCAAGCACTTAATTGTGGACATAACATTTTTGCCTGCAATTTGTTTACCTGCAAATACTGTGCAGGAGGTATATTCTAAGACTTGAAAATCTGGCCTTCAGGTTTTTGTCCTTTTTGTTGCTATTGTTTCATTTCCTTCTTTCACCCTGTATTTATTTCTTTTTCTGTTCATGTTCAGGAGTGTTTTTATAAGACCAAAACTGGCTTTTCAATCTTTGCTCA
>VRYO01002355.1:14187784-14201009 GCA_009812075.1 Sialia sialis
AAATGTAAATATTTTAACCAAATTGACACAGCTGCATGGCAGAGATATGCTTGGTATGGTTACCTTGCTTGTCAATGGATTCACAGCTTCTTTTTAATTTGTTTTCTGCTGTGGCACCATGCACATCCTCTCTCATTTCCCTGGCAAGCAAAACAGAGCCTTAAGGCTTTTCGAGATGGTCCCAGTTGCATGGAACCTGTGCTGACTTTCTTGTCTTGTGTGCCGGCTGAAAGTTGTTCTGATAACATTGCTGTGGAGAATTTCTGCCAGAACAATGCCACCCTATCACTGCATTTGCAAGTAATTGGATCTGCCAAAGGAAGCCTTTGCAACATTCTAGCTAAAGCATACGTTATTGAAGATATTTTCTTCAAATGCTCTGCATGGTCAAAACTGAGTTATAGATGCCAAAAAGTGTTCGTTCCTGCAGCCCACCCACAAACAAAACTAACTGTTCACTGGTGAGGGTGGAATTATTCTGTGCAAATAAATTTAGTTTGTGCAACAAATTCCAGTTTAAATAAATTAATAGCTTTCAAACAGACTCTCTGCTTTTCTTGAAGACATTCTGGCACATAAGGATTTGCTGGGCACAGCGTCTTGGCTGGTGGGCAGCTAAGCCACAGACCCCTTCTGACAGCCACCAGCTCTGCCAAGCTACCAGCACCTCAACTCTGGTGCCTGGAGTGTGAAAGCTGCAAATGGCAAACTGCAATCATAATCATGAACCTTCAGCACCTGCAAGTGCAAAAGGTTCCAGGCTATACCTGTGCCCCACACCCAAGGTCAGACTGAAGGGACTGTCCCAGTTTTCATCTCTACCCACTGAAAATATTCAAAAATTGGCTCATCTTCTACTTGATTAGCTGATCTGCCTCACCTGTGCAGGGAGAGACAGGGAGGAAAGGAATGGCAGCCAGATCACTGAGGAGTTGAAATTATTGAAAGCAAATTTGTCCCTATGAGGCTCTGCACTTGCAGACCATAGCCATGTACTGCAGGCCACTGACCACCCCAGCACTAATCTGTCTTCTAGGTAATTAGAAACACTTAATCACCTTTTTGATTAAGTTCTCAGTCTCAGTATAACACTAAATTTAGTAGTGTTCTATTACTTAAGAAGATTTTTCACCAGTGAAAAAGGAATCTCTGACGCATTCATATTTGCTTCTTAACCAGTAACTCATCCCAAAGGATAACTAGCTGCCCACTTTCCTTGGACATGTTGTCAGTGACAATCCTGTACTGTCTAGGATACTGGCTTCAGACTGACTGTGTTAGAGGCAGAAATGTTGCTGGGAACACTGGTGCAGAATGAATGTTTTTATTTTGTGGATGCTTGGAGAAATGGTTGAAAAATAAGTGACAAATAATAAACCACCTACTCAAGTCAGCCTCTCTAGTTGTATCCAACTAGCTTTAAAAAGTGCAGTCTGGAAAAACAGTTAAACCCCAAATACACCTTCCAAGTGAGTCTCTCTGGTATATCTGGCTTTTTTGCACACACTAAATCATTTGGGGTTTGTTAGGCAGTATTATTTTTACTAAAATGATACTTTGCATTCCACAGCTTCCCATTTCCTGTAAAGGAAAACAGTCTTAAAATACATGGCTAAGCCACAGGAAGACAGGAACAAGCTAATGCATAGATTGGCTCCACCTGTATAAGCGAGAATTTAAAAAATAAAAAAGCAAACAAATTAAAAGTAGTTACAAAGGTGAAGTTAAATTCAGACAGCCTACCTTCTTAAGCTTTGAAATTGTATTCAGTTCCAAGTACTGAGAAGTACAGGACAACATACTGTATTGGCTTTTGAGTTCACACCTTACTTGAGGCAGCCTTTTATTCCTTCCACAGGCTTCCTGACTCTGAAATAAGTTCTTCTGGAGAAGTGGTGTCTCTCACAAGGGTGCAGGACTGAGGGAAGCTGCTAATTGCAGGTTACCAGGCAGCTGCTCTAGGGAAGCAGCATGCAGGGATATAGAGCTGACCTGGTCTGAGCAGCTTTGAGCAAACACTACAAGTGACCTTGCTTCACCCCAGTTTTCACAACGTGGTGGCTTTACCTCTTCCCCTGCTGACACACATTTGTAAGCTTTTCCACACTTCACAGACTTTGTGCAGGCACAGGCAGATAAGAAAGCAGAGAAAAACTTTTTGCAGGAGTCTGTAGTCACAGGACAAGGGGCAACAGTTCTAAACAAAAAGGGTAAATTTTGATTGGATGTAAGGAAGAAAATTTGAAAGTGAGGGTGGTGAGACACTGGAATAAATTGCCCAGAGAAATTGTGGATGCCCTATCCCTGTAAGTGTTCAAGGCCTGGCTGAATGGGGCTTTGAGCTACCTGGTCTTGTGGGAGGTGTTCCTGTCCGTGGCAGTTGGACTAGATGATTTAAGGTCCCTTCCAAACCAAGCTATTCCATGATTCTATGTAAGATGAAGGACGAAGGGCACCCTGACAATGAAACCAGGGCAGATGGCTCTCAATATTTTGTCTGTGCTTGGAGGCTCCTTCTTCTCAGATGGGTAGATAGTGCAAAAAAATTTTAAAATCCCACCTAAAATTAAAAATACTACTGTTGCAATGCAATCTCTAACTCCCTGAAAAAGCTATGGATAAAGCCACACTGACACATGGAGGAGCTGGGCTAATAAAGTGGCAAAGCCTTGAAGCTCCCTCCTCACTAGGAGCCAAGCTGTGGCTCCCAACACCCTTGGCAGAATCTGGAGGATGTGCATCACGTGATGGAGGCATCTCCAAGCCTTTCCCTGCTGTGCTGGGAGCAGTGTTGTGCTCGGTGAATCACACTTGTCACCAGCTGCTGCAGACACCCAGCTACACACGAGCAGCATCTGAAAGATTGCTTCTGACTTCTGCTGGTGCTTGGGTTTATCAGTGTTGAATTGAAAGTCCTTCCAAGGCTGCAACTGGAGTGTGTCAGGTATCTCCTCCCCATCTGTGGTAACTGAGCTTGTCAGTGCCCTGATCCATACTGGTATCCAGGAGAATGGTGTTTTCAGTGTTAGACTGTAGGCAAGGAGAAGTCCTAGTAGAGAACTGAGAAGCTAGAAGAGAAAAAACAAAACAAAAATAACCTTGAGAACAGGCAAATCCCAGAGCACGGGAGTCTGGTTTTGTCTTGTGCTTTTGACTTCCCTGTGTCTTCTGCCTTCACTGATTATGGAATCAGCCTCTTGATTTTTCTTGACATTTAGTTGTTATTTTCCTTGTCTGAGGCTTCTTACACATGGTTTCCAGTTCTGAACTTGTCAAGCAAAGTTCAGAAATCTTTTTTAATGTCAGTTGCAATTTCTTCTTTGTTGACCATTTTTTTCCAGGTTTCCTTGCTTGCTGCTTTGCCCATGCCACAGGATGACAAGAATCTGCAGTGTTCTCATTTCCCTTCTCTCAGATACTCAGTTATGAGGGATCTATCTAGTTGGCAACATTTTTTCTCATAACAGCAAGATAAAAATGTGGCATTATATTTTCAGAAAGATGCGAATGCAAAAAATAGTCTTCCATATCAATTGACCATCCAGACTAGCAGATTCCAGGAGATCTCCAAGCCTTTGGTGTGAGGACAGTTACCTCTGTAACTGCTAGAAACATGTGAAACCTAGAAAGCAAGTAGTGATACAACTCTGTTTAACACAGTGTCCTCCAAAGTCAACGAGGAATATGAAAAATCAGCTGGCTTTGGATCAGGCCCACGGTACCTCTTGGTTTGTAAGAAAATGAGGGCCAAGTGGTTACGTGAAACCCACGTTCTTGGTGGGGATCTACACACCAGAAACAGAGCTGCACACGGATATGTGTGTGTGTGAAAGTACTGTTCTGCCATGGGAAATTAGCTTAAACTGTTAGCTTTTTCTAGCAGAATTAAAACCAGAAGGTTTCTCAAACTTCAAATATTTATATGAACAGGAGTACTGTACTATATCAATCAAACACTTGTGGACTGAAGACACATTGAAACCTATGTACCTGCTCTCTCAGAGAGCTCTGTGAGCTGCTTGGAGCTAGTTTATGTTAAAAAAGATTCCCTAGCCCAAATGACAATACCAGAGCTTGTTAGTTCTCTGTTTACACTGTGTGAACTTAAGTTACCAGCACGACAGAAGAGGATGTATATTTTAGATAACACAATCTGGTTTCTATCTTTTGTATTTTTAGGTTTTAATCCTATCAGTCTCTTAGCCAAGCAACTGAGTATCAGATTCAACTATTGTTATATAGAGGGAAAAATCTGAGCTTATCTTAAAAAAACAATAGGTTTGAGTATATATATTTTTTAAAAAGTTAAACCTAATAATTCCCCTTGGAAACTGAGTCAAATTGCTCAGACTCCACTTTTAGTTCATGAACTTAGCAGTGATAAAACAAAAGGAAATGGATTTGCAGAATTTTTGATTCTGGTGAACGCCTTTCATGAACAGAAATAGACTCTGAGAACTGCCTTCTGCAGGCATTATTTCTGAACAATTTCCATAACATTTCAAGTAAAACATCCATTTTTCCTCTGCCTGCCTTGTAAACACCAATCTGAGAGTCAAGCCAGATACTCTGCTCTTTCCATGCAGTCACAGAGCCCAGCCCCAAAGCCAGAGCAGTTCCAGGAGCTAGTGGACCTCCTGGGAACATCTGTGCTGCATGAACGGGCCACCTTCATTTTCTGCTTAGTTACTACTGCCTCACCTCACTCTCCTGCTCCCTGAGATAACATTTCAAGCTAGTAAGTCTACTTCTTCTCTAGTGAGAAAAAACTGGGGCCTTGGAAGATTTGTTAGCATCAAGCAAGATAGCTGGACAATGGTGCTGGAGTTTCATATTTTGCAAAGCTCTGACTGCTGTCCCAGAAGAATGGACTGGTCTTCACAATGACCTTACCCAGCTGTGCCTGAGGTTCAGGAAATGGCTGTGTCCCAGTGGTTTGTCCAAACCCTCCCTCGCTGTTAAGTCCTTATCTGTTGTGATAACCATATCTGCCTGCACAGGATGAGCAAGGATGCCTTGGTCAAACAGTGTTAGTGTCAAACTGTATGAGCAGGTCAGGGTATCGTGCAAGTTGATTTCTACTAAAGCAAGCAAAGCCAGGACACAGCAGGAGCCAAAGCCCTGGTTAAAATAAAGTTTTGCCAGAGTAAGGTTTGTAGCTCAGGCTTTTAATACAAACCAAGTCAAGAAAAATATGTTTGACTCAGCACCAGGCTAGCTATTTTAAAAGCTTTGAACAACCCCTCTGATATGAGTGACCTTGAAGAAATTTTGAATTCCTACCATGGCTTTGCAGGGTGGTTTCCTAGGAAATTTATAGCTGTGGTAGCAAAAGCAATTCAGATAAGCAAATAAGTAGATACAGACCTGCCTTTTTCAGAGGGAGTAAAATGTAGAGCCAGAGAAAGAATTCTGTCTTACCTAAATGATAGTACTTATTAACAAATAAGGTATCATTAACACATTATTAATTCCTGAGGGATAATAGTGTGTAGCTATTGTTATATATCATAACTATAGTGCATAACAACCATAGCAGCTTTTACTGATGGGCTTCAGTTTGACAGGAGGACATACTAGGTAGCCAGCAGCCGTGTATTCTCTCCCTTTGCAAGCCCATTCTCATAGGCCTTCTCCACTTCCCACAGTGATGCAGGCTGCTGCCCTCCCTCCTGGCCACTGCAGCCACCCACTGTCCTCCCCAGCTGCACCACCCCTGCCACCACAAGATTTGCATTTCTCTGATCCTGCTACTCCCCCTCACCCCACTGCTCTGTTAATAAAGCCCCAATAGATCACCTTGCAGCCACTTAATAGCCTTTGCAAAACCGCATCTTAAACATACCTTTGTATAAAGAAGAGCAAAGAAATATTCAGGGTTGGTTCCACCTCCAAAGCAATTTTGGAAATAGTATCTGCAAACAGTGGCAATGTCCACTTAGTGAGGTTCTTTTTGGACTCATTGCCACCAAAATATTTCTTCCTCTTAGTCCTGCATGAGCAAATTTCAGTAATGCCTTAGGAACTGCAGGAATATTTCTGAAGGCTTGCTTCACCCCTGTCTTCATCATCTTCCTCCTGCAGCCATCCCCAGTGCCCTGTGAGCCGTGGCACCTGTGGCTCCAGTGCCAGCAATTCCTGATGGTCCAATAGGTAGTGCAGGAAGCCCTGAGGGAGGCTGAGCTCATGCTCCTTCTGGGGCTTCTGGACATTTCAGATAGCCTCACCACAAGATCCAGCTGACTTTTCTTTGGTGGTGGTGTTGCTCAGCAGTCCCCATTGCTCAGTTGTTTTCAGTTCTGGTACTTCATTTGCAAGTCAATTTACAAACTTTGCTCTACTCAGCACGAGGAGCATGACTGATAAAAGGATGAGGTCAAGGGTCTTTTAAAGAGATAGATTATTATAGCTCTGAAGACCACATTGACCAACTCATTTCAAGAGAAAAAGAAAACTTATTACCTTGTCAAAACTAACTTATCAAGGAAAATTAACTACCTGACTACCTGATGCTTTTCCTTGTTCAGTGCTGTAAATATTTCATATTCATGTTTTGTATTTTCCCTTGACCTCATATAGTTACACCTCCTTAGCACTAATGAATGGCACTTGTTGCATCCACAGCTACAGGGCCTCAAAGCTTTTTCAAAAAGTGATATTTTTGTTGATCTTCAAAATTCTCTAGGTATGGGATTTGTCTGTGGCATCCTTTAGTTTAATACATCAAATGTGAGGTAAGAGGCACAGGCACTGACTGGAAACACAAATATCTGGGGGCCCCATTTCCCTTTTTAAAGAGGTTTGAGCACCTCTTGGTTTCTGCAAAGGTTTAGGGACTGCATCACCTCTCTCTGCAAAGCCTGATAGCGGCAACGTGCCTGCCATGGGATGGTGTATGGGCACAAGAGAGGCCCAGCTCAACCTAAAAACTGTGGAGCAAAGGGGCTCCTCCTCAGTGTCCTTCCTATTTTAATGCTGCCTTTTGTGTGTGCTGGGTGCCATGGCCTCTCCCCTGGCTGCAGCGTGAGGGCCAGCACATCCCTGACACCATGCTCAGTGACAAACCCAAGCTGGACATCTCTGAGTGCAGATGTGCCCAAGACATGGGGAAGAGAAAGCCAGAAGGAATGCCTGAGACACAGGTAGGTTGAAATTCAGATACAGAGGAGGTTTAGAAGAGGGGGAAAGCAAGACAGATGAATGATTACAGTAATTTCATGATTATAAGCCACACCTTTTTCATGGAAGAATCTAGCCTACCCCAGTAGTGCAGCTAATCATCAGATGCAGCTTATTTATGGACAAATCCCAGTGAAATGCCAACCCAGAAGTGAGAGCCAGTGGAGCAGGGTGCCTGAGGCTGCCTTTAGAGGCTTTGCTGGTCTATGAAAACTGTTTGCAACTTGAGCACCTGACACCAAACCCAGCTGGCAGCGATTCTGTTACTAATTTGTTACTTTGTTACACATGGATCCTCGCCTGAAAAAAAAAAAAAGTGCGGCTTATAATCAGGTGTGGCTTATAATTGTGAAATTACTGTAAATTAATAGTAGCACACAGCAGTTTCTCTTTTCATACCCCACTTGAAAACAATGTGATTTTCTAATGAGAGATCATGGGACAGACCAGAGGAGAGCCAACAAGGGACTTACATAATAAGTTTACATTACAGGATGAGATGCCAAAACACCCTGTAACGAGGATACTAGAGAACAGTTTTAATAACATATTCCAAACTTCCTGCGGTTGTTTATACCTTACTTCAGACTGATGAAATACTTACATGTGGACTGATGTGAAATACCTTTCAACTACTGCTAAAAGATCTGGGTGTAGTATACATACTTGCTCAGCTAAGATTTCTTAAGCACCTCAAGAAAAAAGCCAGTCAGTTAATTACAAAATTCAGGGTATATTCCAAAGCATTTCCTTCTACAAATTAACATCTCAAACAGAAGATTAACTGTTACTTTTAGAGTAACTTTATGGCGTATTTATTCTCCTTTAACTTTTTCTTTCTCAGACATTAGAAGTGCTCTGGAGATCAATGAAAACCTATGAAATGTCAAATGGAAATAATTACTCTGACCAGAAAGAGGGACAGATTCAATTCTGCACCCAGATGTATCCTCATGCAAACCCTACTGACAGGGGCATGAAGTTCAAGTTAAAGCCAATAATCAGACCCAAAGTCATTAAAATTGAAACTAGTTACTAATGAGTGACTTGTTTGGTAAGCCGTGTGAAAAAAGATGGTGTTTTCAGTACAGATCCTGGAAGACAGATGTCCACATTTCAGAAATTACTTCCAAACTGGTGCTACTTGGCACTCTCTGAAGAGAGAAGAAAAGATTTAAAAGAACACTCTTCATCTAAAAACATATTTGTGTCTGAACTATATTTACCTACTATGGCCTGTGAAATTTTGAAGGAAAGAATCAGTTCTGAAGTTGTGTTGTTGATTGGGCAATCTTTAGCCCTCAGAAACACTTGAATGCATCTCACCTGAACTGATAAAAGCCAAAGAAGAATGCAGTTAGTCTTAGTTTTAATTCTTCCATAGAGTGTTGCAGCCCATTACCCCAGCATCTCTCCACTTGTTTTCAGCTCTTCTGATTAAGTGAATTTCCCCAAAGCTGCCAGGTGAGGATGCTAATACAAAGGATTTAAAATGTCTCCTGCAGGCTCAGGCACTTCTCATGGTCCTTTGCACAGCTCAGAGACAAGAAGTTTCCACACCCAAAGGGGAGCTCCACAGAGCCTCAGGCTTGGCACATATTCAGAGTGAAGGAAAAGCCAATTCTGCCCTGCTTTCCTCTGTACAAGGAAACTCATAGCTGCTTCCCAAGGAGACTGTCTCATCCTTGCAAACTATTACACAGCACTGAAAGGCTTTAGCTGCCTCTCCCCTTGGTGTGGTCTCACTTTGCACATTACATTGAACATGAATTGCTCCAGAGGGAGCATTACAGTGCAGTAACTGGGGCACCCAGGTGGAAGCTGGGACACAGAGGACCATCAGCACTAATAAATATTTAATCTTTGTATGCAAAGTGTAACAGCTTCATTGAGAGAGACTCTGCACCTGCCAGTTCTGCTCAGCCCAGAGCCTGCTCAGCGAGGGCTGCAGGAAGACGAGGCTCGAAGCAGATGGCAGAGTTGAACTTGGATCACCCAAACCATAAGCATGTGCTTTAGTCAATCTGTACATTCAGCCCAATTAGTGAATAGTGCCAGATCTGCCAAAGCCACATTTTTCTCACGCTAAATGATTGATCAAAACAAAAGCAAACATCTCACCCGGGCTCACCAGTCAGTCTTGCTGCAGATCATGGCCCCACAGGCAGTGCCAGTGTTTCACAACAGTCGCTTTCTTCAGCTGTCAGTGTGCATCCTTTAGACATCAGCAGGAAATAAAGCACAAAACTGGAGACAGGAAATTGTTTAATGACAGAAATTGGCAAGGACAGGTGTAATCCTCAAGCCACATTTAGCTCATTTTAGGAAATACGCAGGTATCATTTTGACAGCATGCTTTTAACAAATAAAGGTAGACATTTACATGGTAAGAGGTGCTCTTCCTAGAGGACCTAGCCCTCATTCTGTTGGTAAATTTACTGCCAGTCATAGCTGGGATGTGAGTTTTTTGTGAAGTCAGTCTAGAAAAAGACATTTTAAATTCAGCTTTCAGTGCCTTTTTATGTTGTTTTTCAATGACAGCTATGGTGGGATATGGATTGAAGGGAGTCTATTAGTACCTGCCCTTGGCTTCACAGCCTCTGTATAAACACCACCTTTGCCTCTGATATTGGCCTTTCCTCATCTATAGCTGCTCCTTTGCTGCCAACTTTGAGCCAGGTTTAACTTTGGTTCATTTAATCTCTAGCACCTTCCCTAGCTGTGGACTTGTCTCTGCTCTTTTCATGCCTCTCCTCATTAGCCCAAGACACTCAGCTTTTTTCTCAGTTCCCCATTTCTCATTAATTTATTTTCCAAGAAGCAAAAAGTGAAAATAATTATACATCGAAAACCCCAGGAAGTACCAAATTAAAACCAGGGAGCTGCTCTGTGTCCTGAGAAAACTCCAAGGTCACAGTCCTCTATCGCTCCTCATTGAGACCAAGAAGCCTCCTCGACAGCTTCAACACACACAGAGAGCAGCTGTAGGAAAATAAAGGACAAACATCACCCTTCTCCAGCTGTGCCTTCACATACACAGACAAATCCTGCTAGGAAATGACAAGGAGCAGCTAAAGGAAATGGACTTCAGAGATACAAAATGCTCATCACTGCCTCGCTTGGAATGGACAAGATGAAAGAGGAAGTGTCAAATCCAAACCAGACTCTGCACGTACACCTGTGACTGTGTACACACAGCCAGCTGAACCTGCAGAAGATGAAAAGCAGATGAACAACTCAATTTGATAAGGGAATATAGCTATTTATGTTATTACATGTTAATGGCTGCACATAAGGCAGAGTATAAACCTGACTTTTTGGAAATGGGAGAGATAAATTGAAATAATTCATGGCTTTCTTGCAATTCTGCCTTATGGGTGTGAATATCTGAGTCTGAAGGCAGTGCCTGAATATCCTACTCTGTATAGATCCTGAACTTTATTTCAGTTTTATTCAGATTGCTGCTAGTCATTAAAGCTCAACAGGCAAATTCTAGAACTACTTAGTAACATTCTGGGATTCTTATTTTACAAAAGTTACTTTCAAATTGAAAAAGATGAGAGAAAGGATTTTTTTCTCTGCCAAAGCCTATAACTGAGTATACAAGTCTACTTAATCAGCTGAATGCTGGTGTCTTTCCCACAGAGTGAATTTCTGGAGAAGCCCTGTAATCTGTGAGTTCCTGTGGACTTCTGGCAGGAGAGTGGGCTGTATCAGATTCCTTTGCCATATCCTCGTCATGGATGCTGAAGTCCCAGCTACAGATTATTCATTTTCACTTGTGCATTGCTAACTCTCATCATTAAAGATACACAACATCATGAGAAACAAGCAAAAACTTGAAAGTCCATCAAGTGGAACTGAAAGAACCCAGCATGTTTTGTCTTGATTTTAAATCTTGCCTTGGAGGATCAGCTTATGACTCCTGTTATTTGGTACAGCAGTGCTTCAAGTTTTCTCTTAAGCACCATAATCATTTTACCTCCTAGGCATCAACAGGGTTAATAAGGTCATCCAGAAAGAAGCAGATTGCCCACTAAGTAATCAAGACCGACTTTGAGTCAAAATCTTTCTATACCAGTAGGAATATTTTCAGACTTGTACTAGAAGATGAATAGTGATAAAACAGCATATGAGGATTTTTTTAATAACCCTTTAATAATATTTTGGAAGCAGAGGTGAAAATGTGCCTTCATTTACAAAGGATTGAAGAGTCATGAATTGAGGAACTGGGGAGGATATTGGGACACCTGCATATTTTCCATTTATCATTTTGACAATACAGTTTCTCTGCTTTGTATGTCTCTTCTCCAATTGGCACGTTGAGCATCAAAGCACATATTTTAAAATATACAATCCCACTGAGTTACTCACATATATGACCCTTCAAAATCTGTAGGTTTTAAACCCAAGGCTAGTATGTGATTCAGAGTATTGCAGTGAGCATGGAGCAAAGTATCTCAGTGAGCACTGAGCAAAGCATTTGTGTCCTCCAGAGCAATGCTCAGGCAAATGACTCACAGCACCTGCGGGGAGGGAAGAAGGAGTCAAAATGATTTTCTGAAGTACTGACCAAGGACATACCATGGGAGTGATGTGGCCTTAAGGGAGAGGAGGGACATGAAAGGACAACAGTGCTGTTAGTTTGTGACTTCCATAATTACATGTTTGCAGAATTAGGAGGGAGGGAGGGAAGCAAGCAGGAAAGACAAGTATTTATCAGTTGCCACTTTCTGCTTGTTGCATGCTAAGGAATATTTCTGCCAATTTTTTTTCTAAAAGAGCTGAGCTTGCTGAAACCTAAAGGAAGGGCAGGACATGGGCAAGCCCAGCCACTGCCCAGGTAGCCCCTGCTCCTCCAGCTCTCCCAGACCCTTCTCATTACCTAACATTCTTTGCTTTCATTGCTCTGTCCAAAACAATGACTGCATTTTCATGCAAAATGTTCTCTGCTGAGAAACTGTGGCCCTTTTAAGTAGATATATAACTGTACATTCACACATTTAGCAGAATTTATTGTACAGAATTACTGACAAATAAGATCACATGCAAAGGTTGATAAGCTAAAACTGCATTTCAACAAAGCATTTTTTATGCAGTCATGACAATGTAATTTTGAAGGATGTACAACTTCTGTAATAAATGAATATTCACTTTTGTTCTGGAGTATTAGTACTTGTGTCTAGACTTTGAGTGTTTCCAATCACAGAGCTACTAAAGCCAGAAGAATTCAGATGGTTAGCAAAACATGTGCCTGCTGTACTAAAAAGATTTTATCTCAGCCTAGGCTGTGAGTCATGTGAGCTAGAAAGTAATTGGTTTTATTATTTATTTTGTTTATTGCTATTTTTAAATTGTTTATATATTTTTAATTTTTTTACTCTCTTCTTTTTCCCAGATTCATTAAAAAATTGGGAACTTGCAAACATTCCCAATATTTGGAGTGCTTGTCTATTCAAAATGAGAGAAGGTACAGTTAAATATATAAAAATATATATAAATATATATATATTATAATATATTATAAATATAAATATAAATATAAATATAAATATAAATATAAATATAAATGTAAATAGACATGCAAATGTAAATATAAATATATAAATATATGTATCAGTATTATATTAGACAGTATTTTAGCTGCTGCTTGATGTAAAACGTAATATAAAAAACGCAATGTAAAATGAAGAATGGGTGACTTGGGAAGTTGACAGAAATCACCAGTGGTGTCCCTTGGGGTCTGTGCTGGGGACAGTTCTGTTCAATCTTTCTATTGATGACATGGATGAGGGTATTGAGTCTTTCATCAGTAAATTCGCAGATGACACTAAGCTGGGAGCATATGTCAATCTGATGGAAGGTAGGAGGACTCTGCAGAGAGACCTGGAACATTTGGCTGGATGGGCAGAGTCCAAAAGGATGAAGTTTAATAAATCCAAGTTCCAAGTCCTGCATTTTGGCCACAATAACCCCCTGCAGTGTTCCAGGCTGGGGATTGTGTGGCTGGACAGTGCCCAGGCAGAAAGGGACCTGGGGGTGCTGG
>VRYO01002355.1:14202009-14297575 GCA_009812075.1 Sialia sialis
TGACAGAACGAGAGGACACAGTCTCAAGCTGTGCCATGGTTTAGCTCAGGTGTTAGGGCATGGGTTGGACTTGATGATCTTGAAGGTCTCTTCCAACCCAGAGATTCTGTGATTCCATGATCAGTTTTCAGCAGTTCAAATCTAAGCCCAGGCTGTTGACAGCACTAGGAGTAGTAATGGAACTATCACTGCCATTACCTTTTGGCAGCTGTTTGACTGGAGTAAAATGAGACAGTGGCCTACTCACTTTGTTTTAGGTTACCCATCCCTCTGTTCTCTACACAAGGCCAAAACAGCTCTCCGATTACTCCCCAGAAGAGAGGCGTCAATGGACAAAACTTGGTGAGGACGTCTTGAGTGATGGTAAGCACATCTAGAAATAAAAAACTTCAAGCCAGAATCACAACATCCTTGGAGTCATAAAGGAGCCTCCTTCAATGCAGTAGCTTCTTCTAAGGTTTTTGTGGAGGTGTCCTGATGATAACCTCAAGGCTAAATCCTTAATTGTCCTTCCTGCTGATCCAGGAGTGTCACATTTTTGACTTACAGGTCTTGACTAGTTTTGCCCAATGCTTCTATGGGAGTGAGAGCAAACGTATTTTGTCCTGGGCAAGGTGACAGGGTTTAACCCCTGCTAGCACTCTAGGAAGTTCCATATTATGATGTCTATCCTGTCTAGTGCTTACATGGTATGACTCCCTCTCTTACCACCTACAGCTGTACAGGGCTCCTTCTACCTTCCTAACCAGCAGCAGATTTTGTCATTGGAGAGGTCTCCTGGAACACAGCTTCTGTTCCCCCTCACACTATCAGTCAGACAGGTCTCAGCAGCAGGGACAGCAGTATGTGTGTGGCTGAGGGACCTCATCAGGAGCCTGGAGACAGCATGATAAACAGGCTGCTGGAATCAGATATATAGTGGAGAGAGGAGAGGACAAGGAGGCGGGTTTGCCATGAGCTTCGCCACCACTGCTCAGCAGACATGAAAGAAAATTATTCTTTTCTACTCACTCAGTACTCTACAAGCCTCCTGCTCACTCCCTGGTGAGATAGAAAAAGATAATGTGAGCAGTATTGTGACAAAATTCAGTGCTGGCACAGCAGAGCTCCCCTGGCTGAGATCATCTCAGGATTACAGTAATTTCACAACTATAAGGCGCACTGGATTATAAGGCACACTTCCGGGTTGTTGGCAAATTTCTGAACTTTTTCCATACATAAGGCACACCGGACTATAAGGTGCACTTTTTTTTTTGCAGCGAGGATCAGCGCACAACAAAGTAACGAATTAGTAACGGAATCGCGTGATCGCGGGGTTTATTGTCAGGTGCTCAATTTGCAAACATTTTTCAAGGATCGGCATAGCCTTTAAACACAGCCCCAGGCGCCCTCCCCTTGCTGCAGGCCCCAGCACTCCTGCCCACCCAGGCACCAGCTGCCGTGGCTTTCGCAGCTGCCACAGCTGCTCTCACAACTCGCACATCCGGGCTGGCAAATTTCCAACTTTGTCCATGTATACAGCACACTGGATTATAAGGTGCACTTCCAGGTTTAGATCAACATTTTAGTCAAAAGGGTGCGCCTTATAGTTGTGAAATTACTGTAATATGTGGCATCTTGGCAATGTCTTTTACCAGCCCCATCCACATAGCTGGCAAAACCCAGGCAGCACTGGCAGTGTCTCTGACTGGTGTGAAGTTGTAAGGCTGTGGTGGGGCTCAGAGCACTCTTTCACATTACTACTGAGCCATAAAGGTGAGGTGCCTGTGGGCAGGGACCTGTGCCCACATACAAGCACTACTGAGTTCTGCTTAAATTTTTGAGCCCTTGAGTCATGGAAAAGGAGGCTTCACTGGCTGCCACAGGGCAGAGCAGGGGAACAAAATGCATCATTCATGCCTGGGTATCCCTAATCCACCGTCTGAGCAGCAACCCAGCAGATACAGCTCTCGTGCTCCTATCCTCTCAGCATTTATTTGGAACCTCAGGAGAGAGGTAAAAGTGTATTTCACCAGGTCACAAAACCCAATAGCTTGCTTTTTAGTCCATAGCAAAATTTGAATTTTCAGGAAAAAATCTGAAAACCAAAATATTCAAGCCAAAAAATAAAGTTTCTAATTTTTGGCAGCTCAGGACAGGTTTGGGCTGCTCAGTTTTTGACAGTAAAGCAACATATATTCGCACCATTTTTTTCACATTCTTTTACAGTATGCTGACATTTTCAAATGCATTTTCTCTTGAAATGCAGTTTCTCTTGAACATTTTCAACAACGCTTTTTCACGGTATTTAATTCTCAGGGTTTCTCACTGCCAGGGGAACAGCCGAGGATCCAGGGAGGAGCTGTGGAAACGCATTAGCTATGCCAGCTCTCAAGAGCAGCTTGAAGTGGCGCTGGACCCCTTTGATTCTGGCCCTTGGCAGCAGCTGGTGTTGTCCAAGTTTGAAGCGGGGCAGAGATGCAACAGAGCTTCCAGGCCACCTCCAGGAGGAAGCTGGAAAGGGTAGGCACAGGAGAAAAGAGCAAGTGTAGTGCACCTTTGATCAAATGGTGCAATCTTAGCAAGACAGCAGAAAAAACAGACTGTGCCATGCCCCAGCATTGTCTCACTTCTTGTGGCAAGTGTTGCAGTCAAGAGGGAGCATCTCCTGACCAGCCCACAGCTGTAAGAGAAGCATGGACAGTCCCCTGTACTTGCAACCAAAGGCAGTGTCAAAACCTCCATGGTGCTACATTACACTGTAGTTGGAAATGCTATGGAGGCTCCTCTCTACATTCCTGCTTTTGCATACATAAAAACCAAGTGCAAGCAGCTCTGATCCAGCCCAGGAGGGGCTGGCAGTGGAACCATCCTGTTCTTCACAGAGCAATCTCTCTGAGCCAACCAACAGGGAGACACAGCCCAAAGAAGCATGGGAAGGTCTTGTGACCGAGTGGGAAAACACATTTAACTAAATTCACCTGCATGGTTTTACTGAATAGAAGTGTTATGCCTTTTTTTTTTTCCCCTACAGGCATTTTTCTCCTCCAGGCCAGTGCACCTCTGCTAACTTCTGGCCAAAGGAGTTCCCACTTCATATGCAGAACATCAGAGTGTTGCATACAAATAACCAGAACTGCTGCGGGAACCACACTAAAAACAATTAAAATATGCTGAAATCCTACTTTCCCCACTCATCCACCCCATCAGACTGGAAATTATGGGGTTTCTGAGCTCCTCTGAGCAAACAGTGTGAAAATATAAGTCTTGGTTTGGTGCATACCCAGAGTGTTGAACTAATAACACTTGTCTCATATGTAAGCAGCTGCAAAACCTGATATTTACACAAGGATTCACAGAGATGAGAAAAGCCTGGGTTTTTTTCCTAGATGGCAGCCTCTGGTTCAAATGGGAATTAATTTGGGAAAACCCTCTGGTTTGTATCATACAGCATGCCAGGTTAAATGACTAGAGTAGACTCTATTTTTTGCATAATTGAAGATTAGCTTTAGAGCATTGACAGCGTTCCCACATCAATCTAGCACCCATAATTTTGCATGTTGAATAGGTTGTGGAAAAAAGTAGAACTCTACCTTTAAAAGTACTCAATGAGATCACAAATGCACTTGGTATACAAATACAATTACACCTATATGCACTTGCTGGCAATAGCCACCTTTTTGCAGAGCTGTCTCTGGGAATCCACACGTGCTTGGCTTGCCTTAGACAAGGTGGCTGCAATTTCAAAGCTTAGAGCTGCCTTTAAATAGGCTTTTCTTAGACTTGGGTATCAGCTGGTACATGCTTCTGCTGGCAACACAAGGGCTGTTGTCTCAGCCACCCAGGAGTAATATGCAAAAGACAGCTTTTATGAGGCCAATTAGCAGAGCTAGAAAACACAACCCAAGCCCTACCTCAAGGGCCTGAGTACCTGATTTTTCTTTTCATTTTTTTCAGATTTATCAGGTGGTGTAATAAATTATATCCCCCTTCTTTCAAAGCTTGCATCACTTTTATGGGGAAATGATGAAGCAGGCAATGCTCCTGCTGGCAGAGAGCAGAAGACCTAATGGCAGGGTGGATACAGAAAAATCTGATACATCAGATTGCTGCAGGGAACAGCTTGCAAACTCGAGCTAACCTCTAACCCCCATGCCTTCTGGGGGTTACATTTTGGGGATCTTGGTACATACAGTAGGCTGGTCCCAAGTATTGGTCTGAGTCTCATGAAGGCACATGAACCTGGCCCTCGTCTCAGCAGTGCTTTTAGCTCCCATTGAGCACCTGCACAACTCTAAAGCGACAAAAGAATGAATGTGGAGAAATAGACATTGTCTCAGGGGATATCTAAGGTCTCACTTCTTGCCTCATTTTAGATCATATTTTTTTTTTAATTCCTCCCTGTCTCTCCACAAGAGGTAAGTTTTTTGAGGCAAAAGGCAGAGCACAGGGGTATCAAGGTAGCAAGGTGCTGTCAGGGGTAGCAAGGCAGTTGCCAATCTCACCCTGTAAAAAATTACTGTTATCATAACAGGTTCAAAGTTCTTCCAAACAAAACAGCTGGAGCTGATGGACACTGTGTGTTCTTCCTATTGCTTTAAGAGCTCCAGCTGCTTTGCCTCTGCAGTGGCAGTACATCTCTGTTGCTGCACAAGCCAAAACAGAGAAAGGATGAGAAAAAACCAATTTCACATATTTTTGTCTGTTGCTTCCATCTTGTGGCCAACTTGGAAAAGAAAAATTTGGCTCTTTATTTCAGTAAAGTTATTACTAACAAATGAAAGGAAATGCTGGAATTTTTAGAGGTGGTTCTAATCCTTACCTCTCATTGTTTGGATGGGAATGAATTGGGGTTGGAAGTTAGGTTTTTCCTTTGAAAAGCATTGAACATCAATGCTGGCAGAGCAAGGGGCTGGTGCCTACTCTGCCACACACTCTGCTTTGGTCTCATATAAGCTGCTGTGACAAAAGGTGCAGGACAGAGATGGGGGAGGAGGACAAGCCCATGAGTGCTGAGCCCAAACCCTGACCTTGCTGTAGGCAGCAGTGATGGGATTCTGGCAGAATATGGACACTGCTTCAGCTGCTGGCTTCATGAGCTAGCCCAGATCCATGAGGTGACTTTCTCTCTTCTTTGTTTTTGAGCCTACAAAGCCTTTTCTTGATTTCCCTTTCATTTTTTCCTGGGAATTATGCCAGCACACAGCTTCCATACCACATAACCTCTCACAATGGGGATAAGTTGATGGGACACAGCGATCTTGTTGCAAAGGCACCATGCCCTAGGTTTCCACAGCCATGGGGAGCATCTCAATCTGGCTGAATAACTTCTTTCTGGCTCGTGAATCTGCTGCTTTTTGCGCCACTCATAGCAATACAGAAGCTTAGCCAAAATATCTTTTTACCTGTATAACCCAAAGCCATTCTCTCCCTATCCTCCTGGCCAGAAGCTTGCCCTTCTCTGGTTCCTGGCACAGGGCTGCTCTCTCACAGCTCCTATTTCCTGGGCAGACTGCCTCTGCCATGTGCCATTGCATGCCCTCAGCACACTTCCAGCCAAATGATTGCTGAGACCTTGAGACAGGGAGCAAGATGATGTGTGGAACCCACGTTGGACACGCCAGTCTGGTGGAGCAACGGGCTAGAATTTTGCCCAAAATGGGTCTGCTTCAGCAAGAAGGTGAGAAACTCACTATCCATGCTGCCCAGCAAGAACAGATATGCTCACAGGCACACACAGCCATGCCTGTGCTTGGGAGAATGCTCTGTAGCCAGGCTCTTGCATAGAGATTTCGGTACCCCCACCCTTCACCCCACACAGAGAAATAAGGAGTCATTAGTCCTTATGTCTCACACAGCTGCTGAGCTTCCAGAAGAGCAGGTGCACAGCTGAGCAGGATGTAAGGGACAAGCACTTCCAGAGTCTTTCCTGTCCCCCTGTGGTGACAGGAAGTGTTGTGGGTCTGTGCAGGGTTACAGGATAAAGACTCCTTTCAGCAAGGACACACAAAGGAGAGACATCCTACTGTAACTCGTGTCTGAGGCAAGGGCCCAGGATGCTGCACCCCATTTGAATAAGGAGGGGGAGATGTTAGAGGGAGAGTTCATCTCCCAGCAAGTTCCCAGCAACAACAGGGATCCCCCCAAGGACAGAAGAGCATTCCCACAGCCAGCCTTGCTTGTCTCCCACTGGGAAACCAAGATAGGGTTTTGTACAGGAAGTGCAGCTGTCAAGTTTAACTCTGATTTCAGGCTGAAATCTTGCAAATCTTCCCAAATTCACATTCAGTTACATACACTGTGTAAAATTGATTACTGTGGGAGCATAGAACCATATTAAAAATCTAGTTTGATTCCCAAAGGAGGCAAGTTCAGCACAAGTTCATAAAACCCTGTAGCCAGGGGCCTTTCCTGTGCGCAGATCAGCAGGCATCAATCCCCCAGCACAAACAGTGCCAAGGTCAGGGGTTTTATTTGGTTTTTTTGTGCAGGGAGCCCTGTGCCTACCCACCCACTGCTGCAGCACCATACCTGCTGTGTTTTGGGAGATAATGTGACTCCCCTCAGAAGTCACTTGGTATCCTGGTCATTTCTGCCAGCACTTCCTCACTATGCCATCTGGAAGGGCTCAGAGATGTGCTTGTCATTACTGCCTGATGGCTTTGCAGAGAACTCAAAGACCTATTGAGGGAAAAAAATCCCTCAGCAAGATTGATTCTTTATAACCAATAAGTGAGTATAGACCCCTCACATATCCTTAAATTATATATCATTTATTGAAATATAGAGATCTTAATTTACAAGATTTTTTCAAAGACAAAATATCAACAGGGGCAATTTTGAAATACATTTTGTGCCTACCATCACTCAGGCCAGTTTGCCCTTCTTCAAACATTTCACAACAGCCATCATTTTGGAAACACTTCCTTTTTTATTATTCTAAAATATAACTTTTGGACATTCAAAGTGCAACAGTTAACGTGCCTGTGGAATATATCACAGTAAAAAAAATATAAACAAAGGCAGTGATATAGCTGTCATAAATGTTTTGGCAGTATTCTAGAAGTCTATATAAAAATACTTATATACATATTGATGTATAACATCATCATATCTCACGTCCTTCATCATGTAATAGGACCATTTTGTACAAGTTGCAGACCATGCTGTAAGGAATTGGTTGGCCATTCCAAATCAAAAGCTGCATTTGATAGGATAACACTGATTGTCGTTATACAATTATTGTAGCAAAAGGTTTGGGAATATCTCTTCCAGTGGCTTCTCAAAAAGTAAGCCATAAAAAAAAAAAAGTCTGTAATACTGATAATATTGTGAAACTAAACAATTAATCCTCTCACACTTCTCTCTTTCTAGTAAATCCTCTCTCTTCCTCTCCTTCTCATTCCAGTTTCCAGGCCAGCTTGTCTGATTCCAAGCCTGCAGTGAGCCGGGTTTGGCTAGACCTTTACCACAGATGCAATTGATCTGCATGAGACTCATGACAAGATGGAGAATTTACATTACTGTGTACCAGAAAGTGAGCCAGCTCTGGTTCACCATTTGAGTCTAGCCTGAGATGCACTTTGAGATACAGAATGAGGCTGGTAAAGGGAATGCAAATATGCATGAAAATGTCCTTAGATTCCAGTAACTGATGTAATAAAATATGCTGGGGTGATTTTCAAACCCTGAAGAACACTAGGCCATGTGCAAAAATGCAGGTGAAATTGCTTGCCTAATTTGAATGTGTAGTTGTAAAGACTACACATGCAAATTCAAGCACGTCATCTCAAGTGGCCATTCAGATATCTGAGATATCCATAGACAATTTGTGTTTCCTCAATTCATAGTTCATAACTGGAGGGAGATTTCACACCATCTCATCTGTCCTGGCTATATCAAGAGTCTGTGTTTCACAGTTGTCCCTATGCAGAGCTCAGTGACAAGTTTGGCAAAAGCATGGTCCCAGGAAGACACTTGTTCTTGGTCTGTCGAATACAAGAAGTAGAGAATGCACCATCAATCACCATTCCTTCTGATTGTCAGCTTCCATTGGGGTTGAAAATGTGGGGGCTCGTTTCAGGTCCTGTTTTCACATTTGCTGTGATGTTGTGCATGGCCTCAGCCAGGTGACAGCTGGAAACCCAGACCCAGAATTATTTGCCTGTGCAGGATCCCACGCTGTAACACTGCCAATATTGCATTTGCTTTTATTTGATCTGTAACTGTCCATAAATGAAGTCAAGGGGACATAGGAAGCTTTTTGTAGGGCCATTAGAAGGCAAACTGTGGTTTAACATGGCAGCATGTTCTGTCAGGTATTCTTTCACACTTCCTAGGAAAATACTGCAACACAGGAATGAGTTTACATGGCATTTGCATTGGTTGTGTTGTAACAGAGGCTGGCCATATCCTACGAGGTGCTCATTGCACTGCATTAAGGCAAAGTTTGAAAGTTGAGTACCAGAAAGGATGGGGCCCGTGGCAGTGATGTGGTTTTTTTTCACATGTAAGTCTTCCAAAGCATCATATCTCAATAACACATTGTACAGTGATAGCAGTAATCATAATACTTTGTTCGTATAAGTGGTGTCAAAAACCAACAATTACAGGCTGAGGGCAGGTTCATTTTCATGTACCTTCTTTCAAACAACACTCCTGGAAGCATTTACCTTCTGTAGTTACAATCTGAAAAGATAGTAGTGTTTTCTGCTCCTGTTTAAACTTGAAAACTAAGACAAGAATATTTTCTTCATATTTATTTCTGCTCCTTTGAACTTGCATTTCAGGCTAGGAGAAATGTCTTTATTCCTCGAATAGTTCAAATATCAGATCAATTTTTCACAGTTAACCTCAGGATAAGATTTCTTTTGAGTACCCATGAAACACTAATAATGGGGTATTACTGGTTGTTTGTCATAATCTTCCACTCTCCAGCATCTTGGAAATCTGGCATCATTTTTTTTTTTAATTTAAATTTTTAGGACCTCACTTAATCAGAGGAAAATTAATTGCTTCTAGTATATCTGATTAGAAAAGCTACTCAGATCATGAAAGAAAAAAATCTTACATTTTTTCTTCTTGTTAAAGTAGTTTTAGCTAACCAGAACCATTACCATTCTGTATAGATTTTTCTTTTTAAAAAAATGTTCCATAAAATTTTTTGGGGGTGGAAATTTCTCCCCTGCACTTAAAAAAGTGTTTTGATACTGTGCTTTTACTGAAGGACAATGGATTGTAAAATATACATTTAGTGTTACTGAAAACAGTAGTAGTATTATCTTGAAAACAGCTACCTTCTATAGTTAATAAAGACTTACTAGGTTTCTAACACCTATTATAGACTGACTTTTAATTATCATTATTATTATTATCATTATTATTCCCCTTTACTTGCATTAATGGTAGAAAGTAACATGTTTTATAGTACCAGTCAGTCCCTTGTGGTTTTAGACCTTTTTGGTCCAAAAGTGGTTTTTGCATGTTCTTCAATTCACATGATAATTCAACAGCAGCTGACATTGAGATTGAGGGAGGAAGTACACAAAATTCATGAATGACCTCTTCTAAAATCCATGGCATATGTTCGATGTGCACCTCAAAAGATCCTTGAGCAGACAGTTATTTACATAATTACAATGGTGAAGTATTGCTGCAGTGGAAAGTTGATCCATCAAAGTCATATGAATGCCCTTGAAACACAAAACTGGTCTGTTTGTGGCTTTTTCCCTTCATCCTCCTACCAGCTGGAATGGCAAACAACACTGAGATGCTACTGAAGTACTGCAAGAAGCAACACTAAAAAAATCCATCTTCAACATGTCTCTTTCATTTATACTCAGGCTGATTCCTCTGCCCATTTCTGGGAGTTCCTCTCTACAAATCCTCCTCTTCTTCACATCCTTGACGTTGCAATAAAGTGGTTTTCTCTGTGGAGCAGAAGTCTGTAGACAGCATGGGAAGCTTCCCTGTGTGCAGAGCTGGCAGGTGTCTGTGGGTTACAGGAAGCTGTCCTCCACCAGGTCTGAGGAGTCGATCCCAATGTCGTCCATCATGTCAATGTCCTCAATGGTCTCGTCCTCTCTCTTGATGAAGGTAGAGCTACTGGAACCAGTCTCAATGGCGCTTTCTTCAGATGTCTGTGAACTGCAAGAGAAAAATATCCCAGAGATAAGGTCCTGTGGCTGAGTAAATACTCCAGTCTCTAGCAGAACTGAAGGCTACCTCCCCAGATGCTTTCTGACCCATGGTGCAATCTTAGATATGACCACCAGTTTCTTAGGACATGACATTTCTTGTCTATCAAAGTAGTGAACCACCTTGGAATTCAAAGGAGCATGCTGTTCCTATGTTCCTCCAAGCACTCTCAGCCAGACTATTGTTGGAGAAATACTTTTATGACACTATGGTGACAGTAGGTCACTTAGGTAAATCTAAGGAGATCAGGTGAAAATAACATAGTAATAACAGACAGTAAGATAAGAATAAAAATAATGTGTCTTAATTATGATAGTACTTTTAGGGACTTCTTCCTCCTGTTGCTTGAATAAAGCACAAAAATATACAACAACAACAAAAAAAAGACATTTCTAGGTTGCTGAATCTATATACAATAAATTAAGTGCTGAATTAAACCTGCACCCTTCACAATTAAGGTCACGCAGTGTTGTGTTGTGTTGTGTTGTGTTGTGTTGTGTTGTGTTGTGTTGTGTTGTAGTAGCATTGGTCACACAAATTGACAAGAGAAGAGCAAAAAGAAAAGTTCTCGACACCCTGCTTTCAGGGAAAACTATAGCATAGAAGATATTATCAACAACTTCTCCCAAATTTTGGAATTTGTCTCATGTAAACAAATCAATCCTTTGAGGTCTCATATGAAGCTCCAAGAAGGCAAGATATGTTGCAAAATGTGCCCACAGATCCACCAGACAACTACTGTGACTTGACCAGCTATTAAAGGAGCCCCCAAAGCACAGAGAAGCACCATACCACAAGTCACCTTACCCTGGCAACCACAAAACAGGCAGAATAGATTTTTCCCATTGAAAACACTGTGGCTAGTCATACTACCACATTTATATGTGACTCCCCAATAAGTACAGTAATTTCATGACTGTAAGGCACACCAGACTATAAGGCGCACTTCTGGATTTCGATCAAAATTTTAGTCAAAAGGGTGCGCCTTATAGTCGTGAAATGTCTGTCATTTCAACGGAGCTACAGAAACTATTTGCAAAGTACAATGCTGGAAAGTGTAAATGGACATTGCCAAACATGACCCCAAATGGTGACTATGGGCTAAGGGATCTGTAAACTGCACCTACCTGTGTCTGTTTCTTTTGCCAAGTTCATCTTCAGAAACAGGGTCAATGTCAGGCAGGGGAATGATGTATCCACTGTCAGCACTCAGCCTCTGCTCATCAAATCCACTCTCCCTGTCCTTTAGCTTGTCTTCGTTCTTGTAGGTTACACCAATGTAGGCATTGTCACAGTCCCCTCTCATGCGTGTGACAGCTGGGTGATCACTTTTCAGGAAGTCCAGATGAATCTTCTCGTAGCTCTGAAAATATAAATTTCAACCCTCTCGTTAGGTGCTATTCACTAAGGCTGCCTTTCTTAAGATGGGCAGCTGTGATTCATTAGCCTAGCAAATACTCTGCCCTGTGAGCCAGCAACGCTGGAGAGAGAAGTCCAGAACCTTCAGTTGCTTTGAAGGGAGAAGTGACACGTAAGTTTTAGATGATGCAGGAGCAAAGCTTCGTGGCAGCACAAAGCAGACAAATAGATGTGAAAGAAGGGTAGGGAGAAGGGAGTTAAGGTAGGTGGGAAAAATGAAACACTGAATGATGGGGCAGGCACAACTTGTCCAGAGCTGTCAGAAGTGTGAGGGGAAAACTTGATGGAGTCAGAGTCCAAAGAAGGAGACGGGAGATTACACACATGGGCCAAGAAGTCTCTTTTATAGAATTATTTCACAGCCTACAAAATCCCATGAAAATATGTAGAATTAGGTCTCCAGTAGAAAAAATGAGTTGTTAGGATTTAATTAGACATGAAGAGTTCTGCTTCCCAGTTAATACTGCAGAATGGTTTCTCTCAGCAAGCTCAAATGAAGAAACTGGACATGAATCCCTGTGCTAATCACATCATTCACAGAGGTTAGAATGTGCCAGTTTGGTGCTCATGGCTGGAACTATGCTTATAATTCCCTCCAAAGCACGATACGGAAAACATAGAGAAAATTACAAAGCGCAAACCTTTTTGTACTCTCCAGGCAGCAAGCTCTCCACAATTTCACTCAAATGGTAGAAAGAAGGTCTTTTCTCCGGTTCACTGTTCCAGCACTTCACCATAATCTCATACCTGCAGATAAGAAGGAAACCAGTTCAACCAGCTGGTAGGAGACCATAACTGATCAAACAGAAACTAAAGCCAAAATTCTCTGGAGATTGGGCAGGTGTGAAAAAGCCAAATGCACACATACACTTCATTGGTAGCATGATCAGGTTTGGCCATTCGATATCCACTCTTGATCTTATTGTAGAAAGTAGAATCGACCATCATGCCAGGATATGGTGTGCCACCTGCAGGTAAAAGAGAAGCAAAAGTACTATTCTGTACCTGACTATCCATGAAGAATTCCCAAATACTGTCTTCCTGTTCATGTCATGAACTGTTAACACTAGAATTTAGCATGACATCAGAATGATTCTTTCCTAGCCAGTGTTTCACATCAGAGCTATTGTCTTGATGACATTAAGCCCTAACGTGAAATGCTGGCTAGGAAAGATTGAAGTAGGTACTAGTTGGAAAAAAATACCTTTACAGTGTTTATAGAATGTATTGGGGACAGAGAGACTGGGTGATACCTGGATCAGGTCATCAGCCTGCATCTGGCATGGCTGAGGTCACTGCTCTGCCCTGCCACTGCCTTTCCGTGAGAACTTAGCCCAGATATTTGCTCTATCTGGCATTACTGCCTTTGGCACCTGTAGGACAGCTGAGAGGGACAGGGCCTGAGTAACACACCTCATCCTGACTGCAAGGCCAGAGTCTTGGTGTAAGTCCCCTCCATATCCCACTCATCCCAGCTGGGCAGCTGGCTTTAGACAATAGTTAACATGTCATGTGCATGGCTTGTCAAAAAAGTTTGGACTTGGCCCAAGCTAGCGCAGTTAATTGATAATTTGGGGCTGCAACACAGAGATATCATTGCACTCATGCTCAGTTGTTGCTGATGTGTGAAAGAGTAATTCAAGCTGAAGTCAGAATGGTAGCAAGATGTTAACATTGACCTTCTTAAAGACACTGCTGAGGATATATTTTGCTTTCCAAAAAGGAACCATTTTCTCAGATGGAGGAGGCATGCTATAATATTACTTCAGAAACCTCTGCCCTTTCAAAAGCAGGATTTTCACCTAAAACTGAGCTTCAGAACCTTCTTTACAGGTGGAGAAGTGAAGTGTACTGCTTCAGTTCCTGCACTGCCCAATGCCTCTCAGGGTTATTGGGGAATGGCTGTTTACAGGATCCTATGATGCCCTGAGATTACAGGAATCAATACCCTAAATAGTGGTGCAACTGTTGTTTTCTGAGAAGCAGTTATGTGACAACTTATTCTAGCAAATAACATTAGGCTGAGGGTGCCGTGGGGCAGCAGTAGATGCCATGCAGGCATGAGTAATTGTGCTGGCAGTAAATCTGGGCAATGCACGCTCACTGAAGCTGGCCATCCACCCGTCCAGGCGGCTAATTAATGAGGCTGAGGAGAGAGCCAGGCTGTTCCCAGCTGGGAACTGAACATTGTCTGTAACTGCTATATATTGTCATAACCACTTTACACTGCCATAAACCAACTGTGGGAACAGTGCTGACCTGGAAATGAGAAATCGGTGTCCCAGAAGATTGACATTTATTTTCATTCTATAATGGGACTAAGACAGGCTCTTTTGAAACGTGTATGAAGGGACTGTTCCAAAGCAGCTGCTGAGCTGGGCTGCAGCCCCAGGCATCCCATTGCAAGGGAGAAATATGTTCCTTCTCACATTAGACAGAAAATCAATCCTGTTGTGGCACACCAATACTTTTCCACAAAAGATTTTCACACAGTTCTTTTAGTTTTACAGGGGGAAAAAGTATATTGCAAAAACAAACAAACAAAAAAAGAAAAATATAAGATCTCTAACAAACAAACAAAAATCCATACCAAAACTAAAGAGAACTTTGGGACAGTATGGACATTTCACTTCACACCTAACACTGGAATCTGAAATCCCATACAGAAGAACAACTGACAGTGGATTTCACACATATATTTTTATATGTAGAATTTGAAATACTTATTTAGAACAGCTTGAATTGAAAAAAGTTAATCACTACACATGGAAAAATATTCACAGTACATACCAAGGGAAAATATTTCCCACAGCAGAATGCCATAAGACCAGACATCACTCAATGTTGTGTACAGGTTGTCAAAAATACTTTCAGGTGCCATCCATTTTACTGGGAGGAAAGTCTGTAATAAACAGAAAGCCCAAACACAAGAGGTTAGTCATTAAATACATGCTTACCATTGCATTTGTTGTTTGATAGCCAGGAATAACATCTCTCTATAGGAAAAGTTGTGTTGACCTTGGTAGTGTTTATTTTTAGTTCAATTTAATACAGAGGTACCAGGATTATAAGCAATGCTACTTGTTGCTCCCCATAAAAGCTAGTTAAATCATAACTGTATTAATTTCATTACTAGCAAATGACCGGGTAGCAAATGATTGAATGTATGCAAAATCTGGCAGTGCTGAACCAGGTCTGATATGTCATTGTTCAACAATTCCTTAATAATTTATCCAGTCACAAAACCTGCCAGTTAAAAATTTCAGACTAAATGTGTACTTTTTGGCTTTAAAACAGGGTTAGAAAAGTTACAGGAATTAATGATCTGAAGATAAATTGTTCTGAGGCACATTCAACCCAATGGTCAATTACTATAATCAACACTGAATGGCAAGAACATGAAATAACATTTAAAACTGACAATTTTCATTTCAGTTAAAGCAAAGCTCCAGAGATTAAGTACATACACTGCCCTTGGAGACATAGTTGGAATCATGCATGATGTCTCTAGCCAGCCCAAAGTCACAGATCTTCACAATTTTTCCTTGAGCCAGGAGGACATTACGAGCGGCCAAGTCACGGTGCACACACTGTATGGAGAAAAATGAAGTTGTTCAAGGACATGCTTTTTCCATGAGGGCCACTGCCCTTACAAGAGGGTTGATTTTCTAGGTACAGGCCTAACAAGACCTTCTACTGAACAAGCACCTGCTAACAGGGCAGGGAGGTACCAGGCTCCAGGAGCAGCAAGGTCTCACACAGATGCATTTTAGGGGCAGGAGGCAAAATTGAGGTCACCCTTTCCCATTCTACCCACCATGTACTAATGATATGCCTGTGCTTCTGGCTTGTGACTGCATGGGCCTTTCACCCAGACCCTGCTTTGACCCTTCACCATCTCTGGCACCCTGACTCCAGCAATGTCACAGGATGCAGCAGGGAAAGATGAGTGACTGCTGCTTTAATTTTTTCCCACCATGGTGATCTCTATTTACAGGTAAGTAAGAAAGGTGTCTATATCTCAGAAAAAAATACTGTTGTGCCATATGCTCAAAATCCAAATTTAAAACCATAGCTGCAGAAGGCATTTTTACACCTTATTCCATTTTGCTTATTTTTTATTTACTTACATTTTTGGAAGCCAAGAATTCCATTCCCCGTGCAACCTGGTAGGTGAAGCTCAGCAAATCCAGTAGGCTGAGACCCTCTGAACTGTCATCTGAAAGTAGGTTTTTGACTTCTGATTCTATTTAAAAAAAAAAAAAAAAAAAAGTGGTTTTGCTGTGAAGTGTGAAAGTAGCATCCATCTTCCCCCCCACCATGATTCTGAGCTGATAATTTTAGCAGAGTACCATGATCAGAACAGTCTTTTCATAGTAACTATTACTACTTCTAATGTCTGCCATCAGTCACTGGCACATACTGCATTTTTTAAAAAACCCAGTATTAAATAATGGGTTTGGGTTTTTTCTGTCTGTAATTTTTCCCCCTGGGAAGAGTAGGAAAAAGTAAAGTGAAAAAGGGGTACTACTGGACATTATTGGACTGTCACACTGGTTGTTTACTCAGTGTGTGGTACAAAACTGTTTGCTTAGAGGCGTTCATTAGGGTTTTGTGCATGTACATTCTTATCCGTTCACTTGTGCTGAACACTGTTGTTTCTCAGAAAGTATTCACTGGGACTAATCCAATACCAGCAAAAAGGGTCAGTAAGTCTATGGAAACAGTTCTTATTTCTTTTATGAAAAATGCCAGAAAAAAACGAGTCAGAATTCAGTGATTCATTTTCTCTGACAGTCCTAGAGCATGAGTACGGAAGTCTGCCATGCGAATCTGGGACTGGATATGGTTCAGTTTCTGAGGCCTGGAGGCAGAAGTGATGGTGTCTGTTTTTAAAGAAAACCATATCTGGTTTCTGAGAACAGGGACAGGGAATAGGATGCATTCACTATCTTGATTACATAATCCAGGAAAGTATTTGGGAGTGTTCTGCATTTGGTAAGTGTCACTTAATGCAAAATGTAAGTGGAAATAGTACAATATAAACTACTATTATTATTGGTTGTTGCTATTGCTCAAAAACCTTCAAACTACAAGACTGATAAAATCACTGCCTCCAAAGAGTGCCTACAGCCCCACTGCAGAGCACAACTACACAGTGCTTCTGCACAGAAATAAATACACAACAGGACCCCTTCTGCTCCAGCAACATGCATTCCTACAAACAGAGCAGAATGGAAGAATACAACCACAAGCTTTTAGCTTACAGCTTATGCTCACACTCTTGCTGAATAGAGCTTGTTCAGCAGTTTGTGTACACTTAGAGGACAAAAATAAGACATGTGTTTACATGAGAGTAATTTGTATTAATGATAAATGCAGAAGGGACGGTTCTATATTACCTGACATGGATTTCTTCTTATATGAAGCTGGCCGATCATACACAGATCTCTGAATATCAGAGTATTTAGAGCCCTCCTTCCTTTCCAGCATTGGCACATACTGAGTGGTATCAGCTTGTTTCATGTCCATGTATTCTCCAGTGTTTTCAAATGACAGTATCACATAGCTGAAATTGGAAAAAAATAGAGTGTGTATCAGCTAGTGACTTCCCTCTCACAGCATATGCATCTCTAACCATTCATTTAAGTTGTACCATTGTACTGATGTGAAATTTAACATCTGGCTTCTTGTTAGGGAATATAAATATATATATATATATTTATAAAGATTATTACCATATATCATATGTATTATTGTAGTCAGACATAAGCATTTCAAACTTAGGCTTTTGCCAATAGTCAGGTATGTAACCATGCCTTATTTCCCAAAATCCCACTGAACCCAAGTATCACTACCTAGGGCTTTTAGCTCAGGGTATTCCAATTGATAGGTGTCATTTATTCACCCACAGTTTGCAGCAAATCCAGTTCTGCTGAACAAGCACATGCCCAGATGAATAGTACTGGCTTTATTCAGCTACCAAGTCAGTTAATCTATTTGTCTGAGTAATTTTTTGAATGAATCTCTGTTCACCTTTTAAATCCTGGCTCATTTTATGGCATTACATTATTACTGAATCTGTGATGACAAACTTCCTCAGTTCTGGGATGAACATAACTATTAGGACACTATTGAGACTAGCTAAGCCATTGGTGGATAGAGAGTGCTTGAGTTTGGAGAACAAGCTCTGCCAGTTGTTGCAGGGAAGGAGTTTTAGACAGTGGAAATTCCCTAACCATGGTACAGTAATTTCACGATTATAAGCCGCACCTTTTTCGCTGAAGAGTCCAGCCTACCCCAGTAGTCGGCTAATCATCAGGTGCAGCTTATTTATGGACAAATCCCAGTGAAATGCCAACCTGGAAGTGAGAGCCGGCCGGGGAGGGTGCCTGGGGCTGCCTTTAAAGGCTTCACTGGTCTATGAAAACTGTTTGCAACTTGAGCACCTGACACCAAACCCCGCCCTGGCCTGATTCTGTTACTAATTCATTACTTTGTTGCACAGGAGTTATAATTGTGAATTTACTGTAACAAGGAGGCAAGTAGATGTGCTTTACTTTTAAAGGTTTTTGACGTGTAGAGTCAAAAGGATGGCTTTTTGTTGGGTTATTTTTGTTTGTTTGTTTGGGTTTTGGTGTTTGGTTTTTTTTTTTAAGAAGAAGAAGAAACACTGGGCTGTGATTTATTATTAAAAATCTTTGGGACACCAGGATATCTGTGGAGAAACCACAGGGGTCCTCAGACTGCAGGCGTGCCTTCATGCAGGAAACACAAATCTAGGGCACATGTTAGAGAGACTGAATAAAAACTGCTGAAACCTTCCCAGACCTATGAAACCTGAAAAGTCTAACAAGAAAATATAGGGAGGAGTTTAAACCAATGAACGAGAGTAATGCAACAAAGGTTAATAATGACTTAAGTAATTAAGTCACAGGTCATGTATTTCTTTTCTTCGTTTTTCTCTCACCTTCTTGTGCTTTCATCAGCAGGGTTCATCCCAAAGATATCCAAATCTTTTTTAGGCTTTTCTGGGTGTCGATTCAGGAAATTATCCCTATTCTTATGCAGGTAGTTCACCAAATCACCATAAAAACAGTATTCAGTGATGATGTAAATAGGACCTGTTAAAATAAAGCAAAATTATGCACTGATGAGTACAGTTTTTGAAAAACAGAAACAAATACAAAAATACTCCAAAATAGTAGAAAATAGAGTTGTGAGTTGATACATTTCTATCTACTAAGTTATGACTGAAATTATTATCAAATATCAAGAAATATCAAGAAATTTTTGGAAACTCATATTTGTTTGTATTTATTGGTAAATCCTTTACTTGAAACCTGTGTTGATGCCTGGAAATAGGACACAAACTTTTCCAAACAACATTAGAATGGTAATATAAAAGTCTTCAGGTACACAGTATGGAAAAAAAAAGAAAAGAAAAAAAAATAAAAAAAAGATGCTCCAAATTAAATTTGCACAATTTTATGAAATAGGACAATTAGAATATCTATACAATGTTGTCCAATTAGAGGAGCAGTTGATTAGGTCATCTGCCCCTGGGTTCTCTGGGTTCTGTCCCATTGGACCTCTCCCCCTGATCTCCCACCCTACCTTTATTGTGTCTATGGTTACATGGTGCAAAATAAAAGGTCCTTAGTAAACTAATGGGCAAGACTAGATAAAATTTAAGGAACGCATCAACAAGCATTTGTTCACTGTGGGAAAGAAAGCTAGAAAAGTACTAGAGGTTATACCTAGGCATTTAACAGTCTACAAGCTGCAAATACATTAAGATTACATAAAAAGCTAAAAATCTTCAGGCATCAATGTGCTTGTCAAATACTAAATGATGACCCCACAGCAAACCTTTATTTTGTCAGCCAAACCCACCTGATTTTGTACAAGCTCCAAGAAGATTCACAATATTCAGGTGGGGGCCAAGATGTGTCATTATCTTCAGCTCAGACATGAGTGCCTGTTTTTCACTGGATCTAGCTGTAGCTGTAGAAGAAACACATTGGACACTCAGTGGGAGCAGTCACCTTTTTCACATTAACAAAAGATTTCTCCTTGCTTGCCTCATTGGACCATTGCTGCCACCATATCCTTTACTTGATAGTGTCTTTCTTAAGGCTTGGAGGGGAGCCACAAATTATTAATAAGGGACTCACTCGATGCAGCTCAGTGGCTGACCCAGTCTGTTTGTCCCTCTGCAGGGGTGTAGTGGATTGCCCGTGCGGCACAGGAGCACTCTACAAGCTGCTCATCCAACACAAGCAAGCTCCCCATGGTTCCTACAGAATCACTGCATCAGATTCTCAGTTCTCATGAACTTCATGAGCTTAAGGCTCTTATACAAGACCTGCCTATTTCACTTCATTTGTTCACAGGCATTCATGATTACTTTATCTTTCTCAATGTTTGTTATTGTAGCTGTTCAGCTAAACCTAAATATTGGATTTTCAAAAGCCTGGGTACCTTCAGGCTTGAAATGCCATAAAGCAATCTAACATATTTTTTTAATCCTGTCATTTCACCATTCATTTTCAACTTTAGATACAAAGAATTGATTTATAGCTAGCTTGGGAAATGGAACCATGACAACTTACGTTTCAGCATTTTCACAGCTACTTTCATCACTGGCTGAGAGCGACTCAATCCATATGCAGTCCCTTCAACTACTTTTCCAAATGCACCTGAACCAAGGATCCGACCTGAACATAAGGGAGAACATTATTTATTTCAGAAGGTAACAACAATTCAGCTCCTTTCCTGTATCCATTCCTCTACAAGTTGATCCTTGTGTGGAAAGGACACATTCCCTTAGCCAAACCACTGGTATTATTGCTGTTATTGCTGTTTGTAAGCAGAAAAAGCAGATGTGAAATGCTGTCATTAAGTACAATTCTTAAAGAGATGCAAGCAAACATCAAGAGCACACCTGCACCTGGAAACTCAGCTCATTCAAATTCATCCTTCCCTGTGCTCTGCCATCTTCACTTTATCCTCTCACATCATGGATTGTCCTAGGTTTGAGCTGACCTCCTTGCCTCAGTCAGCACCTGATTAAAATACAGGTGTGCTCCTGACTTACAAATCTGAATTGGTTCCCTCAGCTGTAGTTTCAGTCTATTATATAAAGCTGGATACATCCAGCAGTAAAATGGACTAAAGCACATCAATAGCACATCAGAAGTAGACAGGCAGCACCATTTCAAATCTGGAAAAAGCTGAAATACATGTTGATCACATATGAGGGGAAACTTCTCTGAAGTTTAATGTACAAGTGTGTTTCATCTGCTGGAATAAATTGTATTGCAAATTTCCAAGTGCTGTAATGAAACAGCTAATGTTTATAGACCCTTTACTCTTCCCACAAATCAATTTAGACAAAAAATTTGAGATTAATAAATCCTGTCTTCTAATATGGATACAGTCTCCAGAAGAATTTTGTACAGATTGAGTGAGATTTTAGAGAAACATGAACTGCACAAACATACTCCAAAATACTATTTCATAGCTTCTGCATTGAAAACCAAGTTCATCAAGGGAACACTTAGTGAGCAAACCTGTACATGATGTCCAGATGCCAGAATATAATCACATGCCTGACAAGCTGTCACTTTGATTTTATGTTACTTTTTAACTTTGAGCACAGAAAGAATAAGTAGTGCATTTTGCTATGGAGATATACAGCATTTTGTCTTTGACGTTCATTTGCAGTTTGAACTTGTCACCTCTTACACTTCTGAAGGTGTTATCTGGCATGCAATGCCATATGTTTCTGTCATCCTCTAGCAACTGCCCCCACTTTTATTGTACACGTGCTTTTGAAAGAAAATTTCCAGTCAAGTATCTACATCATTAACAAGCACAAGAAATGGTTAAAGAATGCTGAGTTAACACTGGTGAACCTCTCCAAGATTATGACAGCATAGTTTGTCATGCCCACAGGAGCTATGTGATTTATTTTCAAGATTCCCGTGCTCCAAAGGTTATCCTTTCCAATCAGGATGTGAGAAAGCTTCACACTAAATTTCAGACTAATTCAAACAACCTGAGTTTGAAATTTGGCCCCTGCAACTTTTCAGACTGAGGGTCTGGGAACCATATGGCAGGATGCAGCCCTTCAGAATGTGATGGCATTTGCTGATGCTCCTTGATCTTCTTGTCTTCACAAGCCAATTCCTCCCCAAAACCATATTGTCAGCTGAGCACGAGGCACACATCTCCCTCTCCATCACCTCGGCTGGGCTGGGGTGCATGTGGAGACAGTGAGAGCACTTCCGGAATGGCAGGGAGCCATCACTGCTATTTCCCCTTTTCAGCCCCCTCTGCAGATGTAGCCCAAAGCTCCACGTCTTTTGCATTTGAAATTTGGAGCCAGGTGGGAGCTAACTGCCTGAGAACTAGAAGCATCTGTAATGCCATCATATTCTTGATGAGTGCTTCATTGTAACTCAAAATTATAGTGTGACTTTAATTTTTTAATATAAAGGCACTGCTGTGATCTGCTCGCTGAAGGAGCAGCACTGCTTCACCACCTCAGAGGGACAGTGCAGACAAAGCAGCAGCTCAAGACCCCTCAAACTAGAGGAGGAACAGCCGCTAATTCAGCCTCTGTACCCATCCACAAAGCTTATCTGTTGTGCCTGCCAGAGAGGTGCTGCCTTTGTGCTCAGAGGACACAAGGGTGAAGCATGTGAATTTGTTCCAGATGCAACCATCCCAGCTAGTTGCTTTTGCTAAAATTGGCCTGGGATAATTAACCCATCCCAAATGAAACCATAAGTCTCTTAGTCTATATTAAAAGCCAAACAAGTGTCAAGTTTTATAATCTACACCCAGTTTCTAGACTCATGAAATTAGGTACCACATCTCTGACTGTTGTGTGACTTGAATCCTAATTTGCCTTTTTCAAATGGGCACAGGTCAGATTCTGTGTCAGACCAGCATTTTTTTATTATGGTCACCAGGATAAATAAATGCCTTGCTGGGAAGTGATGAGAGCAATTCTGCTGTCTCTGTACAACCACCTTGGTATCCTGAGCAGCAGCACTCTGACCCCATGCCTCAAAAGGTGCTGCTCTCAGCTCTGTCAGCCAGATGAGGAGGTCCAGGTCCTGCTGGGACCTCACAAATTCTCAGCAGAGCCTGCAGAAGGCAGTGGTGTTCAAACAGCTCATGGCATTATGTGTTGTTCCTTCTGGTACACATCCCTTGGACTTACACTGGCTCCTGGGCCCTTTAAACAGCAGTGCACTGCATACACTGTGGATCAGTGATTGCAAAGAGAAATTTGCAGTGGAACCCAAATTTGTCAATCAAAGCTCCATTCAGCCAACATTCAGAGTTGGCGTTTTAACACAGCACTGCACTCCAGGCACTACTGGCTAGAAAAACACAAATAAATGCCAGCTGGCTTACACAGCTAGGATGGGAAATACCCGTCTGGCAGAGCCAAAATGGGTTTGTAACCTGCTTCAGAGGCTCCCTGAACTAAAGGTGTAATTGCTTTGCTGTCATCTCCCACTTAGATAAGAGAAAATCCACACAAACCAGAATTGTCAGCCGCAGAAACAAAAGAGGGCCCCCCTCACCAGCAAGCATTTAATATGCCAAAAGTTCTGGTGGATAAGCATGTCAAGTAGCGCAGTTGTGCAATCCAGATTGCCAAAAGGATTTGGAGCACTGGGTTTTAAAGTTACTGACTATTCTGAATATACTTGTAAACAAGAAGGCGTTGAAGCAGGCTGGTACTCATGAGTCAGAGGGAGACAAAGTCACAATGGTGGTCTTTAACAACTCATCTGACAAATCCTATTGAGGCATATAATTAAAGTCTGGGTTGTAATAAAATAATTCCATAAAACATTCATCCTCCTCTAGTCTTCAATTAGCAACATGAATTTAATTAAAGGATATTGTTCCTGAACCGGAAATTTTTCTCTTGCTTCTTTCAAGAATTAACTCTTTCTCTGTGATAGTGAAGAACTATAGCAGAGGAGTATTTTTCTTGAAATATATCAAACAAAAAGACACATTTCATCTTCTTCTCCTGTGCTTTGCAATACAATTTGGTCCACAGATTCCTCTAAGAGAGAGAAGTCTTCTATGCTTAAAGCACTAACTGGATAGAACATTAAAATTTTCTATAGTCATTACACTTTCAATTGATATAAATGAGAGATTGGGCTAGCCTTGAGGAATTAATTACAACTGAATTCTGTATGAATTCCATGAGGAATAGCAAAGCAAGAAAACAGAAGGGGAAGGAAGAAGAAAGGACAGTAGCCACAAAAATATGCAGTTACTCAGTACTATATGTGCATGGCGTGGATTAATAATTTTTAAAATATTTTTAATAAAACTACATAATTAGTTGCAGATTTTCTTGGCCTCTGCACATAAGTATATTAATGTCTTGCAGATAAAAAATACTGATGTCCTTCTTGTGGATGCCTTAACAGAAGTGAGGGTTGAAAAGGGCATTTAACACTGAGAGAGTCCCCTACACCTTATAAGGGTGGACACTGCACAGAGGACACGTGGAGGAGAACTGGAACAGAGGCAGAGGAGACCCTAACACAAGGACCTCAGGGCTGATGCCACTGTGGGAGAGGATAAGGAAGGAGAACTGAGGAGAACAGACAGACACAGTGAGACTCTGGACTTTGTGGCCATAACTTCCATTGCAAATCCTGCAGAGACCTCAGAATGGTCACTGAATGTGTTTCTCCCCAAAGAAGGGTGAAGCTACAGAAAACTTACCAAGCACTAACCCATCTCGAGGAAACTCCCATCTAGAGTCATAAGGCAGTTGCATTGGGTCCACATAAATGTACTCGTGGCCATCAGGGCTGATAGACTCAATAACTCTCCATCTAATCTCATACCTTGGCTTCTGCAGAGCACATTGAATGCAAAACCAAGCATTAGTCCTGGACCTGACTTTAGAGCATATCAAAACCCAGCAGGGCTCAGCACCCAAACTGAAATACTTTTCTACATACCTGTTTCCATATGATGACCAGGACAATCAGTGAAATTATCACGATCACTAACAGCACCAAGACAGCAGCAGCCACCGTTAGCTCTGATCTCAAGGCTGTGGAGTAAAAAGACAGACCATGTTTTCCTCGTGAGCCATGAGGAGCATCCCACACATAAGACACCCACCTCCCCACACATCCACCTCTGCAGTTCCTGTGTCCTGCAGAAGTGGCAGGAGCAGCTCCTGAGGCTATAAAGTCTTTCCAAGCACAGAGTTGCTCTGCCATCTTGTTTCAAAACCGAATGCAGATTGTCTAGAAAAATGTCCCATAGCCAGTACTAATAAAATGGTAAAATGAATTATGGAACCACATAGTAAGCAAAAAGCAGATGCATCATAAAGACCTGTAAAATGCCTCATCCTCGGAAATACCAAGGTGGAAAAAAATTCACTTTAATTTATTATCTATGACAATTCATATTTTTATCCAATAGGACTGAGCTGGAGTGAGTTAGAGCAGGGTCAAACCGAGTGTTGTAATTGCACAGAAGGACAAAGCAAACTCACTGGGAGCCACAAGCTTCAGTTCTCGAGTAACAGCACCGAGGTCATTCCTTGCCACACATCGCACAGCCAGGGTTTCCTCAACCTTCTGGAAGGTCACCTGGCTCTCCACCATATTTTTCTCATCCAGGTGGGCTTCCATGTGTATATCAGAGATATTGTTAGTCAAAAGGGTCCATGAGGTGTCATTGCTGCACCTGCAGAGAAGAATAATGGGGGAAATGGGTGTTGGGTGTAGGTATGGATAAAGAGTGAACAGAACAAGAATTATCTTTCCCTGCAAATTTCTTCTAACAACAACACATTTAAGGGCCAAAAGGGTCTTCAGATTGCATTTCTGAAAAACCTGCACCTTTCTTCTTTCAAAATAAAAATAATCTCTGAATAGAGGAACAGCTACTTCTCAAAATCCTTACTCAAACCTGAACTGTGAAATCCTTGGTGTTGGCTTACTGAACAGAAAGCTTTTATGAGAGAAACCTGAATTGATGCATTGTTTTGTGTCCTATACTATGTGAAAGAAGGACACTGACAACCTCTCTTGAAATATAAGCAATATACCTCTAAAAGAAGTAAGAATAATCTGAAATTCACTGACTGTTGATGAGGAAAACATAGTACAGTAACTAATTACATTCAGATAATTGAGGACACAAGTCATATTTTGGGTAAGAAACCACACGCTTCTCTTACTTTTTAATGTCCTTGCAAACCAGCCATTCCACATCAGGAAGTGGGGTCCCCTCTGCCAAGCATCTCACTGTCTGCCCCCCTGCAGAGCCATGGTGATCATCCACGAGGGCTGAGATCAGAGCTGGAACTGAGAAGGAGTCAGGAGATTGTTAAAATATTTGTCAGTGCCTACAAAAAAAAAAACCGGCTTCAAATTTCAAAGCAGGACAGGTGTTGTTTGGCAAACACCTTAGCAAGAGCTACAGAACAGACTCAACCAGGATGTGCTAAACTCCTGAGCACAGAGTGGATTCTAGGCTAGAGCAATGAGAAGGAAGTGCTGCAGTTGTGCCACGTCTTCATGTCATGTTAAATGAGCTATCGTCCTACTGTCAGCTGGAATAACTTAGCTGGGTGGATAAAGTTTCTTTCTGGCTCAAGGCCAGTGCAGAAGTGAAAGCCAGGATCAGGCTAGAAAAGCTCCAGAGACTAACACGCACGCACTCCTCCGCTCACCCTGGTTGTGCCTTTCTTGCCTCCGTACTCCAGGCAGTGCAGTGTGTAAGTGGATCAAGTCTTTGCTGCATGCCATGACTTCTGGTGGGCAAGGCTTTGGGGCTGCTTACCTTGTATTAGCAATGAGAAGGTGTATCTTTTAATCTCATCTTCATTTTCAGCAACCAAAGTATAGTAACCACTGTCTTCCTCCTTGGCCCGTATCAATTTTAAAATACTCTGAAACCTGCAGAAATGCAAGGTTTTGTTTGTATTTTTAAAGAGGCATAAAATAATCATTTTGGTGCAACATGTAATCTGGATATGCTGCAATTATAACATGACATTTAGTATTGCTAGCATGCCTTTAAGTCATAACTCAAGTGGTAAATAACTATCAACATACTACTGAGAAAGAAGTGGCCTTAGTTACTTTCTGCAAGGACCTCCTGATTTTACTGGAAAGAGTCAGAAATAATTGGTGTGGAGAAACGTTAAAGGGAGTGAAGAGTTTTCTTGCTCAAGAACCTTGAAGAGGTTGATGCTATAAAGGTAGTAAGAAGAAGTAAATTAGGCATTGCCCTTTAGAATAGAAAACAAAACTACTATTTTTAAATGCCACTGAGAAAGAAGCAATAAACTGAAGTATGAAGAATGAGCAGTGCCCAGGTTTCTGGGGGAGGAATTCAAATGAGCACAGGAAAGTAAAGGTCAGAAGGTTTTTTACCTCGTTTCCTGGACTCTTCCTGAAGTAGTAACAATCTCTGTAAGATTTTCAATCAGAGTCACATTATCCTTCAACCAGTACATTTTCGGTGCTGGATAAGCCTGCACATCAACAACAAAGTTTTTGACTTCATGCAGGTTGACAGCTTCCAGAGGGCTAAACTGAGGCTCCAGGTGAACAAAGCCTTTGTCTGTAAATGAAAAAGTCTTGCTTAAGCAATGCTATGCAACATTTTTCGAGAATGTTGTTTTCCAATGTGTTAATAATTTTGGACACTAAAATCAGACTATACCGTGAACTGTAATGACTACTTTCTTATTTTCCTTAACCTCCTTGGTTGCATGGCGAGCAGTACATTCATAATCCCCTGTGTCTTTCACTGATGCCTCAGGAATGGTCAAGGTGTAAACCAGCTTCTGTGATGGGACTTTGATGTCATCAAGTTTTATCAGACCTTTTTCTTTCTGTGGTTTGGAGAAGGAAAAAAAAAAACCTTGCTTAAGTAACTGAGCCAAAAGCACATCATTGAGGATCTTTGATAGCCCTGAATTGAGAGCAAACATCTAAATCCTGTACGACAGAAGACTTGTTTATTCAGTTAAGGATGCCTTTTTCAGCCACAACTGTGCCTATAAAAATACACCCTTTTGGGGGCAGGCACAGAAGGCTGAGGTTGAAAGCTCTTATTTTGTTCACAAGAAACAAATACCTTTGAAAATTTGGGTGAGCAACTTTACAGAGCAATTCACTCTTTATGCACTACCTTTTCCTCAGATGTAAAAGCCACTTGAGTCCCCTTTGTTCAATGTCCATGAAGTAAGATGAATTTTTATCCCCTTCACCAGACAAAAATAGATGCTATGTTCTGCCTCTTCTCAAAACAAGAATAATTTATTGACAAGGAGAAAACTTCTGAGAGTAAAGGGGTGGTGAAAATGACAGACCATGTTATTATGTGGGACTTGTATAAAAATATGCTGGTGCTAGTTTTGAAAGATAGCATATAGAAGAGACTATACTGATGGGTAAGATAGATAACAAAACAAAACTTGCTCAAATGATTTTTCCTCTTGGGCTGTCCACTTAAATAAAATGGGGTTTTTGGAGTAACAGCTAAGTACACTTCAATTATATTAATCCTTCAGCAACATGACTTTTTACATGGGATATTCTGGAACTGCCTGAGACTGGCCCTAGCCAAGTTTCACTGAGTAAAAGTTTTCACTGCAAAAGGATGTTAAACCAGTGTTAACAGCGTTATTTAACAGTTAAACCAGTTAAACAGTTAAACCAGTGTTAACAGTGTTATTTAACCAGTAAAAAAAAATTAAAATGTCAGGGTCCTATAAAAGTTTTAAGATTTTCTTACTAGATATTTGTCATTAGTAAATTCAGAGATTGTAAGAATCATATTGGTTTACATCTGCATAATGAAGAACACTTCGGATTATAGACTTGATTCTTCATTGTTGTTTATTATTCCCAAAAACCAGCATTTAAGAGAGCTGTTGTAGAAGTTCAGACCTTCAGCAGCAGAGCTCTGCTCATATTCTCAACAAACCTAGATCTTTCCACTTTCACAACATTTCTTTTTTTGCAGTAGCACAAGACCTGAGAGATAGCATTCCTTTCTGCCGTACCTCACCTTCTTCACATGCTTTGCTTAGTTACTAACAGCAAATTTACCTTTTGTGACTGACTTTTTTTTTATGGTAACCTAAAATCAAAAGAGCTTGCTTGGTTTTCTCTCCTCAGCTGTCCTCATTCAGATAAGAGAATAATATTTTACAGCCCGAATTGCTTGCCTAATAAGTAACTACAAACACTGTGGGGGAAAAAAAAAGAAAAAAGAGAGATATTTACCACTTTGCCAGGATAATTCCACTGTAAATTAACCACCTCATTGTCAAAGACCACGCAAGTTACTACAATGGTCTCGCCTGTTTTGTAGACAGTTTTAAGAGCTTCAATTTCAACAGGCAGCTGTGAAGTAGCTAAGAGAAGGAAGAGAGAGATTTCATTTAGTTTTTAAAAGATTACAATTTTCACATGGTACAATTACAGAGGAATATTTCCATTTCACTTCCTCAACTGAGGAATCAGCTTGAAAATTCATTAAAAGTACTGCTGATCTATAATAATATAAACAATTTGTATTTAAAGCATGAATGGCACAGGCATTGAGTTCAATCCCACAAAGAAATTATCCACAAATAACATTTTAATTACAGGTTCTTATCTTAAATCCTTCTATAAAATGACGTTGGGTATAAAAGCCATTTCCTATTTTGCTAATCACTGACTGTGTTTGAGAATTCTTTGATGGCCAGAAAAAATGTTTTCAAAATAATTAATTCATTATGTTTTTCAGACTACCCAGATTTGACAGCCACTGGGAAACACCAGCCTTTTAATTTGTGTTTCAGCAAATAAGATGAAAATACACAGACTACAAAACATTTTTCTAACAATAATTTTGGAGAGAGGATAAAGTTAGGGACACATTATTCTCATCAAAATTGTAAGTAAACTTGCAACTCAGTAACTGGCAGTACTGCCAGAGTAGCAGGGAGTTCATCATTGGAGAAATATCTGATATATCCCCGTGATGCCGATGCTCTGACAGAATGAATGAACAGAAATAAATACCTCTTATAATGTAGATGAGGAACTCATCAGACTTGAACTCCACGCCTTTAACCATTGTTTTGCATGTGTATGATCCTGCAGGAAAATTCCCTAAGAAGCCTTGTTTGTTGTCATACAAAGCATGCACAGACTTGTCTAAACTGTTAACTAAAGTCACTTGAGCATCTGGGTCACTTGTCCGACAAGGAATAACTGCAGGATCACCTTCTTCTACAAGGATGAACTGGTCTTCTGGTATAGAAGGAACAAAAGGCATGTCTGGGTCTGTAAAAAATAAGAGGTAATCTTACTCTGTCTGGTTTGTAGCAAGTCCATGTACAAGAATTGCATCTCAATGATCACTTATAGGTCATAAGTGAAACTTGCACAGTTCATTCTCCCGGTGTTTCAGATATTGCAGATATTTGCCAATTCCATGTGCTATCTCATTTTAGCTATTTGATGTGATGTGTAATGAAACATTTCTGCTAAGCACAAAACAGGAAACAGCTTCGGTTCCTTTGTGACAATTCAGGATGCAAAATGAAAAAGACAAAAGATCCTCCCCCAAAATGTTCAGTGCTATTAATCACAACTCACATGATTTAAAGTTAAATGGTTTTCCTCTTTTATATTAGCAGCTTTCTCCTAACCAATATATAACCAGGGAGGAAAATAAAATAAAAAATCCAAACACTTTCCAAGTTAAAAAAAAAGTAGAAGACAGTTTCATGTTGTTTATGTTGAACACCACTAAAGCCACATTTCATCAAAAATAGTTCAAGGTACTTATCTTCATGTATTTCTAACATGTCCAACATTACAGTTATGAGACATAGTTAATTATGGTCACTGCATGTGGTTTTCAAAATACAGTATTCAACTAGGAAAAAAAGCAAACAAGGACCTAGTAATTTAACTTCTTTTAAAGTCAACAAAATGCATGCCAACTTTCCTACCCAGCCAATCCAAAGTCTGAGTTTAAAACATAATTGCATAACATTATGCATAAAAAGCAATAGCCCTCAAATCGTCTCCATTTGGCCATTCAGAATAAACAAATAATCCTTGCTAGCCTGAAGCTTCTGTGCAAAGCTTTATAATAAAATTTAATAAATAGCAATCCAAATCCCTCCAACAATAGACTTTCTGCTGCACTGGCAGGCTCTTTGTAGCAATATTCCAAACACAGCGCTCTGTCCCAAAAATGCTGCCAACTCCATGTATTCATTTTCTCACTGTAATTTAAAGCAGAAACAAGATTCACCTAGTTTGGTTTTCTATGTGCTGTTAGTGAAAATAGGATATTGTGTGAAGTTCCAACATAATCCTCTCTGGCTAAAGTGGGTTACTGCCACCCATTGCCCTCCTAATTCATTGCAGGAAAAACAATTGTGAAGACAAAGTTTATAGTGGAAACAGAGCCATTCTCTATAATTTGGAGGAAAGGATATGTTTCTGCATTTATGACATCTTGATGGTTAGCAAGTGGAAAAAATTACAGGGTGTCTCTGCCCTGCAAATCTGGTAGGCTGATGTCTAGAGACTTTCGAAAACCAAACCAAAAAATCCTCTTGAAGAAATCTTCCTCTCTTGCCTTTATATTCCTCCACTGAGTGAGTTGCAAGACTCTTTAACATAAACAACATCTTCTGGTAATTTGGTTAGAGCTGTTGGGATATTGAGATGTATGTGCCAAAGCTGGCAGCCTCTGCTGAAACATCTTGCTTCAAGAACAAATGCAAACACTTTACATTTGTTGTGGCAAATGGAGAGAAAGTCTTGGAAGAATCACTGTCCTTGAATCACACACTGTCAGCAGCAAAAACTTAATGCCGCTGCAAAATAGCATTAAAAACAAGTCCTGTTATTGCTTCCTGGCTTTTTGCCCTTCCAGAATCTTCCTTGCCATTGCAGACATCATCTCCTTCAGAACATGCTGCAGCTTTTGCAGGATAATTTGCAATCTCTTCTTCACTCTTTTTTTCCCTGTACAAAATATTTACTGCAAATCCAGTGGCTTGATCTCTTTTGGCCCTGCAGTTGTGACCCTCATTCCCTGAAGCCCAGCCAATGCTGAGGAAACATCCAGACAGGGCTTTACAAAAGCAGTCAGTTGTGGCTCAGCCTTTGGTGCCTATCTCAGCTAGGACAATAAAGATTTTCATCCCATAGAGATTGGGGAAAGCCTTTAAGCAGACTTCCAGTCAGAACAAGGGGGTGGGAGGGCAAAGCTGTAAATAGGTACTTCCAAAAAGAAGGGATGCCATTTTTTCTGAGTCCAACAGTTTTCCACCACTAAAGAGAAATGCAACACAGGGCCTGGGAAGGTTGTGTTTGCCTTAAAATTACAGGGCACTGCACAGTAGCACCATGTGTTTAATCTTGTGTCAGACCAGCCAGCAGGAACATTTCTTTCCCCTCCTTCTGACAGCCACCCCCAAGATACCTTCCATTGTTTTACAATTCCTATCCACACATGAGCTTTTTCCAGAATGTCCATTCCCCCAAGTGCCCCCTGAAAAGACTGGCATTTCTGTTAATCCCTACCTGTGAGCCAGGCAAACCTGAAGGCTGGACATACTCCCACAGATGGCTGACCTGGCCACCAAGGTCTGCTCTCCAGCCCCTGGGGGTCAGAAGACCTCAGCTCTAAAGTTCTGAGTTCATCACTCTTCTTGAGAACTAAAACCCTTTTCAAAATGTGAAAACCAATAGGAAGAAGGGAGAACATATCCATAGATTTACAGGGGTTGGTCTTGATGAGGAAATGGCCCTGGGGCTATTTCTCCTCCTCAGACAGTAAATTGCCCCAGCAGCACACCTCTTCTGAACATCCATGGTTCACCTCTCCCACCCAAAGCCCCAGGTACAGCTGTGGCATCTCCCACTTACCAGGCACATAGATGTAGATGTCCTTCCCTTCCACTTCCCCATCCTCCACTTGTGTGTGGTTATAATAGCAAACATACAAGCCCGTGTGAGCGGCCGAGGCATTTCCTACTTCGAGCACTGTCACGAAGAGGCCACTGTTGTTTTCTTCATGTCTAATGTCTATCCTGTGGTTTCCCTCGGTCACTGGGTACTGCCAGCTCACTTCGCTGTCTCCAGAGCATTTGAGTGTGAAATTGGAATACAGCTGTACCACCATTTCATTCCTATTGGGAACAATAGTTGGCAGAGGAAGCTGGCAAAATGTTAGGAATGGTCCTGCAAAAAGACACAAATAAATAGCATGTGAATACACAAAACAGCCTCAGCACAGAGATGTGAGAGGAAGCAGAGAGGATCCAGATCAGCTTTCTTTTCTAACTATTTCAGATCTGCTGATGTCCCAGGAAATTCGCCCTTATTAAAAGCCAAAGGAGGAATAGCAAAATGGCTTTCCTTTGAAATGTTAAGTGTTTGCTTGCTGACTTCAGTTTGTCAAATCAAGAGGTGAAAGACAGACAGAGGTGAAGTTAGAGATAGCTCCCAATCCACACCACAGCTTTCCAGCCCCAAAGATGTACACAGCTCTCCTGCAGAGCAGTGAATTCCACACCCTGGCTGCCAGGTCACAAGCATCTCGCACCTTCTTACAGCCGTGATCAGGAAACCAGCAGCCCTGTCAGCCTTCAAGCTTACAGCCGAAATTTGGAAACCACTTCCCAAGACTAAAACCTGCATTTTACATCTGACTTCAATTTTCTGCAAAGGGCCAGAGCAGGAGCTTGTACATCATGTCTACCTCTAGCCAAAATGTACATAAGGCTTGTAGCCAACTAAAACTGCAATTCACTGGACTAGATGTTGTAGATGGAACTGGTTTTCAGATGCAATCTCCAGTTACAGACTCAGATTTGCAAGTCTAGGTAGTTTGCAGGTGGGTTGGTGCAGGTCCAGCTCTCAGAAGGAAAATTAGAGGATCCAAACCCTACAAAATGAGGAACTCACCAAGGAAATATGTTTGTGGTTTCAGTCTACCAAATGACCTGTACAATAAACAACCACCTAGGCCTACCGAGTGAAATTGGCATCCTCCGCAATAAACCGGCACCAAGGAATCCAGAGTGTCTTTGAAATCATTTTCCACTCCTGCCCAGAGTTACCTCAGTCTACAGGCCCTTTTTATATTCGGCACCCTGTGGCAAGGCCTGCCCTGCCCTCCCATCAGCATTGGTGCAGCACATGTGGGAGGCTGGGCCGGCAGCCCCGGTGAGCGCAGCGCGGCGTGGGAGGATGGGGGAGCCCACACAGGCAGCCTGGCCCCACTGCTCTGCCTGGGACACTGCAGTGGGCAGATCGCTTTCCCTGCACGCTCAGACAACTGCGGTGGGAGCTTACAGCAGCACAGGAGAGCCAAAGTGGCCAATATGGGCCAGCGAAAGTGCTGTCCTCTCAGTAGGTCTTGTCATAGCCTACCAGAGGGAAAAGTAGAAAAACCAGGTCTGTGGCCAGCTGGCAACCATGTGGCATTTGTTATTGTGGGCAGAATGAAAGCAATTTATGGATATAACACAGATACATGAAGAATTTGGGGTGGAGAGGCTTAGAGGACTGAGGAACATTTACCTGTGAGAAAACATCCCAGGATCAGGAAGGTCCATGGGGAAGTACCCATAGCTACCAACAACTGAAACAGAAAGGAGAAGGCAAGAGAGAAACAGTTAATGGACTGACAACTGTATAAGACTAAGAAGGATCCCTCTTTTACAGTGCCCAAGTACACCTTCCCATCACCCCACATGGTGCCACAAAGAGGAATGGCCCAGGGACCCCAGTTCACAGCCACAGCCCAAATGCCACTCATGCCACAAAGTGTATGTGGCCACAGGCGGATCACAGGCAGATGAGACACCGCGACACCTCTCTCCACTGGCAGTGTAAGGAGCCAAGTCCTGGTGTTAGGAACCAAGTCTGGTGCATCCCCTTTCCAACAGCCTGCAGGAAGCTCTGCTGCCACTGCAGCCTCTGGGACTGAGCCCACAGAAACACCCCTGCACAGAGGGCACCCTCACAAGCATCAATGAAGATCTTCGCGCAGTAAGTTCTGACCTTTCAGCTGCAAGCAGCTTTTATGGGAGAAAAAGTACATTTTAAAACTACTCTTATTACAAATGGTACAACCCAGAGTGATATTTTTGTTTTGCCATTGTACATATGTGTATATATAGCTTACAGAATACAATGTAATACAATAGTGCTTATTGCTTATTGAGCAAGAATTCCCTTGATCAAGAGACATGCTATTTAAAACACATGCTGAAATTTTCTAATGAAATAAATCCATGACAGACTGTAGGCCAGCAGAGCCATTCATAAAGCATCTATTCTCCCCAACAGTGCAGAGAATCATAGATCACATGCAATTATTTCAGCTTTCACACATATAATCCTAAAGCATCTATCTTATAGACGCAACAATAGCAATCGGCTTCTACGTAATTTGTGTGCCATGTAATGACATCTCTACATAAAACCCTAAAGTAGCGTGCTAGGTAATTTCTAAAGGAGAAGATCCTGCAACCGCTCCTCCTATTGAAACCAGCAGATGCTTTGTTGGTGACTTCTAATAACAACTGTATTTGGCCCAAATCCAATATAGATTTAAAAAACACTACACAGAAGAGCCCCTAATTTGAAACACTGACCAAGGAGTAAAATAAAGGATGATGTGCCAAGACAGGGACTACTTTTCAAAGGTTCTGGAGAGTTTCTATTCATCCTCTGGTATTCAGTTCCTGATGCTGAGATATGAAAGCACGTAGGTGCATCTAGTTATTTTAACCGTGGCAGTGCCATATGGGAACTAAATGCTTACAACATGCCAGGGAGTGTTTCTGATCTAGTCCTGCTTTTCTCTTGCTATTGGTGGAGCAGACAGCACCCGTTCACAGAGCAAAAGAATTTCATATTCAAACATAAAGATCTCAGAAGGTCTTAGAAGACTACCTGCCTCAAAACCACATACAAACACCTTCAGAAACTCAGCTAGCAGAGATCCAGAGATTTGTCAATTAGCAATAATTGCCATGTGTTTATGTATCTGTCTCCCATCGATAACAGACTCTTGGATATCAAATCGTTCCCTCAGCTTCAAACTCTTTACTCATTTTTATCACATTTAGACCCTGCATTGTTTTCTAATAAAGTAACCCTCCATAACTCTTTAAAGATTTACCATGGTCTGCTTTATTGATTTGAGTCCTAATCTCCCAAGATCCACAAGACAATGTTACCCCACTTTTGCCAAATCCCCTCCTTTTTCTGACTGAAAAGGCAGCTCTCTCCTCCTCTTGTTGTTTTGCCACAGGAGGAGAAAAACAAAGCTAGCTCATCTCTCGCGCACCAGAAGCTCTGCTGAAGTGGACTTGGGTTATTGCAGAGCTGTGTGTGTGCATGAGGACTGAAGCCAAATGATGTAAACACAGGTGATGGCATTTCCAAAGTGCCGCTTTGAACTTGCTGTCTTGGTTGGGCTGACACTGAAATCAAGGAATGTCTCAATGTAGCATTGCAGTTTAAAAACACGAGGACTTAACTAAATTTGCTTTTTCCATCTGGCTCTTCTTTCACAACCCAGAGCTTTGATCTTTCCTCAATGACCCGTTAATCTCATCAAGACCCAGTGCAACACTTCTTCACTGTGAAAGACAGAATAATGTACTAAGGATTCACCATCACTCCCGCTCAAAACCTATTTGAACTGAATTTAGTTACATGGCACATCTGACTCAAGAATGCTAGTGCCATCACCAGCATATCCTCACACACCCATGCCAGACTCAAGGTTTAACACAGGCACCGTTTCACACTTATAGGCAAGAGAGTTTACTCATTCCCCCAACACCAAGCAGGCACACCTATCCTGGTTTTCTTTATTTACAATCACATACACCTTTGTATGCACCTTTTTAGCTCCTTTACCTTCCCTATGGCAGACCAATTGTCTTTGTCCCCATCTACCCAAATCTCAGCCCTGGATAAATATATCAGGTTCAGTTCTTAACACTGGTCTATCAATCCATAAACTGGTGTAGCTTTGCAGAAGCCAGTAGGTTTATGCAAGCTGAAATCCAATATTAACATGACACGTACAATGTGGGTTTGAGCAAACCTTAATTTCTTGCTTACTTAGGTTATTGCTAGCTAAAATAGAAACATGGATGTGTATAGTAAAGCTAGGTAATGCTCTGGGGCATTTGCCAAACTCTTTGCAGGGGTTTGCCCCAGCTGAACAGTCATTGAATTTACACAGATTTTGAAAGGTTCTGATTGAAATCCCGGCAGTACCTCTCTTGTGTACTTTAGTGTTAAAAAAAAAAAAAAAATCAGAAAACTAATTGTGAAGAACTGCTATCATTCAGGAATCAACTTTCCAAACACCAACTGCTAAGCACTGGCTTTCTATGAAGAAAGGTTTCATTGACTGTGCCACAAAAGACAAGGTAAAAATCAATGTTCAGAAACTCAATATGTTTAGAAAATTACGATATTCCTAAGTGAGTGCTCTAAGTGACCTGAAGAGAAAGAGCCTAGGGGGACCGAGGAGAGGCAATGGTATATGTTATTTTCATTCCGCTGTAAATCAGCCAAAGACCTCTTTCAGGACAGAAAACCAGCCCATCTCCCGAGGGCCAGAGACTGCTGGGCTGATTTCCTGCAGCCACTGCAGCTCGTACTCGCGCCACAGGATGGCAATGTTGATTCACATTAACGAGCCACGGTGCTCGTCCTGCAAAAGGCAGCGCTGGTCTCCAGCGCAGCAGCCTAAACTGGGTCTCCCGGATCAACTTAAAATTCGCAATTCCTACATTTTTAATTAAATGTGATTTAAAAAAAAAAAAAGCAAAACAAAACAAAAATAAACAAAAATAAACAAAGACAACCAAAACCGCCAGAAAACCTTAAACAAACAAACAAACAAAAGCAACCCAAAACCCCAATCAACCAAACAAAAAAACCCTCAAAAAATAAAACAAAAACAACAAAAAAAATCCCAACCAACAACACACCAACCCTGGTCCCATTTTCTCTGTATTTACATAAGAGATAGGACAGTATTTGGATTGTAAATCTTGGCACGTAATGATATGATTATCCTTGTTATGAGAGGGCTGGGTAATTTCAGCCATGATTTTGTCAGAGTGGCAGTCTGTCCTTCTGGGAAAGCTGATCTTTTCCAGGAAGAGCAAAGGCCAGCCCAAGAAAAGACATTTCTTTCTTGTGGTATATGTCACCAGCTGAATGTAAATGTTCGGACAGAACCTCTTGAAACATTTCTTGGTTCTCAGTTCCTGAACTGCAAACTCAACTCTCCACAAGAGCAGTGCTGCCCTGCAGCACTAACATGTGGATCTGATGGTTTTGCTGGGAAAAGGCTCAAAGCTCTTCAATGAAAAAGACTGGCATAAATATTCTCCCAAAATGAGGCATGTTCCATGCCCCTTTACAAATGTTTGAATCCAGTATAGCCTGTACCTAGAAAAATTACGTATTGCGAAAAGCCCAAGGAGCAACCATACATCAAGGCTAGCCCAGTGCTGGGCTCCTGCTGAGTACTGTGGGCTCTGCAGGACGCACAGTGAGGCTGCCACCCAACGAGCTTCTAGTCTCAATTCTTCAGCCTAACTCTTCAGGACAGAGTCGTTCAGTCTAGGAGCTAAAGGTGGTGAGGGAATTGCAAAGCCTAAAATTTCCAACTAGACCCAAGGCGAGTTTTCCAGACTGTCCCAGAAAACAGGGGAGAAAAAGAAAAAAAAATCCAGCTGGCACTTCCAATAATACACCTTCCTTAGGTTCTCAGAATCAAATCAAAGAACACCTCAGATCCCAACTCAAGCGCTGAGAGGCATTGTGCAGAAAAAAATATCCATCTCTCTTGACGACAAGAGCTAGGAAGCCTAGCTATTGCAGACTTTTCCCTTGAGTGCCCATGCAAAGCTTTATAGGCTTGATGGAGATGGGTCAAGCAGGAGAGCAAGGCAAGAGGGAGAGAAAGGATGGCTTGCTTTCTTGCTTGTTTATTTTTATTTTTTTTTTAATTATCACAAATTTTCACCACCATCAGGAAAAATAACCTCTCAGAAGTCTTTCCTTTAAGTCTTCAAAAGAAAAAAAAAAGCAAATATCTTCTATCAAAAGATTAGAGTTCACATGCAAAAGTAGGTAGCCATGATGAAATAAAGTAGCAAGCAAGGCAAGGATTATGTAAAGCTATACATTTCTGCCTCCTTTTCAGACCAACTGGTATAGCTGGAAACAATCTGCGAGGTCTGGGCTATGCAAGATTTTTTCTGTCTATACATACTTTACTTCAATCCTAGCCCAAGAGTACAGAAGAGAGGTATTTTATTAAAATATTTTATTACTTCCTGCTTTCTTGAAACCTAATACCTGTATATTACCCTCAGAGCCACATGAAGATTTCCCATACATCAACAAACTGGTAATAGCAAAAATGGCCCCAGTGCCCGATGGCAGCTGGACTGGCACACCTCCCGCCCCTCAGTGCCTGGAGAGGAGTACCAGAACAAGGGATCTCACTTAAAAGCAGCAGGAGAGTGCCTGCAGGCTGGGAGAGCTGGTTTGCTTGTGGACTCCTAAATCCCAGTGTTTTGTGAGGTCTCATTTTTCTGCTAACTTTTTTTCCCCAAGCTTTGAGGTTGGCTAAACCGCTGTTTAGCTGAGGGCCGTTCTAAAATACTCATTGTTAACTAGAAGCTAAACCCCAAGTCCCTTGCTGGGAGATCTTCCTCTAGCGTTTCCACACACAGAGTTAAAAGTCGGATCTCCACAGCTCCAATTTTGAGGAGACGATGACAGAGGAATCTTTGATGCCCGTCTCCTTGCTTTGATCCTGTGTCTTGTCCCATCTGAGGACACAGAGCTTAGTCAGCCGAGCCGGGACTCCAGCTGGGCTCTGCATCGGCCCTGGGAGATGCCGAGACCATTACAAGCCATCCCGCTTCTCCCTGTGCGTCCCGCCGGGGGGACAGCGGCCGCCTGCAGCCCGTGGGGTGCGGATGATGGTGGGATGTCCCGTTTCCACTCTCCAGCCCCCACCAGGCTGCAGGCGGTAGACAGAGCTGCGGCCCGTGGGGAGAGGAGCACCGGCGGCTCCCCCCGGCCCGCTCGACGGCTGCAGCCGCCGCAGATCAAAGGCTGCCCGGGATGCCGAGCCGACCTAGCAGAGATGGCAGCTCCCAGCCACTTCGCTGTTTGTCTGGGAAACAATAGGAAAGCCTTTGCCAAGCTGGAGAGACCACATTTTTTTTTCCTTAATGCGAGGTAGCCAGGAAAAAGAAAAAGCGGGGAAGGGGAGACGGAGAGGAGCAGGGCACAGACGTGTTTCCCTTCGGAAAACAGCTCGAAGCTTCTTCTCCAGCCCTCTCCGTCAGACAAAGCGCGAAGCCCAGGGCCCGGGAACCCCTGTGGGGCACAGAGGTTGCGCCCCGCCTGGGAGCTGTGGGACCAAGAGGGGGCGATGAGCCCGCAGCCCCGGGAACGGGTTCGTAGGCTCCCATAAGGGTGGAGGCGATGCTCTGCCCTCTCGGGGTGTGCAGACTTAGGCCCCGAAGGAGCGCTGGGGAGCTCGAGCACTGGCAAAAGACGCGCCGAAAATACCGTCGAGGTGGCGCTGGAAAGGTGCCCCCGGCACTGGTGGGGGCCAGGGCATCATCGCTCCCGCCTCTGGTCCGCAGCCGCCTCCCCGACGGGTGCGGACGGGCCCCGGGGACTGGCGGCTGTGCCCTGGGACTGCTGCTGCCTTGCTAGATCTGTCGCTGCTGGCTCCAGAAAAAGCTGTCCAAGTCGTGTTCTCTGGAACAGTTCCTGAGCTACGGGATCCGCGTCCAAAAATGTTGAGCAATGCCGCGGACAGCCAAAAAGCCATTTCCTACTTGCTCCTAGGACTTTTCCAGGGGACTCCAGCCCGGCAGAGGCTGGCCAGTTTGCAACTCCGCGCTTGACAAAATCCAAAAGGTGGCAGCGAAGATTTTGCCATTCCCGGGGTAGGAAGCAGTGGGGTCCAGCAGTCTGGCAGGGCATACGGCAGGGCTGGCATTCCCGTTGAGAGAGGGGCTGCAGGCTGGAAAGGCTCCAGGTACTATCCCTGTCTAAATTCAGCATCTTCCCTTTCACCGAGACGCTTCAAAAAAAAGACGGGGCGCGCAGGGATGGAGATCGGGTCGCCTTTCGGGGGCCGTGTGCGTGCCTCCGCTCGGGATCTCGGGGCATTTTAGGCTACCGGGTCGGGGGAGCGAGGTGAGAAAGGGGATCTAAAGGAGGGAAGGTGGTGAAAAACAAAGGGTGGGGGAAGGGACGAGTGAGCAGCGGGGTGAAGGAAGCGAGGGATGCGAGAAGAGAGGGAGCCGCTTACTTGGTCGGTGCGCGTCCCCGCTTTGCCCCCTGGGGCGGGCACCGCCGCTGCCCGCGGAGCCCCGGCGGGTCGCTCCCGCCCCCGCGGCAGGAATGCGGCGCGGTGGCCCCGCCGTCCCAATGTGTTTGTCATTAGCGCTGCCCGCGCTGCTCGCCGCCGCACCCCGACGGCCGGCGCAGCGCAGCGCGGCACCCCCACTCCCCTCCGAGGGGTCGCCAGCGCCCGCCGCCTGCGCCCCGCGGAAAGGAGCCCTCCGCTGGGCTCGGAGCATCGGGGGAGAAGGGAAAAAAATAAAAGAAAGAAAGGGTGGAAAAAAAGAAAAAGAAAAATCAAAAAACAAACAAACAAAAAAGCCCACAACCCCAACAAATAAATAAAGAAAAACTCATTGAATAAACGAGGAAAAAACCGCGGGAGAAAAGGTGCAAAAAAAGAAAAAGGTGGGAAAAATGCCCCACACCTCTTACCTTCTCCTTTACAACCCGCAGCCCCAATCCTGCAGATTGTAAAACATCCAAAATATGTCCACGTCTTTTGTGACTTTCCCTGCTCAGCCGCGCTCTTTCCCTCCCGTTCGCCCTCCCTCCCGATCCGACTGTAATGGTCTCACAAACCGCGTCCCGTAATTGATTCAATGTTATAGACCATCCTTCCAAAACTAATCATTTGCTTTAAGTAAATAGCTGTCAGGAAATGAAGCCCCCCTCAGGCCGCTTCAGAATAAGAGCGTGCTGGCTCGCCCGGCGCCCCCAGCCCCGCGGCCGGAGGCGGGCGCGCCGGCGGGAGGCTCTTACGCAGGCAGGGGGGCCAGTCTCTGCCTCCAGATTTCAGCAGCCTTGCAGGGGAGGGGGAGGTTGGCCATATGGCAGGGGCGAGGGGGAGGAAAGGGGGAAGCGGGGAGTTTTGCACTGCAGGGGGAGAAAATCTAAAAAAAAAAAAAAAAAAAAAAAGAGAGAGAGACCCAAAAAACTTTCATGAAAACTCAGAGTACTCCCAAATTTCATGAATGAGCCTTCCCTCCTCAGACCCTCTAGGACGGTGGGTCGGGCGCTGGGCTCGATGTCCACGCTTACAGCGTGAGTTTATGGATGGGGAGTTTGATTTGGAAACGAATTCGCGGCTTCCTCGTGTCCTTTGTACACCGCTGCGCTCGGGTTTGGGCTAGAAAACTGGATGGACGGCCGTGAGCCAGCCAGGACCAGGAGGCACAGAGAGACAGGGGGAGAGACGGCTCACTAACATTTATGAATGAAAGGCACAACGAAAGGTAACCTTCGCCAAGAGTCAGCCCCCCCAAAGCCCGCAGCTCCGATGGGACCGAGAACACTCTTCTCTTCGTCTCTGCCTTCGCTTTGCCCAGCGCAAACAGACCCCAGTAATAACCAAACCAGGGACACGGCAGGGGCCGGAGGTGCCAGCGGAGGCGCGGGCAGCGCCCGTCCGTGCCCGTCCCATTTGAACACGCTCCAGACGGAGCTTTGATCCCCGCGGGGGAACCAGCGCTGGGTATCTCTGCTTTGCTGGCCGTCGCTATCACTGGCGATAAGGGGTGGCCGAGGGAGCTGCCGGGGAGCTGCCCTCACCGCCCTTTTGCTGCAGGCTTCGTGCGGAGCGCGGCCAGCGGGGCGCGGCGATGCGGCGGCCGCGGAGAGGGGGCAGTGCAGCCCCAGGAACGGAGCGGAGCGGCTCCCTGCTCCCTTCTGGGGAGGGCACCGGCCCCACGGCTTCGTGCCGGCGCTTCTCCCGTTTCCTTCCCTCCCCAGTCCAGCACCACCACCACCCGCACCTCTTTCTCCCATTTAGTATTAAACGAAAGTTTGTTCTCGAAGTCAAGAGCCAGTGGTTTTTCTCTTTCCTAAGCGAGGGAGAGTTATGGCTCTGGAACGAAGATGTCCCGAAGACAACAGAGGCAGGAAAGAGAACCAGCACCCAAGGATGCGCGCTCAGGCTGAGGTACCCCTGTCTGGGCTCTCAGGGCTCCCGGCGGCGCTCCCGGCCCTTTGCACGCCCTCTGCTAGTGCATCCTCGGCTCGGGTGAGTGCACAACCCCGCTATTGCTTCCACATGTTCCTCCAGGAAATCATCGGAGTCAGATCTATGAGCAGCCCCTGGTCGGAATGCTAACAGGATACCGTAATGCTTGTGAATAAACAACAGGCTCCCAGTGAGTCAAAAAAGCACGGAGGAAAAAAAAAAAAAAAAAAAAAAAAAAGCCAAAGCAAACAAACAAACAACACAGGAGGAAAAAGCCCCACTTCGCACCCTGGAACTCTCCATCTGAGAGGGCAAGCGTACCCAGCATCCTGAACCCCTTAATTTGTGGAGGGAAATGCTTTATCATGGCTTGGATCAGAGCTGCGGGCTCTCGCAAATTTAAGTCCCTCGAAGATGAGCGACAATTGCCTATGCGCCGGGGCGGTCCTGCAGGGCTCGGGCCACGATGTACCTGGCGTGAGAGTATCTGTTTTAATGTGCGGGGTGATTCCTGGCGAAATATCATCAGGATGGGATGTGATGCTAGAGTTACTCTTTCGAAAAGAAAGGAGCAAAAGGAAAGGGGAGGAGGCGCCTTCTGGTTGCAATTACCTGCCTCATTTGAATAATGCCTTTGTCATGATCATTATCGAGAGGTCGTTAACGGCTTCCACGCGGGATCTCACAAGACCCAGCGAAAAATAAAAATTGCAAACTGAGGGACTGGCAAGGCTGCCTGCTAGGCTGGTCTGGCTCTTGGGGCGGTGGCCCGACGGCTCTGTGGAGAGAGGGACGGAAGTGTTTCGTGGCCCAGGGACCCTTCTGGGGAATGGTGACACTTTCCCCGACGTAGCTTTGCCTTCCCCACACTAAGGGACTGGCTGTGCTGTCCCCACGCCCGCCCCCCAAGCCGGCGGGATCTGGGCTCTGCCCGCTGGGCCGATCCCTCTCCCCAGTGCCGGCGGTGCCTATGGATTGGTCCCGCGCAGAGGAGGTGGTAGTTAAAATAAACTCTCCAGGACGGCTGCTGAGCTCTCCCTCCCGCCCCGTGAGGTGCAGGGGGGTCCCGTCCAGGGAGGCGAGGGGGACGTGGGGTTAGCGAGAGGACAGGCTGGGGGTGGGGGAATTTTTTGCCTCTCTTCTCCCCTGTCCTCCCGCCTTCCCCTCCCCTGAAGGGCTGGAGCATAAAGCATCCCGTTAGCGTGTGTTTATGTGGTAACAGATGGAAGCTGCACGTCTCAAAGAAAGTGCGGCACCGGGCTAGAGCTGCTCTCGCCTGTTTACACTCCCGAAATGCCCCCTAGGTGGGCGGGGGTGTGTGTCCCCCTCCCCAGGCCCGCGGCGCCGTCGGAGTCCGGGCAGCGGGAGCACCGACGGCTCGGGTTATTGCGGGGCGGTTCTCTCCACTCCCAGACGCTTCCAGGGGGGGCTGGGGAGCCTTCGAGGCCCCTTTCCCCCCTCCCCCGCTCAGCATCCCCCTCTCTGGGGAAATCACAATTTGTTTCAAGTAATAAATCCTTTCCTGCTGCTCTCTCCCAAGGGTGAGCCGGGGAGCGGTTAACTAGATAAGCCTATTGAACAACCTAAGAGGTGGCTTGTGTGGCCACCGTGGGGACTGGGCAGGCGACTGGTGTCCCGGTCTGGGCTCCGCGGGAGCCCCTGCTGAGGGACCGAAGCCTTTGGACTGGATGGGAAGGCATGTCTGGGTTTAATTAGCGATGCAGGGAGCCATAGTCACCCTTTTTACCTTTTAGATCAGGAACCCCTGCGTGAAGAGCAGCTACAGCCTGGAGCAGACACCCCTCACACCCCTGAGGGAGGGAGAAAGCAGAGCGGCCTCACGTCTGTGTTCACATCCATCTCCTCCTAAGGAGGAGAATACAGCGGTGAGGGCTGCCTCACCTAGGAAGGAGAGCTAAGCTGGAGGTCGCCAAGAGCCCAGGCCCCTCCGGGAAATGTGTTCTGGCGGCGGGACGGTCTTCTGTACATTTGCAGTCCTATCAGATTTTTAGATTTTTATTTCTTTCCATCTTTCCACGAATACAGATTCCTTCATTTTGTTTGTTCAACAGAATTTGGCTCTGAATGGCAGGGATCCTGTGTCACTGAGAGGACAGGCAGCCAGACAAAAGAAATTAACTTTGCCCAGCCTGCCCTCCCTAGCCTTTATTTTTTATTTTTATTCCCCACATGGCTGTTGGAGGTAGTTCCCCGTACCCGTCGTTTTCCTTCCCCATTCCCGTCATTTTCCCACCGAGGCCGCTGCTGCCACGACGTCGAGCTGTTTTGCTTTCATTGTTGCGTTTGGCTCTCGACATTAAAAGACGCCAAAACAGCCGTGAAAGCCTTATTCTTTGAAAAACAGACTTTGTTTTTCCTTTTGCTCCCGCCCCGACTTTTTTGACTGCGGCAGAATGCACAGCCCCTTCTGGTCCAGAAGCAGGCTGAACGCAGTTTAGGGGCGAGGGGAAAAAGGATTGTTCCCCTCCTGGCCCCTCGCTCCGCGCTGCGCTCCGTGCCCCGGGCGGCGAGCACCGGGGCATACCGCACCGACGGGCGGGGATCAGCGCCTCCGGGCTGGGTGCTGGGAGCTCTCCCCGCCGTCCGGGGACGCCCGGGCAGTGCCACCGCCGCCCGCGACACTAGAGGGCACCGGAGCCCGCGGGAGAGGCGGCAGAGCCCGGCAGGGCACCGCGCCCCGCCAGCCGCTGCTGCTGCTGCTGCCTCTGCGCCTCATCAGCCACCGACCGGCTCCGCAGAGTATGGCCAAGAGGGGCCGTCCCGGGAATCTATGGCTCCAGCCTCGCAGGTCCAGCCCGAGCCGGGCTCAGCAGATCGGGGGATGTGGCATGTTGCAAGCAAAGCAGAGACGTAAATTCCTGCCGTGCCACAAATGAAAAGTTTTCCCTCTGAAATCAAAGGATCCTCTGCTGATTCAGCCCAGGTTTGACTCGGGTTCATAACTCCCGAGACCATTATCTCTGCCTTTGTTCTTTCGAGCTGCAGCAATTAATGGATTACAGCAGGACAAAACCACAGCCAGACCAAGCTGCTTTCGTTCTGCAGCTATTTACTATTAGTACCAGCTTTGCTCCCCTCGGGCTACTGTGCTTGGGAGCCCAGCCCTGAGTTCTGCAAGGGGGAGCTGGATGGTGTAGAGGCCACCCTGGATCTCGTGGTCACCGTAACACGGTGGGCATGTGCCAACATCTGTGTCAGTGTCGGTCCCCACATATGCCTGGGCTGATCACATGCACTAGACATTCCTAGCATGGGCACAGAACAGCCAAGATAGGCTGAGTATCATAAAGTGTCAGACTAAGGAGAGAAATGTATTTGTTAACTGACTACCCAGAGCCGCCCATGCTCCAGGCAAGGGATGTCATTTTTCTGCTTCATCCCACAAGAGGTTTTCTTCTGACACTTTGTGATTAACACACATGTTTGGGGCGATTTGCTGTGGAAATACTGGAGCTACAGCCAAGGTTTATGAACTGTAATTAGGTTTCTAAAAGGATCCCTCTCCTTGCTGGATCTTTCATGCTCCAAAATATTCATGCAAACAAAACATCGTCCCACTATTTCTGCAGCATGTTTCTGGATCTTCCTCATCCTAAGGATTTAGAAGATGGAAAGCTATTAATGCTTCCTAAGAGCTTGCAGAATTGGGTTTTGTGTGGAGCCACCACTAGGAGTTGCAAGAATCAGCATCCATGCTGTGATAGTCAGCAAAAAAGCTCCAGACTTGGAAATGAATGTAGCCATTCCTCTTAGTCATTGGATTTGCTCACTGGTTTTACTCATATTTACCAAGATTATACTGGAGGTATGTCAGCAGGAGGCATGAATCATGTTATTCTTCTTGCAGCACTGTGTGTCTCCTGTACTCAAGATTCCATGGCCGTAATCAGTGATGGAAGGACTCAAGCAGGCACCAATCACGCCTCAAGCCATTCCAAGGAATGCCCATGTCCTCATTTTTCTTTAGTTCAGAGACAGGAGAGACTGAAATCCTGAAATGTCATGGAAAACTGTTCCTCTCTTCTTTTGTTATTTCTCCAAAAGATTATTTAGTCTTTTTCTCTGAGTTCACCCTGTTTTAGTCTGTACCTCATGTAATTCTGCAGAGACCACTTTCTGCCTCAGTTACATGATCATTTGCCTGTTTGTTGTTGACTGAGTTCTCTAAACTGAGTTTAGAGTTATATGCACTCCTCTTGAGCAAGGCGGTTGTGGAGAGATAAATGAGAGAGTGAGGTGAGAGGAAAATGCAGGTAAAGGTTCCTGTAGCCATCCATGTGAAGATACAGTTCAGGAAAGCTCTGATGTGGCTCAAGAACAGAGGATATAGCAGCATTTAGTCACATTATGAGCCTTAGACTGCTGGCTTTTTTTAGTTAGATATTTTGCTTTTTAATCTAAATTATCTTTTGAGAAAGAGTCTAATGTGGAGACTGGGCCAGATTCTGCCTTGTGTAAACCTGGTGTAACTAACTTCAAGGGAAATATTCCAGATTGAATCTGGTATAATTAAGATTAAAAATTGGCTCTGAAAGTCTTTTCTTTGGCAATAAAGTTAGAGAAGTTCTGCAAAGAAAAATAATTAGAACCAGGACTTTATTTCAGTGCTCTTTCAAATAACATATGCTATGGACGCTTTGAAGGCATTTGTTCTCTATGACAACAGTATTTTAAAACTTTCACTTAGGTTCCACTAACCAAGTTAACCCTTGACAGCCAACTGTGTTTAAAATGTTATGTACAGAAACTTCTAATTTTGCAGGACATTGTCCAAACAAAAAACTAATTTCTTTTGTAAGCTTTTTCTTGCTGGTGAAATCATGAATTTCACTACTCTACCCACAACACAAGCACTGAAATAATTCTGAATTTATACCTTAATCAATATGGGCTTTTTTCACAGTACAAACCTTTTTACCTGACTGCTAAACTCAACACATTGAGAAGAAGCAATTGTCGGGTTTCTTAGTACCCCTGGAAAGCAAACTAGAAGAACACTGAAATACTATAAACTAGCACACAATTTTCTTTAAGAAAATGAGATGTCATTTAACAGTTTCTGTGTCCACCATCACTGTGTTTGTTAGGCCCATGCCCATCATAGAAAATACATCACCATATTTTGATTGCAATTGGTGAGAAGAGGCTGATCAATCTTTGTTAGGTTTGGTTTTCAGCCCCAAAGAAATCACAAGGACTTTTGTCATTCTCTTGGCTGACCCCAGATTTTTATCTTGGATTAATCAGATCTCTCTTTAGGGTGTATAGGAAAAGAAGGAATGAAGGGGAAAGAGTAATTTGTCTTTGATTTCTTGTGGTGTATTTGGAATATGTATTTGGAAGATGTATTTTGCTCTTTTTAAGTGAGGTTGGAATGAAGGAGGAGTCAGATCTATTTGTTGTTTCAAAAACACATGAGTGTCAAGCCTTGTCAGCCTTTTTTTGGTAAAGGACTCCTTGCTGAATCAGTGAGCAAAAACACCATGGTGAAGCTGACTCTTTCACAATCAGCAATCTTTTAATCTCTCTATTGAGCAGGTTTTTAGAATTAGGAAGCACCAAGACACACATCACACCCCAACCTTCTGTTGCAATGAGCTTCCCCACCATCCTTTCTCTGTCCTGCATGAGTGCCTTGGGAGGTTGTAGGAAGCAAGCACGGGAGGAGAACTGAGACTGCAGCTTTGAAAGAAGATGTACTGCATGAGCCAGGAAGATGGAGCCCAGTCTGGTTTTACCCATTTGAGATTTCTTTCAGAGAAAGAGAATTGTGAGGTAATCCCTCACCAACATTGCCCCTATTCCCATCCACGTTTTGCTTCCTTTGTCCCTCATTAACAGGCTAAGTGCTGAAGGAATAACAGTAAGGATACCAAAAAATGCCCAATTTAGAACAGTTCTCTGTCCATCAGTCATGAACACTTCAGAGAAGGAATAGGCACAGGTCACTTCATCTCTGGCTTCTATTCAACAGTCAAAGGAAATACAAGCGTGCTCTCCTTATTGTCAAGACAGTAGAGAATATTCTTTCCCTCTCTTTGCAATGGGAGAAAACATTTGTAAAACCAACATAAATCCAAATAAATTATTGGAATTCCTATCCATCATTTCCATCACCAAACTTGTATTTTTCTTTTCTTAGTTGTGTTTTTCCCAATGCATCATATCTGACTGTAGGAAAAAGGTGTTATTGAAATCCACACCTCTAAGAAACTTCATTGGAAATCTCTTGCTAAGCAAGCTGCAGGCAAAGTCTCTAGTAGTCTGAATGAATCCCTGAAGCCTGGTCCGATTATCCTTTTCCAAAACATTGCAGGATTTAGTCAACTTGACAAGATGAAGGGTTGAGGAAATGCTTTACTCCAGAAGCATTAGCAGCTGTACAGCTTGGGGCTGATCAAAACAGGGCTCAGAAATATAACTGTAACCCCTGCCATTAACAGGGATGTTGGAGGCACACAGCTGTTTAGGGGAGGTTAAAACATACAGGTACTTAGACAGTTTGAGTGGACAGAAGCCATTGCAAATATCTGAGGAGTCTAGTTCTTTTTGTTTTCTGTGGGAGACAAATGGTCCCCCAGCCCACTTAGCACCTGCCAGTGTTTCTCTACTGCCCTTTGCCCTGTGAGGCTGCTTGTTCTGACAGCTTCTGCAGCTCTCCTGGCTTCAAATTCCTTCTCCGTATGTTGGCCTTTTTCATTGCTGCTTATCCTAATATTGACTTAGGAAAGGAGACGAGTTAAAAATAGCTGGCTCCCCTACTGTCATCAGACCTTCTGCCTAGCTTTGCTTTAGGCCTGTGATTCACAAACATTGGTTTAAATCATCATTAGCATCTGAATGAAGATAAAGGGACTAGAAGAGCTAGGCAGTCACCTTGTGTATCACTCCTCCTGAAGAGCGGGAGAGAAGCAGGATAACAGTGGAGGATGTTTGCCTCCCATTTCAGCAGTGAGGATTATTTGGAATTAAGGATGTAAGAAACTGTCTTTCAAAAAACCAAGTTGGATCCCTCTAGGCATCCACTGGAGCCTGAGTGAAGCCTGCTGTCATTCTTGGGTAGCTTTGTTTCCTCCCTTCTCTCTGCCATCATTGTTTCTAAACTACTCTGCCTGCCCAAACCCAGGAGAAGCAAGGGTCACAGGGTATGCAGTGTGAAGGGGAATGTGTGTGACGGGGGAGGCGGTCATACTGCAGTGGGTGGCACAGTTTTATGAAGGTCAGCAAACCTCAGCTCCATCAGACCACCAGAGAGAGTGGGTTTCCCAGCTGGAATCACTCAAACATGTGGCTCTGCACTGAAAAACACCCTTGCTCCAGTCTCCAGGAATGCATCTCTGCCATGGTTAGTAAAGTGTCCCAGAATATCTCAGCGTCACAGTGTTACACAATTAGAGAAAGACACATTCAAATTGGGATTGAAACCAATTTCTGGCTTCCCACCCAGAAGCAAAAATAAAATGAGCATAGTCTGTAAGCACAGGCACCATGGACTCCCTACACCCAGCTCCGTGGCTTCACCAGTTCTGCAACTCCTGCAGCATCTCCAGAAACCACCACAGAAAGGAGACACCACAGAAGTCAAACTCAAAGTAGTCTGTGCTGAGGTGTCCTTCAGGCAGAAAAGATTTCAGATCTCTACAGAGGTTAAAAAGTGCTGAGGGGGGATGATTTTTAATACGTTTAGGTAAAAAAACAACCCCTTCACTATGACAGCAGGTAACGAATCCAAAATACAGCAGCTTTGTGGCTTTGGTAAGGAGTCAGTGCTGAGAAATATGATGTCACCCTGATGGCAGTTTGAATGTGTCCCATTGGTACAGCAACATGACGACTAACTCCTGTGGACTTGTGTCTCCATCACCTCCTGGGGAGGCCCAAGGATCAGTCCCACCACATCTGAGCCCATAAATACGGCCAGAGGGACAGGAGAGTAGAGAGTAACACGCTGCAGAACAGGCATTCTGTTGGAAAAGACCTGGGTGCAGTCTGCTGTCTCCTTACAGCAAGGATTATGCTGAGACATGGAATCAGAGCAGGACCACAGTGCAAGAAGTGCCACATGCAGAGGGTGCAGGTAGGGTACCTCCTATTCTCTAAGGTGGTGATGACAGGTCTCCAGGCATATTGAAATGCATTGGTGCCAGTCCTCAAGCCCTCCATTTGGATGGAGAGTGGGTGTGCTGATGATTAGAGGATTAGGTCTACATCAGGGGCATAAGTTTGTCTCTGACAAGGAAAACCCAGGGTAGACAGAGCAGCTGAGCCTGTGGAGAAAGCACAGGCAGAGGTCTGTGTCCTCACACTGACATTTGTGTTAATTATGCACTTAGCATTCACTAAAGCAGCTACAAGGCTGCAAAGGTGAAAGTTCAGATCACCTACTATTTCTGTTCATATTAGCTTGGAAAACCTTGGGCCCATGATTACCAACACATGAAATACCCTTTGGAGTTATGGTCCAGAGACTGGCTTCAACCAAGTAAACGAAACGCATCAACTCATGTTAGTGCTAGTTGTACAGGGAGAAAGACCAATCATTTCACAATTACTACAGCAACTTCACTAGTGTAAATGAGAGATAATGGTTGAAATCCACAAGTTACACTGAGCAAAGAATGGGACCAAGAGGATGTCTTTTTTCTTTGAACTCATAGTGATTTTCCATTATGTTTTTCACTTTTAGAAAACTGAAATGGTAAATCAGAAAATCTGTAAGGACAACATAACATGTAAAAAGCTGTACGTGCAGGGATCTTTAGATGTCTCTCAGAAAAATCAGTATACTGAAGATGGAGTTCTAATAAAAGCTTTTAATGTTTCTGTTAGGAATATCACCAAAAGAACTTTGTTTTGGAAACAATAAAAAACAGAGCCAACTTTCCACTTCCAGCATCTCCCATTCACAAGGAATGTGCAGAAGACCTTGATATGATATGAATTAAAAGGATTCTGCCTTTGCCAGCTCTAAATTCCAGGAAGTGAGACACAGCATCCTCATCTGCTCTTGCAGGCAACATTTGTTTTTACTCTAGCCTAAATACCAGACTGTTTCCTAAATCCCAAGAAGTTGACCGTTCACTTAAATTCCACAGCCTCTCACAACAGAGGAGCAGGCTCTGTGCAGGCATTTCAAGTGCTATTGCATGCCATCCAAAACTGACTCCTGCCCCTGGGAATTTAGAGGCGCCTCTGGAAGAAACGCAACGGGATTCCAGTGTGTGCAGAGCTGGTGGGACAGAACTGCCCCGAGGTCCCTTGGTGGCAGTGCACAGAGTGATGGGGACAGGACACCCTTTCCTACCTGAAGCCAGACTAACACGACAGCTCAAGACCCTGCAGGGGAGTAGATTCCATAAAGTAGATTCAGAGCTTTATGAAATCCTTCCATAGCCTTGTAAGGGCTGCTTTCAGATTTTGCTTCTTTCCTTCCTCTTTATAGTGTCTTTCATCATTCTACTTTCTGCTCACAGGCAGCAGGCATCCTGCTTGCTTTGCACACATACTTCCAAAAATGTGCAGAAATTCTCCGGCTCTGAATTCTGAACTGGAAGATATTACCAAGCCAGTCTTTCACTCCCTGTAGATCAGCTGGGCTGATGCTCTCTGAGTTTGAAGTGCATTGTGCTAGCAACATCTGACACTCTTCAAAGAGTTTGTGCACTGCATCTGGTGGAGTCACTGCATTTGCTGCTATCATGTAGAGGAAGGATGCAGATAAAGAGGTTTCTGTAGCCACAAGGCAACTATTAAAATTTAGAGGACAACAGGGTCAATAAAAGTCTTAAATTTGTTAGGATGCTTATGCCTCCTATAGACTGGTAAACCACCATGCTTCTGCTTCCCTCTTCTCTCACCTAGTGGTACCCACTCTGGGGCAAGGTAATTTTTTAAAAAATCATTAAAAATGTACTGTAGCATACTAAATATTTTACTAAATATTTTCTGAAGTTGATGAGGAATTTAAGTGGTGAGCAACATTACTCAGAGGTAGTATAGTAGCTTTTCATCTTGAAATATAATTATTTAGATACAACTGAATATTTTTGCAAGCACCACTATTTCCCAAACTTAAAGAAATAATTGTTGTATTAACTACACAAGAACTTATCAGAGACTCCATAAACATTTGGCTAAAATCCATACCTCTGCATATCGTATATAAAAAGTGTTTTTGCTTGGCCATACTACCTGAAGCCTGAGTAAAGATCAGGGGTCCAAAAACTCACTATAAGGTGGTTAAAAAACTTCAACAAGCTATACCAATTAGTACATCTCCTCATGTCAGGGGTTCTTTTTCAGTGCCGCTGTGGAAGAAACTCAGGACATTGAATGTAGCGTGTCAGGACAGGATAGATGTCCTACCATCAAGCAGGATATCTTCCATCCCAAATCCCTCTCTGGCAAACAGCGCAAAATCACTGCTCCAAATGGGCTTCTGGCAGTTGTTAACATAAATTAAAAAGCTTCAATAAGCCAAAGCAGATCACTGCTTTTTGCTGAAAATTTTTAACAGACTCTTGTAGAAGTTTTTTCTTCTTCTCCAAGAAATCTCTTCCTTTTAGACAAAATTAAGAAGATCCAAATTGTAGCCTAGGGGAAAAAAGCTATTTTAAACACTATCATGTTCCCATCTTCCACATTTCTTTGAGTTTAATTTTTCCTTTTTTTTTCTCTTCAAAGAATATAGGAAAAAAAATAGAGAGAGAGAGAGAAGAATGGGAAACATCCCTGCAGCTTGGTGACTCTCCCCAGCTTGAGAGCTGACACTGAGCATTGGGGTTATCTCAGCTCCATACTCCAGTTGAGCTTGTTTACTCCTTTGTGCAGTGATGAAGTTGTGCTGGCTGACTTTCAAGCTATTGCAACAGTCACATCCTGAGACTCTTCCTCCATCTGTCTGTCTTCAGGCTGTAGCACATTCCCATTTATTGCACCAGGGACAGAGAAAAATTGGGTCAAGAGAAATACAGGTCTGTGCTCGCTCCTGGCAAAGGCAGCACCAAGGCTTTCAGGAGATGCTTGCTGCAGTTCTGGACTGAATCAGCAGGTAGATACCTGGGAGGGAAGGAGATTCTGATGGATTTGGTCTACTGGGGGATGCAAGTCTTATCTAAACAACTTTGAGAACAGACAGTGGTGAAAAACAGGAACAGGATCAAAAAAATGCTCACAGTTCCTTTTCAGCCTGTTTTGCCTCCAGTATCATCTGGTTGAAGCTGATGTGGCTCACCATGGCTTGAACAGGAAGGGTGATGTCTGCAATCCTAAATGTTCCTATGGTACACAAAAATACAGGAAATTTTGAAAAAATAAAAAGTTTATGAAAATGTTGGTAAGTGGTATGCTGCCTCAGGAGAATGAGATATGCAGCACTTTCAGCAATGCAGATAATATTAATACAAGAAAAAAATAGGAGAATATGACTACATATAACATTTAGGCTAATTTTTGCTTTATTTGCCAACTGCTTTGAACAGAAAATAGCATTTTAGAAAGATTTTTCATTTCCTATACTCAAAATTATTTTTATGTGCAAAGGTCACTCATTTTTTCTGAAGGGTGTGGTGACATAGATCAAAAAGTTATATCATGGCATTAAATTTGCTTCATTACAAACTTTGATCACTATTGGGTTGTTTTGATTCTTATAGGAGAAACCCTTTGAAAAAATCAAGTCCCACCAGCACAGTTTTGAAATGCTATCTCAAGCATGTCTTTTGAAATTCCTTTGAAATATTTTTGTCATGTTATTTATTCATACTGGTTTGTTTTTCTAATCTTTGAGTTTTATATTTTCACAAGGAACCTTTATAAAAAAAAATTAATAGCTCTGTCATAAGAGAAAAAGATATGCCAAGTTTGCTGAGTATATATATATATATATATATATATATATATAGTATATATACATTACTTGTCGCTTTGAAAATTACCTAAAATGCAGACATGGGCATAATTTCAAGTTTGCAGTGTTACCTTACTTTTTGATTTCAAGAATGCTGTTTTATTTACATGACCTGACATATTCCCATAAACTAGCAAAGTTGTGCAATTCTTCTCCCGTGCTTTCATCTCTTAGCACAGATCTGTAATTTTCAGAAAAGAAGGATATTGCACCATTTCTGCATCAATGTAGATAAGTTCATAAATCACCTCTTCCAGAGAAAGATTACAATAATCTATTATTTGATATTCTAGTATGGAACCTGCTAAAACCAGCTTCATTACTGAAAAAATAAAACATAGGGAACCATATGAATAAACCATACACAGAAGCAATTTATTATTGTAGCCTTCTATGTACTTAGATATGTAAGGACAATTTTATCCATCAACTTTCCTAATTTATCTACATTTTTCCTTCACACCTGTGTTTGCTTCCAGCAGTGGCTTGTTTGGGAGTTTTTTTGCAGAATGCAATCAGGAAAGGAAAAGTCCAGGATTTGTGGACAAGACTATAAGAACAGCTGTACTGAGCCAAACCACAGGCCTATGGTCAACAATAACACAGAAATAGAGGCAAAGGCAGAAGGAGACATTTAATATTTTATGTTTAATCATTTCCAATCCTCATTAATTTTCCATTTGTACTTTCCACCCCAGCAGATACTTAGCCCCTGTACATCCAGCATCAAGGAGTTCCTTGGAGAGAAAGTCATTAGAGGCTCAGGAGAGATGAATACCACCCAACAATACAGAATCTGACAGAGTTGGAAAGACTCAAAGTCAAAATATGAAATCAGATAAATTACAGCCAGCCAATATTAGGCACAAAATTAATAGGAAGAGTTATCATACATTTCATAAAGAGAAGCACAAAAAATCTTTACAATGAACAGTAACCTGTATCAGAATGAAGATCTTAAAGAAAAAATATGGGATTTTTTGGGTCACTAAGGATAAAAGGCAAAACTTAAAATAGACACAGTTGCCAAGAAGCTAGGTGAATTCCTTTCATTTATACTTATCATCAGAAATAGGGAAAGGTGTCTGCACTGAAGCTGGTCACTTCCTTTGAGAACCATTAAGCCATCTTGTGGATAAAAAGTCAGAAATAGAATTTACAGTGCACTAAGTTTCCAGTTCCAGATGTTGTATATACATTGTAAAGGCTGTGACGAAGCTCAAGGCTGGACCTGCTGAGCAGCCACTAACAACATACATTAGCCATGGTGGCTCTTCCAAAGGACTGCAAAGACCACAGCTGCCCTTCAAAAACCTTTCTAGAGCCATACAGCAAGAAAGAGTCTGCCAATATGGTCTGTTGGCATCAAGCTGGGAAGAATCACCGGTAGGCAAAAGGACCAGGACAGTGGCAAAAAAGAAGTTAAGGACTGAAGCAAGATAAGGAGGATGAAATCTGGCATGAGAAAGTGCAAGATCATCTACCAATGGGATGTCAACAGTTTTTGCTGTGGATATAAGAAAGAACTGTAGACTCATGGGATAATTTTGATCTACAAACATAATGGTCAAAATAAAATAAATAAATAAATTTTAAAAGCAAACAGATAACAGGATATATCAGGATGGAAACTTACATCAGAGAGATGGAAGAACAAATACCATTCTACAAGGCACTGGGTTGACCTTGTTCGGCTGTATTCAAGAATATCCATGTAAAGGAAACCTAGGTACAGGAGAAGAGCTACCTCAAAAGTGGGAGGAGAGCTGAAGAAGTTGGCTACCTCAGTCTGTCAAATGAAAAACTGAAGAAGTGTAAATGTCTGGAAAAAAATATGAACAGAATAAATACCAGAAGGAGAAAACCCCTAAAAAATAGTAAAATAGTAAAAGAGAAAAATTTGCTAAAATATATTAGTAAATAAAACATCTGCAATAAGGTAAATATTGATGATGCATGTGTTTAGGATGATAAGTAGAACTTCAATTTTGTCCTCTAAAATGGTGGGCTGGTCACCAGGAGTACTGCAGCAGTCTGAGAGGCAAAAATCCCTCCTGGCCCCCATCTCAGACTCTATATATTCCTGAAGAGCATTTGTTTTGCCAGAAGGAAGGGACAGCAAATGTAAGTGGACATCAAAACTATTGTATCCCATTCCCAGCTTGGAGAACCAAACTGTGAAGCAATGGCTCCTCTTATGGGGAGGAGCATCTCCCTCACCAGTAACCTCTGCTATATATACACACCAGTTCATCCCTTGCTGGTGACTGCAGTAACTGCAGTCTGATTTTCCAGAGCTTTAAGAAGAGGCAGAGATTTTTACTCATGCTGAGAGTTAGTGCTGAATTACAATACTTCACAAAACACTGCAGTGCAGAGATATATATCTCTTTATCAGGATTTTTAAAGGTCCTAAAAGGAAAGCATTAATTGAACTGATGGTTCGTTAATTGGCTCATTAGAAGTTCAGTATTTGCTTAGGATTGCCTAGATTACCGAGCAGGACGTCAGAAGGATTACAGTAATTTCACTACTATAAGGCACACCTTAAAGTGTAAAATTTTGATCGAAACCCAGAAGTGCACCTTACAATCCAGTGCGTCTTATATATGGAAAAAGTTTGTGTGTTGCAGGGATCTCAAAACAATTTCTGTTTCGCATTACTCAGCAACAAACATGAAGCTCACAATCAAATGACCGCGAGCAGGCAAGAGCCACAAGCAGTGAGAGCCATGAGCCGTGTGAGTCGCGAGCCATGAGAGCTGCAAGCAGCCTGGCACCAGGGGCGGCTGCAGGGTGTGGGAGAACAGCAGTGGGAGTGCTGGGGGCTGCGGCACGGGGAGGGCGCCTGGGGCTGTGTGTAAACGCTACACCGATCCATGAAAAATATTTGCAAATTGAGCACCTGCCAGTAAACCCCATGATCACGCAATTCCATTACTAATTCATTACTTTGTTGCACATGGATCCTCACTGCAAAAAAAAAAAAAGTGCGCCTTATAGTCCGGTGCACCTTATATATAGACAACATTCAGAAATTTGCCAACAATCCGGAAGTGCGCCTTATAGTCGTGAAGTTACTGTACATCTTTCTGGAGTTTGCAGTAATTAGCTACTAGCTGGGATTAGTCCTCAGTATTGAATTAAAACGCTGGGACAGCAAGCAAGAAAAAGACCAGGGATGGAACCAAAGCTGCAACCTGCTAACTTCACTTGATACCTGGCACTCTCCTCTGAGAGCTGCTCAACACATTGTTGGTGCATCAGCTTGTGAAGGCTCCTTCTCAGCACACAGCCCTTCAAAAGTGGTGTGGAGGTGACAGCATTTCACTAAAAACCTTGGCTGTGTGCTAACTCATCTTGTTACACCACCACAAGTAAAGAAACACTATTAAATCAAGCAAAATTGGAAGTCACATTTGAATGATCTGGAAGTCATGTTAATTATTCTGTAAAACAATTATCCCTTGTACTCTTCTCACAACACTCAATTCTATCTTCTTTTTGAAAAGGGAATTTAGTTTGTGGGTATTTCTTAAGTAACTCTGAACACAGATTCCATCAGGGATTTCTCACTCCTTTTCAGCACTCAACATTCAAATTTCTTCAAATAATTTTATATATGGGCTGGTGCTGTGCCAACTCCTTCTCATTTGCATACACTTGTTGTCTCTTTGCTGCTGACAGAAAACAAAGATTTTCCCAAGGTGGAGAGAAATCTTTTGTTCTGCTTGCTAAGGCTCTCATGCAAATGCCACCTTTGTGAATTTCCTTGTCATTTCTCTATCTCCCCTTCTTCTCTTCTGCTTCCAGAAGCAAAAATATTTTGCCTTGAAATAACTTTTCTGCATTCCATTTGCTATTTTTGTGAATGGTGTGAGGCAAATGCCTGCTTTTCATTACTCTAGCAACCAGCCAGACTTTTTTTTCTTAAAGCTTTGGGAATATTTACCTGAACAGGGTCGCTGGAACACCTCTGTGGGTGTGACTCACCCTTTACCTCTGGGGACAGCACCTGCAACTCAGGGAGCAGAAATCTGTAATTTGAACTGAAAGACAATACTTTGAGTGGAGTGCCACAACTCCATTAACATACCCACAAAATCTATCAGAAAAATACACTGTTTGACTGCATTGAATGAAAATGCTGCATTTTTCCTACAAAAAGTGACAAATTCTAGCATTAGCCAGTGGAAAATGAGGTCTCTGTATCAGCACACATGGAGGCAGAAGGGGATTAGAATCCTTTCAATAATTAAAAATGTATAAAGTTGAGGCTTGACTCAAAGCCTGAATCACAACCCATTGAACTTTCTGGAGTGATTCCAGAGGCTGCAATTGGCTTTGGATCAGTTCCAGACTCCAAAAAAAAGTAGGTGAAATTTAATAACCTGAGATATACGCGAGCCTACATTAGACAAACTAATAATTTCATTTTGGGCTTCAACTCCACACATCTTGTCAAGTCTGGGGCCTTTTCAGCCTCTTAAAAGCAGCTGTAGCATGAATGGTCTGAAGAAAACACAAAGTAGATGTCCACACTACACAGCAGGGCTCTCTACAGACACCCCAGAGCCACTGCTGGCTGCACATTGTCCCCTCAGCTGCATGGCACCATGCCCAGGCTAATAAGACCTGCTGAGCAACATAGTTTGTTAATGTCTCAGCAGCTTGGCTTTTGGAGATTCCCAGCTCCTCTGCCCCTTGCACCCATCCCCACATGGAAACTCCACCAATTTCTGCTCTATCCACACACCTGCTCACAGGATTGCTGATGTATTTCTCCTAAAACTGGTCACTTCAGCCAAAATTACCTCGTTAAGAAAATTAAGTCAAACTGGTCCATCTCTGTTGAGTATTAAAAAAAATGGAATGGCTTTATGGGAGGTGCAAGTGGTGTGGAGCTGCTGGGAGCATAATGACAAACAGCTGTGTCACAACATCTGTCACCCAGCTGCCACCAAGGAGTTTACCCCAGAAATGTTGCCTTGGTCTGTCATCTAAAAGTGTCTGTGCATTTTTCTTCCTTAAAAACAGTGCACCAAGCCCTGAACATCTTATCCCAGGCAATGCTTGCAGCCTTCTACACTGGCATAAATGTTTTGTTCTGAAGTGAAGCTGTAGCTCAACTCACAGTCAGAATTTGGGATTCAACTTCATATTGACCAAAAAAACCATCAAATGCAAGTAGGCTACTTACAAATAAAGCCAGAAAAATCTTTTACTGACCTTTTTTGTTGCATTTCAGTTCTTACAGGAGAGAAGGCAAGTGTAATAGGAGAATGGTATTGCTCCATCTGCTATGGGTTTCCAAGTAAAAAAAAATCCTTGCCATTCTAAACCCACCAACACTAAAATAATAGGGTAATATTTTCCTCAACTTTGCTTTTTTCAAGTCTTATTCATTCTTGAGGCTGTTGATTTTCTATGTGAGAAGAAAGTCTATGATTGCAAGTTTCTCACTAGTGTTGCACTTTCTAAATATTAAAAAGGCAGCAATGGCAATTTTGCTCAAAAGTGTTGTGGTATGCAACATTTCCCACCATGCTTTAATGTAGCTTTTAAAGTGGAGTGAATCAACACTGTTTTCCAAATTCCAGGAAGAGGCTATAACTCTTATGAAATCTAGAGGAATGGAAATAACAATTGGTCATTTTACTGCAAAAAGCAATATTGCTCTAATGCATCATTTGAAACCTTCACACAGCTCATTATAACTGTATTTCAAACCCATCTGTAAGGGAGTTAGCCCCATAAATCTGAAAATCGTCTAAGTCCTCTGGAAATTACAATACTTTCTTGATAAGCCAGTTTTTGCACCACTGAAATGAAGAAAGATTTTTAGTTTCCTGGGAAAAGATGACAAACGTTGTCCAAGCTCAGCCCACTACTTTAAATGACAACAACACCAACTGAAGATATTGAGTGCTGTATTACAGGCATTTTCTCTCATCAGTCAAAACATTTTCCTGAGCAGTGTAAGAAAATGTTCATCAGCTCAGCATTAAGAGATCCCACTCTTGACTACATGGTCCAAATCAGGAGAAATCCCACGGAATTAACTCCATCACGGCACTCCTGATATATGAAAGGAGAATCAGGTAAGAGAATAAAGCAAATGTATGTTACCTGCCATTTTATATAAACTACTCCAGGAAATCACTTGAGAGACTTGTCAAACTAAGCACCTGTTAAAATTGTTATTCATCTGTATTATGTGAAGTTGAAAAAGAAAACTTTATACATATGTGTTTGCATTTTAAAATAGATTCTTTTCCATTAAAAAAGTGTCATTCTTTCTTGCCCATCACAAGAAAGTTTCTTTCAACATGCCAGACCCAGTTACTGGTGTACAGCATGGGCTTCCCAAATCTGTGGTACTGCAGAAGTGCTTCATGAATTAGCAGTGTTTAAGAAAAGGAAGCAAAGAATGCCAAGAAATCCTCCCAGTTTGGACAATATACACGCAGGGAAAATCTGGGGCCCAATACGGAAACTTGTAAAGATGATCTTAAACTGAGGTCAACATCAAAATGAAGAAGCAATGTCATTAATAAAAGTGCATGTAATATTTTATCCTGTATGTACTCTCTCCATCTATAAATAATCTAGATCATGTGCAAAGGTGCTTCTAACTAAAAATTCACAGAAGTTAATATATTAAATACGGCACAACCCTCCCTCTCTTTTTTTCTTATAATGTTGTCAAAATAGCACAGTAGATACTAATCAGGCCTCTTAGGTTTTTGCCCAATCTTTGCCTCTCTGCCAACACTGCATGAGCAGTGCTCATTCAACAGCTCTTGACTTCATGGCAGTGAGAGCAGAAAATCCCAATCCCTTGTATTTCCTGATATACATTCCATACAGCAACCAAGTGTGAGCTGCTCTGATGAGTGCACTCTGAAGCACACCCCACACTCCGACAGTCATTGTACAGGTTGGATGGGGATGAAGGAACTGGGAGGAGCATGGGGCTTGACCTCACTCATTCCACTTTTTCTGGCCAGTGGGTTTAATTTCTTGCCCTACCAAATGACTAATGTCTAATCGCTACATCAGACTGACTATGCATCTAGCCATAACTGCTATTCCCAAATCAAATTATTCCAGATTTCCTCTGTTAGATCATCTGATCCAAAACAAAACCCCTTTGAGATGCCATTACTCACTCTAAGGAGCAACCTTCCCCAGGAAGATCCAGAAAAAGTTCACAGAGGTGAAGATGAATATATGGAATATGGACAGGGCAGGACTGAAAAACAGACCTCCACCCACATAAAAAATACTCACACCTGAAAAATCCTCCCATCTCTTCCAACATCACTACTCTGTGCCCAAAAAATGGGGAAAATGTAGGAAAATCTCATTATAATTTCTGAGCTGACAGGGCATACAACCACAAATACTTTTCTCTCAAACATTAAGAGCTACCATTTAGTACTAAGAAAGCCAGTAGGAGGGTCAGACAAACTTGTGAGCAGAAGACACCCACTGCTGCACCCTTCAGAGCTACAGCTTGATGAGCAGCAGAATTTGCCCAAGAGAGTGTAAAGCCAGTTTGAATTTTTGAGGTTTTTAAGCTGCCAGACAGGCCTGGAAAGGAAGACACTGGCTGATGGGGCTTGAAATATGTGATATGGAAATGAAAAATTGTCTAGCCTCCTTTTACAGTCATATCCACCAAGAAGGAACTTAGCGTAGCCAGCTCTAGCCTTCTATTTGCAGTTACCCAAGCTGAGCTGGTTGCTTCTGCATTCTTGGAAAGAGAGAGGTGTCTCCAGAGAATGATTCAGGAAGGCACTTAATCACATACTTAACTTCTGAAGTGTGCTCAAACAATATTGAATTCTCTAATTAAAAGCAAACATTTTGAGTGTATAGCCATAGTGATGAGAAACGCAATGGGCATGAAATACTAAGAGCATCAATCCCCTGCTCCCTCTAGCTAGAAACTGCTCTCATGATTTCTCTTTAGAGCACATGCCTTTAGCTGACCTATTGCAGAAGCAGGACCAGATCAGTAAAGAAATCATCAAACAAGAAAGTTCAAAGGCCTGTTGGACTTGGTTCCCAAGGGGAAGTCCCTGTACACTTACACTGATGAGTGGGATTAACAATAGCACTGCCAACTCATCTTGTAAATCCACTACCTCTAAAATGGTTCACTTGAAACACTATAAACAAGACAGCTTTTGTGTTCAAAGCAAATGAAATGTTTGCTTACAGTAAAGTGTGTGTCTCCTTCTGACGCTCTTTGAGTATTTCAAGCTGAAATCCTCTATGCAGCATAATGACTGTTTTCCAAAGAATTTGAGCACACTGCTGAATATTTAAGGCACGTTAAAAGTAAAAATATTCCCTTGGCAATGTTGTATACTCTATTTCATTTTAAAAAAATAATTTAAAAAAGGAAGTATGTGTGTAAATGCCGAGGCATACTTACAACATTTTATAATCATTACTTACAGCAGAGAGTGGGTAGTTGTCTTGGTTTTGACAGCTCTCACATTTTTGCAGTCTGGGGAAATGTGGAATAACAGGCAGCTCTGATCTACTGTAAGATATATATAGCATCACCAATTCTTGTACTTTGGTTTTTTCTCTCTGCCAGTGAGGATTAATTTTGCCTCACCTCAGGCATACAGTCTAAGAGTTTATTCAAGCAGGCTGGAATACAGTCCATGAAGGAAAATAGGTATGCTGAAATGGGCCAAACCTGTGCTTTTTACATGTTACTTTATTTTTGCTTGGGTTATTGTGCTTAAAATAAAATTGTTTTCAGGTGTGTCCTTAAATTTTTACCCTTCAGTATTAACAGAAAATAACCTATATACACATTTCTACTTGAAAGAAAAAAACAAAACCAGAAAAAAAATTGTATTTCCACCGAAGGTGTCATGCTGTAACTTTTTTTTGTATTTGTATTTTCTGGGTTTTTTTGAATGAAGGAGAACATATTATAATGCCCTACCATCTTCAGAGCAAAGGCTGCAAGTTTTCACACTGAATGCCAGAAACACACATCTCCCAAAATTTGCGGTAAAGCTTTAGTAGGATACCTGGATCTCAAAGCAAACTGTCTGTTACCCAGAAAATTATATTAAAATCTGATGTGCATAATAATCCAATGTAAAAGTTCTCTCCCTGAGCATGTAGTAAGGCCCATTGTTTTTATTGTTGTTGTTGTTTGAAAATGTAGGTGTATCAGGAGTAATGCATGGCAATGCATAGCAGAATATCATAGGAATACCTGTCCTGTGTGACATTACAATCTAGGATTTGTGTGCTCAAAGATTCTCGAAGTTCTTACATCAGTCAATATTATCTTAGAAACTGACCCTGCAGTCAATTAAATCAGAGTACACCTATAAGGCACACCTAAAGTTTCGATCGAAACGCAGAAATGCACCTTATAGGCCGGTGCGCCTTATATATGGACAGAATTTGGAAATTTGCCAACACAGAAGTGCAAGCCGCGAGGGCAGCCGCTGCGTGGGCAGCCGCAGCAGCCGGTGCTGGGGGAGGGAGTGCTGGGGCCTACAGCACGGGGAGGGTGCCTGAGGCTGCGTTTAAAGGTTACGCCGATCCGTGAAAAACGTTTGCAAATTAAGCACCTGCCAGTAAACCCCGCAATCTGCACGAGTTCGTTACTGATTTGTTACTTTGTTGCGCGCATATCCTTGCTGCAAAAAGAAAGTGCACCTTTTAGCCCGGTACACCTTATATATGGACAAAGTACGGAAAAATTTCCAACAACCTGGAAGTGCGCCTTATACTCCAGTGCTCCTTATAGCCATGAAATTATTGTACTTTGTCCCTGATTTCAGAGGAACATGCTCTAAAAGAGTAGGCATTCCCCAAAGTGAAATACTTCCTTATCCCAAAACTTTTAGGTAAACTATAGGAAGACATAGAATACTGGAATGACAATCTGTTGAATGTAAAATGGCAGGTGGCTTCAGGATATAAAAAAATGCATTAGCACTCACCAACACTCCTTCATACTGGGCTGATCTTGTGTAGTGAGTAACACGTGCAACAGCATTTGCAAAACTTGGTCTTTGGTCTTGTCTCTCACATTTGTACTCAGTGGTGCATTATTTTCATCCTCCTTAATATAAGAACAAGAAATGTCAATAGTTGTTCTCTAAGAAACAGAGCAGGGGAAGCTCCAACAAACAATACTTTCTGCAAGAAACTGAGAGACCTAAATAAATAAATAAAATCAGCTGCAGCAGTGTAAAAACGGTGACAGCTTTCCATACAATTTTAGCACAGATCTATTTTGAATTAAGGGGCAGTTTTCTCTGCATAGCAAATGCTGCAAAGCAGATTGGTTCCTTGAGGCTTAATATTGAACTAATGAAATCTTAGAAGAATAGCTAATTCTTCTGGCATGGATAATTAAAACAGAAATGTACAAATATTTTTTCTGTTAGATGGAAGACCTAATTGAGGCCTAAAAGTGAAGTCTTCACTGATCCATATCCTTACTGTAGTATGTATATATATTTTTTAAAAATATATAATTTATATTATAAACTTAATTTAGGTGTATTTCCCCCATAAGTTGCCCTTAAAATTGTCATTTATTTGCTAAAAGATGTATAATGCTGGAATTTCTGAGTGTTCTGATAATATGCCAAGTAAAGAGACATAGAGATACACAGATATCTGTTCTACTCACAAAATCTTTTTATCTGTTTTAACAAGTTCTGTTAACAAATTCAAATGGTATGAGTTAGAGAATTACCTAACTGGAGAGACTTGGCTTTCACCTTGGCCCATACTTTACTCTCAGTCCTGCTGCAGCCTTACTGCAAATCTGGCTTTAAGCTTTAGCAGCTCTCTAACAGTCCCCAGGAGGTTTTCCACAAGGATCTGTTTGACCCCCACTGTAATTCACTCCTGAATTCCTGCCCCACTTTTCTTGTAGCTGTGTATAAACCCATCAAGCTGTGCCTGCAAACCAGCAATGCCCTCTCAGCACTTTCCCAGGAGGGTGGGAAATGGCCAACAGTGTGAAGTGACCCAGGCAAATATGACCATCCTGCTTCACTTTCTAAAATAAAGTAAAACTTTCCTGCTACTTTCTGCTCCAACTAGTTAGTATATGTGAGCAAAATCCCATTTTACGTGTACATCCTGCTTTGCTTCTGCAAACTTATGTTTGCATGGACACTTCAAGGTTTGTTTGTACCTCCAGTTCTGTTTGCACATATCTGAGCCAGGCACAAGGTTTGAAATGTTTGCCCCTTGACCTTTTTTTGCTAAGAATACAGTTCATCTTAGCAAAACCATCCCGGTTTTGGAGTCCTCTAGGTGGATGGAATAAGCTGATACAGAAAATATTGCTTTAGTCAATGTAACATCTCTTTCATGATTCTGTAGAACAGTTAAAATATATTTACTGGTTAGCATTAATGTAATTATGATGGAAACTTCTGTTTTCCAAAGATGAAAATGTATTTGCTAATTCAGTGCTCCAAGGCTACAGACATGCAGTCATTCTAGCAAAGAAACCAGCAAATTACACAAAATAGAGAGCCAAAGGGTGTTAGGACCACACAAGTGTACCTTGTTAGGACTGGAAAGGGTTACCTTTGTGCCATTCCCTTTCTCATTTACAATCATTGCCCCTAGAATGGATTCATGTTGTGCCATTTTCTCTTCTAGCTACAATAACAATGAAGTTTTCAAATCCCCATCCCCTCTTTGATTTGATGGTCATTCCTGTTCCCTCTTTCATACAGTCTGGCAGTCTGAACAGTAAAATCACCAAAGAATCAAAATACTTCTGTTCTTAGGGAAAACTTTTGTTCTCCTTTTTTTTTTTTTTTTTTCCAACTTTCACCTTTTGCTTTCACCATACCTTCCAAAGAGAGCCCAGGGGGGAACCACCATCCAGCTCCCCTGAACCGACCCTACACTTCAATCTTTTCTTCTGCCGCAGTGATTCCCACTCTCCAATAGGTGGCATTAGTTCAAATTCTATCTTGGAGCAAATTGGTCCAAGGACAGTTTCCCAATAAAGTCCCTCTCCAAGTTGGCTGGACCACATCTTCTTTCCCTCCTTGTTTCAGACCTGGATGTTGCCCATCTGTAGAGCTGTTAATTCTGCAGGTTTGCCGGCGCCCCCTGCCATGAAAGGTCTTTGCAAATGTATACCATTTTGATTAGTAAATAAGCATTTTAAATTAAAAAAAAATTCTATTAGTTTCTATAGTTCCTTTCAGTGTGTAGAAAGGACTGTGCATGCATATAAGTAATAGAACATATGTGTATAAAACCAACAAAAGAACAACAAACCATTGCCCAACATTATTCCCCTTGTTTCCAAAGATTTATACTCTTTGGTGAAAGGGAAACATTTCTTCATCTCATTCCTAAATAACCTCCAAAAAATAAGAAGGGGATAACACAAATCCAGCAAAACCAGTTGTTTCTGTGTTGTTAATTCTGTGAAAGACAGCATTATATAATAGACAGGCTGGGGCATAATACACCCTGCTTTCACAAAATTGTTAAAAAAATTATTGCTGCAGAATGTGACCTAGAAGATTCAAAGTTCTCTCAAGATAAGCTGAAACCTGAATAAGATGAAATGGAAAAGCCAAGGTGAAGATACAAAGGTGGGCATGCTGGCTGAGGAGTGCAGCTTGCTGCAGAGGCTAGGGAAGTTGTAGCTGGCCCCTCTGCATTACGGTAAGACAGAAATAGTTTTCAAACATCTCTATCTCCTGTTTACCTTTTACACAAAAAAACAGTCTTTAATTTCAAATGTCAAGTTTCTTCAAATGCCCAGGATTTTGCCTTGGGAAGGGCATAAGAGAGAACACAAACATAAGGAAAAAGACAGTGAATCTCTTCCATTTCTCTTTAGAGTATGGGAAGAATTAAACACAAGAGTAGCAAGGGGAAAGAAACAGTTATGAAAACAACAACAGATCAGTACTGTCCTTTGCTCTAAATATGCACTATGTTTACTCTCTCCTCTTCCTGTAATTTTATGCAAGTCTTTTCTTTTTAAGTCAAAATCCTCCAGTTCTTACAGGAAAGGACCACCAAAGTATGTAATCTTTCTGGCTTCAGGCAGACTGTGGTTCCTGCTGATATTCCTGTATCTCAAGCACAGCAGAGGTCTTCCTCTGGAAAAAATTCTTTCAAAGCCTGCATTTACACTGAAGGTTTTATTTAAACCATCACAACTTTGACCTAGCAGCTATGGGAGTGCAGGTTCTGCCAGCAGATGATACTGTAAATATCATATCCTAAAGAGACTAAAATTATGATAGCAATCTGTCAGAACCTTCATCTGTGTGTTTCTCAAGCTTGCCCCACCCACTCATCTCCCCTGTAATTTTGGTATCTATTAGCCAATATCAATTAGAAAAGTGTAGAAGTCACACAGATGCACTGATGCTCTCTCCTGCCATGTAGGTGCAGGGCTGTAAACAGGATGACTTGATCACATCCTCTGATTTTGTGTATTTCTCAAAAAAAGGAATGAAGGCAAGGGCAGAAGTTTCCGTAGGAAAGAAAAAAGAGTAAAACATGGGACAGTCCAGAGAACTGTGAATGACCAGAGGCAAAGGCCATCTTTTTCAGCAGCAACACTGTCCTCTGTCATGAGATTCCAGCATAAACAAGGCTGACACACATCATTCTGGCAGCCTGCCCTTCTCAGGATTCACTTTCTTTTACTTGTGCAGGATTTCCCTCAATGCAAAAAGTAGTATCACTGCCTTTGAAAGCCTGATGGGCACAATGCCTGTACCCTCGGGATGGTGAGCTCCAGCACTGCTTGCTCCAATCTCAGCAGCATCAAGTGGCTGAGGGTCAGCACTGTGGCAGGGGATACCTCCAGAATCTGCTGGCCCTGTTACCAGGGCTGATGGTACAGACAATAAAGAAACCCTCCAAGTGTAAGGGTGATGATCTGAGTCTTGTTCCTGAATATTTCCAAAAGCATTCAAGTCCCAGATCAAGGTATTTGAAGGACTCAGTGCCTGTTTTGGAAATTATCTTTAGCTGGGGGTTTCTTTCTTCTCAAGCTCATCTATAGTGGCAGCTCACCTCCAAGGTCTAAATTCCATCCCTAAATCAAATTTCTAGCTTATACTCATTCTGATAACTAGTTCTGAAGATAAAAAGGTCTGCTCATTTTCTCACAAACTGCCTCAAGAACTACTGCTGAGGCAGACAAGTGAGGAGTAATACGCATTTGGAACTCAATAAATTTTACCTTTGCCTAAGAAAGAAAAAATAAAAAGGCTTGAGAGCTACTTTCTGTGCATGCAATCACTTGCTCATATTTAATAGCAATTGGAAAAGATAAAATAATTTGATAGCTTTACTGCAATTTGACAACTTTTTCTAAATAGTCAGTACATTGAACTGCCACAATCTATTAAATTGTACATTGCCTAAACCGACTCTGTCCTGCATTAATTTAAAAAGATCTTGAAAAATGTTTTAGCAAGCAAAAATAGACAATACCAAAACGCCCAAAAATTCTTGTGATTTTTTCTTAGTGGCACCAGTATTTCAACTGGCAATATGAAATTGGCAGGTCATGCTGAAAAACAACACAAACAAATAGAAAACCGCCCTTCCTTATGGCTTTTCATTTGTCTGTCAAAAAATCCAATTTCAAAACAAAGCTATGGGAGTGGATGAAAATGATGACAGCAAAATTAAAATTGATCTTAATGGCATCAAGTAGCAATTTTTTCTGTTACTCTTCTAGCTCCCCTCAAGGTTCTTATAGATTTTAGACAAGCAAGATTGACTCACCTTCACTGTTCTCCTGTATTTGGTTGAGGGAATCACACGTCTGACTGCGAAAAATGTCTAAGACACACTGTAGTGTGTTTAGGATCACTAGTTCAAGCTAAGTCGGCATAGGATCCCTGTTTATTCACTCCAGAAGATGTATCAAGGGCCAAGACTGGTCTTTCAAGGGAATGGAAACAAAAAAGAAGAAATGCCTCCCTCCCTCACAGTACCTAAACTGGAGATGTGTACTTGCTTTTCTGTAGCAACACTGAGGATATGGGGCCATGACTACTCTGAAAACTGTTCTAGAAGAATACAACAAGGGTGGTAGGTTAGTTAAAAATCTAAACATCCTGGAGAAAAAATGGAATACCAAGTTTTGTTCGAATGCATTTTACATGTCTTATGCTCCTCGGATTAATTCTATTTTCATCTTCTGCATGCATGGTTGACCACATTCTGGCTTAAACTTCGTGGCATTTTGAGAAGACTGGGAGCATGGAGAGACGGAATTTTCTCTCATGTTACACTTCTACAGAAATAAAGGGAATGATCTAGGCTCACATGTATGCATTGGTGGTCAACACTGAGGTCTCAAACACAGTTCTGTATGCAGTGGCACATAGGTCTGAGCTAAAATTCCTCTACTATTATAGGAACCAGATTATTTAGGGTAAGATGACAACAACATGCAAGCTATTTCTCAGACACTTTGGGAAATTGTGTTTTACACACCAGCTACAGCTATGCATATATTATGGCCTGTTGGCTCGGGAAGGTAGAACTGGAAAGCGAATGAATAAATTAATTGTCTGGGTTAATCTTAGTGTTAGGTCTCCAGTATTTTGTCTGGATGGCCTACAGTCCACCCTGGAGTTTCATGCCCCTCAGCCTGTGAAAGCCCCTTGGCAGTTCACAGCTGACCCCTGTTGAGTGACAATTAAGAAAGAGAGAGAGAGAATTCTTACAGAAAACCGACAGCTTTGCTAGTATATTAAAGGACAGTTTCACAGCGCTGTCCTGCAGTCTGGCAGGCAGCTTTCCTTGCTCCTCTTTGCAGGAGAAAGCTCCTTCAGCTGTGAGCGAGACCCGGCCCGCTGGGGGCTCCGTGCGCCGGGACTTGTGCGCCCCCGGCAGCGCCCGGCCCGCCCCTCCTCCTACCACCCCTGCCACCAAATTACATATATAGATAGCGGGAATGACACATAAAACACCAAACAAACATACCCAACACCCAACCCAGACCCGCGGTTGTTGGTACTTTTCACCGCCCCTTCGCATAATGAATATATTCGCGTTTCCTCCCACTCTCCCAATGGGCTACCAGCTGCAGAAGTCCTGAATAGCGAGCTTAATTGGGCTTTGTCATGCAGAATACCTCCATTTTCTATAGCAGGTTACAAAGGGGCCCTTGGCAGACGTGGCGGGCTCCTCTGGGGACGGCGGGTCCTGCCTGGCTGCGCCCAACACCTCCGCACACCGCGCAGGTAGCGCCTCCGCCACCATCCCCCAGCACAGGGCCACCTCCAGCCCACAGTCCCCTCAGCACAGGGTCACCTCCAGCCTACAGCCCGCAGAACAGGGTCCCCTCTAACCTCCTGGCTCCAGAACAGGGTCACCTTCAACCCACCTCCCCCAGCACAGGGTCCCCTCCAACCCATCATCCCCAGAACAGGGTCCCCTCCAACCCACCGCTGTACGGAGCTGCCCGCTGCAGGATCACAGCTGCTCTTCCGCTGCTCCCAAACTCTCCTGGGACACTCCGATCCGGCCGGATCTCTCCCTTTGCGAACACGGCAAGAATGTTAGACAGAGATTATTTTCGACACGACCTTTTATTAAAACTCGGACCTTACGTGTTCTGGTTTCGTAGTAGATTGGTGTGGTGAGAATTAATTGGCAAACTCCGGACTCAAAAAAGATTTGCCATTATGGGCTAATCATATATTCTCTATTTGATATAAATGGTGTAGAGTAGGGAGTGTCAATATTCACTGTGAATTACAGCTAATTACCATTTGGAATCCAAGCTACTATTTCTGCCCATTGATTGGCATTGTTTTCTTCAGACTTATCTTTCCCCCCCTCTTGTTTCTTGTTTTGACAGTTTAAATCCAGGTCTATATGACATAGAAAGCTAATAAAATTCTCATTTCATTGTTAATCTGATTTCATCGCAGTATAGGTTTTACCCTCACACCTGCGTAGCAGGGTGTAATTCCATTAATAATAATGATAAAAAAACCCCTAAATCAACATATTCATTGCATGTCTTTTCCCTGATGATATATTGTGAGCAGTGAGAGTTGAAAAAGAGCCATTTATTCTCACCGTGAATGAGTCTGCCTGGAACTGAAGACTTCACCTGCCTCCTCAGTCAATTAGGAATGTATCGAAAATTCTACCAGAAAACGAGTTAAATTAACCGTTAGCTAATTTCCTTGTGTCCCTCCTACATAATCCCCCCTTTTCAGCTTGCCCCAGAAATTACCACATGTTGCAAGGTTCAAATAGTGCCTAATGAAACAGTGACTAAATGGTTCTCTCAAACCCACAGTGAAGCCCTTTCGCTGTGCCTTCAAAGCCTGGGGGGCTGCAGCGGTCGGGGGTCCTCATCTTAAAAAAAGGTCTTACATCTATATATATATAAAATAATTATCGAGTTTGGCAGCAAAATCTCCCCCGGCAGGGCTGCGATGTCCCTCCCTTCGCACGGCGCACATTCCGGGGCTGCGACACCCTGGCTGCCCCGGGCAGAGGGAAGGAAGGGATGGTCCCACCAGAGCTCAGGGACATGAGGGGACGCGGCCGTGGGGACACTGCGCGTACCCGCGGGACCGTGTGCCGACGTGTGGGGGAACAGGCATGGGCTGCCGGGGGGGCTCCACACAACTTTATTTCCATCACTCTGTGTCAGTGCATCCTCCGAGGGTGTAGAAAGTGTTTTAGAAAGACCGCCCCTGTGTTGCTGGGCTCTGCCGGGAGGCAGCGTTTCTCGCCGTCGTGTCGAGGTCTCCCTTTCGCTTTCTTTACATTCACACGGAGGCGGAGCGTTTTTCCCTATTTCATACAGTGGTCCCACGTAAATTGTAAATCTCGGTTTTACCGAGGTCGCTTAATTTAAGGATGGGAAGAAAAAAGCCCCGGGTCTGCAATATTCTATGTAAAACCCTCTCGAAGACAAGCTTTGCCCTGCAGTTACGAGCTCTCGTTTCTGTCTAAAGCGGCTTCACTGAAGTGTCATCTACTAAAACTCGGTGAATTCCGCAAAGAGAGTAGAGTCACTTATTTGAAACGGTAAGGCTAATACAAAGTCATCAAAGCACTATGGTTCTTGTCTTTAAGTGACAACCCTCTTTATTGAACTGTTTGAAATACGCCTCCTGCTTTTCAATGTCTCTCTATCCATCTTTGTCTGCTCTTCAGAAAAGCAGACAATATAAAGCAAAGCCTGGCGAGCTCCCCACGCTCTGGCTTGGGCAGTGCCAACGTTAGCCTTGAAATTGTCACTCCTTCATTAATCTGAAACTAGTTATTTTTCCAGAGCACACAGCACACGCTTCCGATCTCTTTGGGTTCGCTTCCAACATCTTAAATCCCCCCGGACACGCCGGCTGGGGTCGGGGCAGGGGGGAGGCGCGGAGGGGCCGATGCGGGCGCATCGCCCTGAGCGGGGCCGGCTGGGAAGCGCGCAGGGGGGCGGAGAGGGGCGCGGAGCAGGACCTGCGTGAAATCGGCCCTTTCACGGCGAGGCTGAACGCGCTGCAGCGCGGACACACGCCCCGAGGTTTTCCGAGTGGCGCAGTGGGTTCGGGCTGTTTGTTATTCCGCTGTCATGCGGGACTCCCCGGCAGCTGCCCGGCGCACAGCTTTCCGCCACCGGCGGGGGCCCGGCGGAGCGAGGGAACCTTCACAGGGCCGGGGTTCCACCCAGGACCCCGGGCCCGGCTGCCGACCTTGCACGGGCTTTCTCGCCCTGACCGAGACCCGGTTCAGCCGACGGAGGTGCGCGGAGGCTGCGGGGTGCGCTTCCCGCTCTCGTACTTAACACGCTTTTCAAGAAGCCGCGAAAACTCACGCAACAGCAACAGTGGAAAAAATAAAACCAAAAAACAAACAAACAAAAAAAAAAAAAGAAAAACCCACAACTTTTTTGGTCCGTTTTTTTTCGGCTCCGGACTCAGGATGGGAGTGCTCCCTGCCCCGCCCGCCTCCTCCGAGCTGTTGTCAGGACGCCCGCCCGGGTCCCGGGGCAGTGGCAATAGGAGTGTCCCCTTCCTGGCCATCTTATCCCCGCGGGCACCAAAAAACTCCCGAGTGATCCTTTCTGGCCGTGGCCTCGTCCCGTGGCTGTACGGTCGACTGAAGCGTGCAAGAGGGAAAAGGAGCCCCGGGCAGCAGCTGAGCCGCCGATTCTGCTGCCCCTATTCCACAAGGGCAGCATGAGGCACCGGGGAGCAGCAGCCGAGGCCGTGTCCCATGGGGGTTAGGTCAGTGGGAGGGGCGGGAGCAGGAAATTAGGACAAACCAGAGGTGAATGCAGCGGGATTAGGTAGATTGTCCCCTGTCTGCCCTAGCTACAACTTGAGGAAGGAGAGTTTCCCTCAGTCCCCTACCCTGGATCCCTGCACTGTGAGCCCACCTCTCCATGAGTGCTTAGGGCTCCACTGATGAGGCCTAGCCTGCCCCATTCCCCCAGGGAGGATGTGCAGCTGCCCAGAACACTGAGCTTTTCGGTCTGGGAGTCTCTGCAGCGTACCTGCCACTGTGCCCTAGCTACACCATGGGTGGAAGCAAGGAGCTGACCCAAGGACCTCCACTTCCCCAGGTCTGGAGTAGAGGTGCAAGATGCTGGCAATGGCTATTGTGGCAAGAGCTCAGACAGCGGGGAAAGGATTCAGCAGCGCCTATGGGGACTTCAGGGCAGGGCTCGAAAGAGCAGCTGAGGGAGCAGCTGCTTTGGTGTCGTTGGTACTGCCATGTTCCAGCAGCCCATGGCCAGTGCTGGGCTAACACATCTGATCAGGACATGGGACCAGGTTCAAGCAGGGGATCCCCAACCAGAGAAGTCAGTGCCATGAGTCTGACCTCAGCCATGCAGACCAGGGTCAGGGAAACTCTTCAACATGGATGTTTTCTTCTGATTTTTTTTTTTTTTTTTTTGAGAGTCAAATAGAATTATATTTAGTAAATAAATATCTCAAGGGGAAAGTTTTTCTGGAGGAATGCTAACCCAACAGGTCACAAAAGGTCAGTAGCAGGGTCACTCACACAAACATGACTTGCATCTCTTGGGCAAATACTCAGGCTTTAGCTGTCAGATTTTTCCCTTTGCAGATCCTTGCTTGTGGGGGGTCCAGTGCAGCAGCTGCTGGGGGGCCAAGTGACCCAGAGGGTCATTAGGGGCTGTTCCATACCTGAAATCCACCCAGGACACAGGCAACTCCTCTGACACCAAGTTGTGTCAGGAGCTGAACACTGCCTGTCTTCAACACTGGATGAGTGAGGGGAAAAAATTGCACTTCACACTTTGTGGGAGGAAAAGGATAGAAAGAAGGGAGGGTAGGGTGCAGAAGGAAAATCCCAACACATTTCAATGTAAATTTGCCTAAATTTCAAAATGTTGAATGCTGGATGTGGAAACCCTACAAAACATTTCCTACAAATTACAGTACATTTGACTTCCAGTGGTGCACTGACTTGGACTGCAAGGTTCAGGTCGAGCTGCTTTACATCAGCCTTCTGAGATGTGTCAGGGAAAAAACATTGCATCATTCCTCCTTTCCAAAGTTTTTCATGTGAAACATTTACTTTGAAATAAAATTAAATAATGTCGCAATTGTCCCAATGACACTTGTACGTGATGATGATGATGATGATGATGATGATGATGATGATGATGATATACCACAATTATCTCCCAAACTTTGAAAAATACATGCAAGCATTGATTTCTACAAGATCAACTAGCTTTATTTTCCTATTATTTTAAAGAAATTGCTAAATACTGCAATGAAGTATCACAGTTTATCTTCTAGAAACGGAGGGAAATACCAATTTATTCACTGAGGTGCATATTTCCACAGAGTTACACTGAGAACATACACACTCTGTCAAGTGTATCTTTCCAGTTTTAAAATATCTTTTTGAGTTTTGCAGTTTCAGATTTCAGAGATTGGTGCTTTTTCTCACCCAGCAAAGTTTTGCTTTCCCAGGCTGCTGCAGGCCTGTTGACTTCCTCCTTTTACAGTATGGGATGACATTGCTGAGAGGGTGGGCAGTACTTTCTGTGGAACTAATCCCTCCTCCCAAAGCTTCAAAGTTGGAAAAGACCCACTATGATTATAGAAGCAAATTAGACACAGGTGAACTGAAGCAGAGAATCAACAGTTTCCAGAATCCATCTCAGCAGATTTTAGGGGAACAGGGGCCAACCACCTCAGCCACACACTTCATTAAATCCCCCTGGGAAGGAGTCACAAGGACCTCAAGTCTTTAGCTCTTTGGTCTCCCTAGCCTGGCAAGTGAGACGACTGCTACTGGAGTAACCAACATACCCAGCCACTCAGCTGGCATGAGGGCTGCTGGTCTCTGTAGTCAGCTCAGGCAGTGAAATGGGGGTGGTATGGACCGGCAAGATTTTGTGTTTGTTTTCCCAGTCCAGGCTAGAAACTTCAGCCCTGCCTTTCCTTTCCCTTCCTGTTAGATGTGGGTGCACTGACTGCCTCTGCCCCAAGCCCTGAAGCTGTCCAGGCTGTGGGGCAGTGCCCATACCAGGCTCTCTCCATCCTACCCCAGCCCTGCCCATGCACCTGGCCCCTTCCCCAAGACAGGCAAGCAATGCAAGTGTCACTGCGCTGGGGCTGCCTCTCCTGTCAGCATCCAGGGTGCCCTCAAGCAAGTCAAATTGGAGACCTGAAGCTCCGAAGTTAGGCATCAAACACGATAAATGTAGGGATTGTTGAGGGAATTACTTACAAAAAATGTTTCGGAGGTTGAAGTCGAAAGTGTATGTGGGATTAGTGGAAAATGCATGTAAGGAAAAGGTGAGAGAAATAGCATAATGTGTAAAAGGCACTTCTGACTTGCTTACATTGCTTGCCATATACAGACTTGCTGTCTGACAGTACTGCAGGAGCTAGGAAAAAAGTTATAAAGGGGCTTATTTGGGACTGACTAGCACTAGGTCCATCCCACTCTCACCAGCCACCTGTAACTCCCCTGCTAGCAGCTGAGGGTGGGCTGCCCAAGGCAGAGGCAGAATGGGACCCGTGGCTAGGCGCTGCCCAACGCAAATTGCGGAGAACTTCAACCATGTCTCAGCGTTAACGGGTTTGCACTCAGACCTTCTCCCTAAGCCTGGTCAGGGAGCCTAGCAAAATCAGTTCCACCGCCTGAGGGGGTGGCGGGAGGAGCCGGGGGAGAAAATCCCTGATTTCTCTGCTTAACATAGACCCGTATAATAACTTAAGCGGAGTTTCAGCCTGGTGAAGGGCCGACGTGTGCAGCCAGCCCCTAGGTGAGGGAAGAGCCGGGACTACCCGGCCGGCAGGGCGGGAGGCTGTGTGTGGGATCCCCCCGCTCCGGCCCCGTGCCGTGACCACCGGCCTCAGGCCAGCGGCAGCCGCGTGTCCCCAGTGCGGTGTCGCCGGGCCAGCAGACGGGAGAAAGCTGTCAGTCGCCAGGAGGGCGTGCGCTGGTTCCGGCTGGGAAGGAGCACAAGGCTGCTGGACTCAAAGGACCGGCTGTATTTGCGCTCCGGCCGAAGAGGAATCCCTCCCTTCTCCACCCCCCAGCCGTCCCGAGTCACAGGGGAACAGAAAACATGCTCATGTTAGTAGCCGATGGCTTTTATTTTCACTCTTTACGCAGATCTGACACATACAGAGCGATGCTTTCACTGTACGAAGGACAAGGACTGCACACCTTGCCAAGCCAGTCCACCCTCGCTGCTGCGACTGGGCTGGCACTTGATGCGAGGAAGGGTCGAGGTGGGGGTAAGAAGGAAAAAATTAAATTCTTGTCTGATCTCATTTATTTAAATAAATATAAATATAATTTTTATATAAAACTATTCACAGACAAACAGCCGTCCCAAACCCTAACGGGCCATCTTTATGTATTTTCTTATTTTTGTTAAGAAGTCCGTCCAGAAGGCTCTCTACATGTTCTAATTTGCTTTTCAGGATTGTTTGTGGGGGGTTTTTATGTCTTGCCTTTCGGTTTCAAATGCGTTTCTTTTTTTCCTTTAAACTGCCTGTGGGGATACAGAGGAAGGCACCCTGGGCCATGCGAGCCTTGTCCCATGTTATATTTCAGAAAAAGCAGGTGCCCTCTCCTGGGGTTACATAAATAACGTTTTGGTTGAACTCCCACGACTAAAACATTTACATTCCGAAAATATATATATGTATATATCTTTCCATTACTGCGAATGGATGACAATTACACCTGGGCGGCGGCGAGGGCCAGCCCGCTGCAGGTTAGCGAGCTGCCGTCCGTGGCCGCGGGGCCAGGTAAGCCGCGGTGCCGCCACCTCGCTCCGGGCTGGGACCCGGCGGCAGGAGCGGGGCTCCGAGCGGGCTCATAACGGGGAGATCTCTTTATCCTCGGTAGCCGATGAGGGGGATAAAGACTCTTCATCCTCCGACCGGGGGTAATGCCCCTGGCTGGTGCTGCACTTGCAGCCCCCGTGCGAGTTTCGCTGGGTGCCTTTGCCTTCTTTCTTGTGCTTCACCCTCCTGTTTTGGAACCAGATTTTCACTTGCTTCTCGGACAGGTTCAGGTACGTGGCTATCTCGATCCTCCGCAGCCGGGACAGGTACATGTTGGAGGAGAATTCCCTCTCCAGCTCCAAGAGCTGGGTGCTGGTAAAAGCAGTCCTCATCCGTTTCCCATTTTGAATTTGGCTGGATTCGGACCCTCCTGGACGGGAGAGAAATGCGAACTTCAGCGGGACAGGGAAAAGGTGGGGAGGAAGGCTAGAGACAGACAGAAAGAGAGAGAAGACATTCCCCAGCAGCTTTCCGACCCGGGACAGCCGCTCTCCCATGGGGGCACCCCCCTTTCCCGCTGCCCCCCTTCCCCGGCGGCCGCAGGGCTCCTACCCATGCCGAGGCAGTGGAACCTCCGGGGGTCGCTGACGCTGTAGGTGGTGGCGGCGCAGGCAGGTGGGTGATGCGCAGGGTGTCCCAGGGCGGCGGCGGCGGGCACAGAGGCGGCGGGCGGCGGGTGCTGCGGCGGGTGGTGAGCGTGGCCGCTCCGCGGGCAGCACTGGGCCTCGCCCGCGGCGCTGGGGAACTGGCTCTTGAGCAGAGGGATGGCCCCGCCGGCGCCTCCGCCGCGGGACGAGTGCAGGTGCGAGGTGACACAGAGCGGGCAGACGCAGAAAGCGCCGCTCTTTCGGGACGAGCAGCCCGGGCCCGACACCGACATGACGAGGGGGGAAGGCATGCTGAGAGGTATGAAGAAGTCCTGGCCGTGATGATGCTCAGGAAGGGACGGAGCCGGCCTCGAGGAGTCTTTGATGATTAAGGAGTCGACATAGAAGGAGCGTGACATCGCGGAGGGTTGCGAGGCCGGGGGCGGCTCTCCCAAGTCGGGTTTTTCCTGCTTGGCCAAGTTGCCACTGAAGTCCTGGCGAGTCGAGAAGGTGCTTATGTTTGAGAGCTGAACAAAAGGGTCCCTGGAGAGGGCTGGTCTTAAAGTCCCCCCGCCTGGATCCCCTGCGCCGGGGTTTTATATCAAGTATTTAAACACGTGATGGCTGAAAGCCTCGCAGATCTAAATCTCCCCGGCTTCCCAGGCCGGCAGGAGAGGCTGCCGGGGGGGACCAAAGCGGGGCAGGGGAGGGGGCAAAGTGTGCGTGCTTGCTCGTTGCCCGATGACTTCACTCCTTTGCCTCCGCCTCAAATAAATTATAGGAGCCGAGAAAGCAGGGAGGGGGCGGCTGCTCCGCGGCCCCGTCACACGTCGCGCTCGCAGGCATGTTCCTCTGTCAACACACCCGGGATGCAGGGGATGAAATTAATCGGAAGGAGTTTCTGCTCGGAGGTTTTCCCCGAGGAGAACGTTCCCTTCCCTCGCCAGGAGGGAAAGACACATGAGAGCAGGTAATGCCCTGAAGCAAGCGGTTCAGCTCCGCTCCCCCTCACCCCTAGTAAAAGAACATCCAAAGGGCCACAGATCCCACGGAAGCCTGGGGCCAACACCTTTACCAGTCCGGTCAACTTCTTGCACTCAGGACTCCTTCAGGAGGCTCCTTCTGCATCAGAGGAGCCAGGTACACAGATGCAGACATGGATATAAAATTAGGGATGGAGCGTTTGTGTGTCCGCGCATACGCACACAAGTAGGGTGGGTTGGGTGGTTTTTTTTGTTGGTTTTTTTTTTTTTTTCTCCTCGCCCTTTTCACCTCAAGTGAATCTTGCCAAATTGGCAATTACTGCAACGGACAAAGCCTTCAAATATCTGGACACTTCTCAGCCAAACGGTATCAAAAAGGAAAACTTCCAAGCGAACTTCCCCGGCCGCTGCAGGACCGCAGTGCTAATGAAAAGCGAACATGTCAGGGAGGGATTCTTTGATCTCCACCAAATTTGCTGAAGCAATCATTCAAAGTAAAATTGGATAAACAGCTAAATACGCTCGGTGGCTCCGAAGCATTTCAGAGTGCATTATAAAGCCAAGGTATTCGCAGCATATTACGCGATTTTCCAATGACCTGTTTTATGGGAGTTTAAGAAGAGACTTATCGTTAATAGAAGGACTATCGCGTTCTTGTTTAGCAGATGCGAAGCGGCGTTTAAACAGACTGCGGATCCCATCCCACTTGACACTGGGAAAGGGAAGTGACAATTGTGCTTTAAAGCAGAAAACACAGACTACGCCTGATTGCCAGAGGCTGAACAGAAACTCGCGAGTGCAGCAATAGCTGTTTACGTGTTTAGAAGCAGCTATCATGCGCAAGGGCCGGGCTGCGGGCATCCTACCATCTCTCCCGCACACACAGTCTCCCGCTGTTAAACCCAGCAAAATAAAACCGCCTTCTGATGGAGCCGGCGTTTCCTCGCCCCCGTCACCAGCAAGGCTCGGCGGTGCAACTCGAGCAAGAGTTGGGGCCAGGTCGCGACCGGCTGTGCTGTTCCGTCCTCGTCCCCATCCCCAACCTGCTGCGGGCAGTGTCGCTGTGCAGTCCCCCTGTGCCGGGGCTGGCCCTCCCCTAGCCCCGCTTCCCTTTTCCCCCAGCACCTCCTCAGGCAGGCACGATGCAACAGCGTTTTTAGGGATACTCCGCGCTCGGTGATCTGAGGATTTATGGATAGCAATTAAAGTTTTATGAATTGCAGCTGAGGCCTGTTATGTGGCTATTTGAATGTGATTAGAATTCAATTAGAAAGTGTTTACCGGCCGGCGGGGCTCCTGAGTGTAAACAGACAGCTATTCCAGCAATGCGCTAATCCCGCGTCTTGTGACAACAATTAGGGGCTCGCGGGGTTTAGGCGGGTCGGCTCCAACCTCACCTACTTTTCCCCAAACTGCTGCCCAGGGCTCTGCCAAGGTCCTGCAGCTGCGGGGCCCTGCAGCCCCAGCGATCACTGTCCGCTCCACCGCCGAGGCCCGGAGGTCCGGGGATACTCGAGGGCTCTGCCTCCTGAGCTCCGGTGTGGGGCCCGTGAGATTCTAGTCACGGTCACCCTGCACAAGTGGCTCGGTTCTTCCCGTTTAAAGCAAAGTACATCCGGAGGAGATTTGAACTATTTTTTTTTCCCTAGGAGAGGTTATCCTGGAAAATGAAAATATAATAATATAATATTATATAATAATATTATAAATATAATAATACAACTCCAAACCACTGTCTGCAGTGATAGAGTGGATCTGGGGAGGGGACTGTCGTAAAGGAAGGTAGACAGAGCAAGAGTCGGATCAAAATTGCAATTTGTAATTGTTATAATAAACCAAATGCAGTGATAAAAGAGAGGGAGATAGATAGAAAAATCACTAAGAAAAACCCACCCCTGAAAGCCAGAGCAAGAAAAGAAGTCATTTGAAAGCAAAGACATCCCAAACCAGGCGGAATGATGCAAGGCGTGCGCCCACATCACATCGGCCTCGTTACAATTTTATTTTTCAATAATTCTGTCCGATAAAATTTCATTGTCCATTAAGTAATCCCCGAAATGAGAGCTCTTATGAGCCTATAATGAGCTCTAATTGCTACGACTGGGAGAGCCACGTGGAAGGATTTAGAAGGTATTAAGCAGTTGGGTACAGAGCACAGGCTGTTACCTAGCCATTACTTTCATAATTCAAGGAGAAAATTAGTCCTTTTAAGGGAAAATCCTTTGATTCCCTTCATTCTGCTCGGGGTGACAGAGTATAGCTTTGTCTGCCTTTAGTTCAAGACAGTGTAACAAATGAGAATGTAACGAAATTGCCCCCTTTTGAAAGTGGAGCAGTTCAAAAAGAACATCAGAGCCGCTCCCCTGGTCCGCCGAGAGCAGGACTGGGTGCTGGTCCCTCTTTTCTTCCAGATGTCTCTAACACCTTTATGTAGAAGAGATTCACGGCTTAAATGACAAAAGCAACTCTTTCTCTTCCCTCCCCCAACCCCGGCAGCTCCCGGCAGAAGAAAAAGCCATGCCCGCCCGGAGAAAGCGCCGGCTTTCAAGCGCGCATCTCCGCGGAGTTCACGGGAGGAGCTGCCTCAGCGGAAAGCGCTGCAGCCCGGGGACACGTTTCGAGCAGAAAAAAAACCAAAACCAACAACCAAATAAACACCCATAACCAAAACAACACCTGCAGAGCAGCCATGGTGGCAAACACCACACCGGGGTGACATGCGGTGGCGCTGAGCGGGCTGCGCCCCGGGCTGGGGCAGCTCCCCTACGGGAAAGTCCCGCTCAAAATAAAGCCATGCGTGGGTAAGCGAGGGGCGGCGGGTTCCTGCGCTATAATCGCATTTATTCGCTACTCTAACATTGATTTCCTATTAGTTTCCAAAACGATCGGCAATCCCGACGCTGGCCTTTCTGAAGTGAACGCAATCTAAAGACAGGACTTGCCCCCAGCTCCCATTAAGGAGGTCATTATAAAAGCGTGAACAAGTCTATTAATGTTTTATTGAAAGCGCATCGTTAACTTGTATCCATCCTTTTCTGAAAGTGGCATTGTGATATTGCTGTCTGTGGCACATCTTACCCAATATAGCCCGAGATTTCTCCATTATCTGTAACCAAGCAACACTTTCTGAATACCAAAAATTGAAAAGAACCGCTTAGTCTTCAAGAAAGTCCTCAATAATAGTGGAAAAGAACAAAGATCCAGGAGACAACAAAATGCCACAGGGGTGACTTTTCATGAGCAATTATCTCTCATTAATCAGAAGAACAGCTGCAATATTAATTTTCTCTCTTTCTTCTTCTCTTTTCACAGTCCCCAACATTTGAATAATCATAAATTTTGATTTCATGGAGCAGCAACATTGCCAGCGACTTCCAGACACAAGCTACCTAGGCAGGGCGCACGCTTTGCACATAGCTCTTATTTTAAGGCTGCCAAAGAATAAACTGAAGAAAAGAAAAGAAAAGAGAGGAAAAGTCTGGATTGCTTTCCCCCCTCCCTTTGCCTCGGAGCACGGATTAAACCAGCAGCCCCTTCCCTCCACCCCTGCCGCTTTCACTCATGGAAAGTAACAGGCGAAAGTACTGAGTGTCTGCGCCAGCTTCAAGCGTGGGAGTTTCTACAACCTCGCTGTCCATTTAACTTCCAAACATGAAGCCAAGCGTTGTAGATCTGTCCAAAGAGACAATCTTTGGGCGTAACACGCATTGTGAGACATCAAAAGGCCCTGGCGTTATGCGCACTGAGAAGCGTATTCAGCACGAAGGGTGCAATGCCTCTCTTTTCAGGGGCTCAGCCGCGGATTGTTTAACAAGTGACGTCGCCGCGGCAAGAAAACCGCGCTCCTCCAAAGATAAGGATGTAACATTAAATCTCGCTTTTTTGGATTTCAAAGAATCTCATTAAGGGCAGGGGCCGGAGGCGCTCAAGCCAGGAGCGGGAACGGTGCCCCGGGGATGTGAGCGCTCAGTGCCGCCTGCACAGCTCCCAGCTGCATGGGGGAGCAGGGCAGAGTGGAGGCCGAGACCCCAGCACTCCTCCAGCTCTGCCCATCTTCGGGCACCCGCCTTTCCCTCCTCGGCCCCAGAGGGCAGGGGCGCGAAGTCTCTCACCGAGAGCAGCCCGCAGCCAGGCAGCAGCCTGTGGGTTCTCCCAAGGGTTTGGGGGCTGACCGCGGACTGAGGAGAGGGAAGGCAGCTTCTCCCCTTTCCCCGCAGATGCAGACTCCCGGTGCCCTTCCCTTCCGTGAGAGATTTCCTTGATCTCCATGCCCGGTCATAAATTATCCCACCTAGACTTGGCACGGCAATCCCCTCCCCGTCCCCAGGAAATGGGGCTGTTTCCGAGGGAAGGAAGGGGCACTCCTGCACTCAGGAAGGACAGACCCCGGCTGCCCTGCCTGGCACTGATGAGCCCCTGTTGTCGCAGCGCCCTCTCGCACTTTGAGGAGTGGGGATGGTGGCGGATGGCGGGACACGGAGCTCCAGCTGGAGCGGGAGCGGCCACCTCTGTCTAGCGAGAAACCTGCTACGTCTTTCAACCCCTTCCAGCCTTTGGAGAGATGATGCTACTCCACGTTGTTGGTGCTATTTACAAAGTTACTCATTCACACGATTAGCAGCAAATTTCTGCATGAGTCCTTTAGGGTGGCTATGATCACTTGCGCTAAATCAATGCTTCCAAAGAGCCTTCATCCGCTCTCTCCCTTCACAGCCCAATTCACTGCCTTTCACTTTCACCTGCAGGCCTCCAGTGACAACTGTCTTTTATGTACAGAGCAGACAGAAGGCTTAATTCTGTCATATATTTTATTTGGCAAGCAACATTTGCGAGGTTCTTCCTAAGTCAATCAGGTCTGCTCATAAATTTGCCTTAATTCTCTCCCTCTCCAACACTCTTTAAAAAGAGTGTTAGCACTTGGATGGGCTCCCTTCAACGTCTGGAAGCAAAAATGTTTTGTCTGCATCTCCTCACCATAGCACTCTTTTATAAAAGAGATTGTGTGAAGGAGACTGAATAAGAAAATGCCCAGTGAGATCACAGTCTTGTCTGATATTTCTCTGAGTCTGCCATGGTTTAGTACTCTTCAGGTACGGACAGCATCAGGTCAGACACTACAGGCAGTCTGGGCCCTGGTTTCATTACTGGCTGTTGTTTACAGCTCTAACAGCTGAAATTACCAGGTGTTACACACAATATGAGTGAGAGAAAGCGGCGATGGTCTCTCTTTAAAGGGGATAAAGTTAAACCCCTGCAGCAGCCTCAGTGAAGTTTTATGTTGGGAGATGCAGATGTGAATCAAGGTCATGTGAATCAGATCAAGGATTCAAAATGCTGCTGTGGACTCTAGAACACACCAATCACAATCTGTTTTGGTTTTACAGCGATGTACCACAAATCAACTCAAGACTTATTCTTTGTAGTGATACAGGACCCAATCCAACAAAGAACATGAGATTCTGTGTCATACTAAACATCCCACTTCATTCTATGCAATACTAATCATCCCTCTCTGTTTCTCTCCTTGAAATTCAGACCTCACGAATTTTGATCCCTAGGTGTCACGGTTAGATTGAAGCATTCTGCTTAACAGTGACCAAGAGGCAGTCTTTTGAATTTTCTAGCAGAGGAAATATCACATTTTTAAAATTCAGGTTAACAGGAATTATTAAATGCTGCTTGTGAGAAAAATGAAGATGTCATCAAACATATCGCCATATTGTAGGAGCTATTTCACTGTCAGAAAATTGTGCAAATTTTGAGTTCAATTCACACAGCCTAAACAAATAAAATGGTTATAATTTCTTTCTTTTTCCTATATTGGAAGAATGGATGTGGGATAGTTCAAGAACTGTAGACTGATGAAGGAATTACCTAAGGAGAGATGATACCACTCCTCCAAATTCAGAAAGCAGAGAGGAGTACAGTTATGATGGAGTTCCTCAAGGATAAGTCTCAGAAGCAGTTGAATTACTTTGTTTAATTTGTTTTCTTGTCACAGGCAATAGGACTTCACTATTCACAGGACAGAGGTGAAATCAGTACCTGTGGAGGCTGGAGTGCCACACTGGAAGAAGTGCAATGACAAAGCCAACAAAAGCTAGGAGCTCCATGGCTGAACATGACATTGTAACTGGGGCACGTGGACACATTAATGCATGTTTACAAAGCTTCTGTGGTGTGGTCAGGTGACAGGTATGACAGAGCAGAACAGGCAAGGCCACTGCACTAAGGAGACAGATATACTGTGCATGTGGACTCTGGAGCACACCAAGCAGACATGGAGAACCCATGGAGATAGTCAAAACCCACAGCATTATGCATGGAGAAACCTCATCAGCGATGGCAGTTTTCCATGTCCATCTCAGAAAAAAAATTAAACCAGAGCACATCCAGTGAACAGCTTTAGAAATATAGTATCAGAGGAACATGGAATCCCTGAAAAGAGAAGACTCAGAGAGAGGATTTTTGTTTATACTGATGAGGTATATATCCACAAGAGAGAAGGGCTATTCCATCTAAAGAAGAGTATCATCATAAAAACAGTGGATATACTCTGGCCATGTAGAAATTTAGCATGGAAAAAAAGCGAAAAAAACCCTTCTAACTTTGAGAGAAATAAGGTTCTGGAACTCCTTGTGGGATTTACCAATGGGAATATGAAATATAAGTAGTTTTAAGAGAAAACTTGACACATTTCTGACTGTTACGTAACAGTCCCTGATATTATGGGATTTTTTTCCTGAAGACACATACGAACTCTGCTTAACATCCATTTTGAAACAGTAGTGACTTAATTTTTAGTTGTTGGTTATTTTAGGGAATATGTTGTCTATAAAATATACTCGATTTGTACTCCTAGAAACTAAGGTCTGCAGAGCACCTAGAGCTAGTGTGGAAGTAGTGCTGTACTGCATCCTTCCCGTCCTCTACGCTATAGCATCCCTATTCATTGCCTGTTCAGTGTTCTGCCTCTGCTCCACCAAGAACTATTGCTTTTGTTTGGGTTTTCCCCATTTTTACACTTGCTGTTATGATGTGTAATAAAAGTCATATGTGCCAAAATGGTCAGGTGTTTTCATACGTCAGAATAAACTTTGATACAATCTGTAAACCTCTACAAGAAATAAACCAATCCTCTTGCTTCTTCAGTACCATTTTCACAATATAGTATTAGCTTTGCCTGAGCAGCTGTTAAGTGAAAACAAGTACCTAAGGCCTGCTGGAAGCAGCCCTTTATCACATTCATCTTTTTACATGTATTTGTATCCTCAATTTAAAATTTGGGAACAAACCCAAAAGTTTCAGGAAGCAGAGTCTGAGTGAAATACAGGCTGCAAGTACCCTGCTTTCCTATATAGAAAGTAACATACTGAAAAAGGACACAATATGAGCACATCAAAATGAAACCAAAATGAAGGTTTTTATATTAAAAAAAATTTGCATAGTCTGCCACTTCTCATTTCTCATGAATACCTTGTCCAAGCTTGTATTTGAAGCTTTTGGTTTGAGAAATCACGGAAATAAAATAATTTTGCATGTTTTATTGTGCAAAAAAATGAGAGTAAAGTATAGAAAAGCGACAAAAGAACAAAAGGCAAAGAACCATTTAACTTTTTGGTGGTTGACTTTTTTTATTTTTTTAATTCTGTGGAACTTGCTTATATTTTTGAGATCTTACAACAGGAAATATATCTTGATGGAGTTACTACATATGATGTAATATAATGTAATATAACATGTAATATAATGTAATATAATGACTCATGCCATCATGTGTTCTTCAATTTTGCTCATAAGAAGCTTACTTGTATATTAGTTCAAAGCTTATTTAATATCCTATAATATCGAGGCTATGTCAAAATATAATGGAAAGAGAATGATAGAAATGATGACAATAATTTTATAAAGTTCAGACCAGTCTTCTAGGAAAAAAAATACATTAAAATGAAAGAAAATCCCCAAAAACAACCAAATAATCTAAAATAGTATGAAGCCCTCTGAAGAAGGAAGAAGCATTGAAACCTAAAGTGGCAGAAGATGTAACCATAAAGGTATAAGTTACAAATTTATTGTGCAAAAACATTACTATGATACATTGACCGGATGAAAAAAAAACAGACAGAAAAAGAGTCCAAAGTTTTAAGAGTAGTTCAGAACAACTGTGTCCACATTAACAGTCTGTGTTCTCTCTCTTACACTTCAGCCAAGCCAAGGAACGACTATTCCTATTAAAACATGTATGTGTCTAGAATACAAGTACCACTACAATGCATAAGAGCTGCGGCTGTCTGCACTTTCAGACGTACTAAGACAGACTAGTTAGAAGTCAGAAGATGGAAAGTTTTGGGTAAAATACTACTCTCAATTCAGAGCTGTTAGACAGTATAACTCTGCAGCTATTCTGAATGGTGCAGTGGGAGTAGAATTTGGCCTGGTGTTTTCAAAGGTTAGTTAAACAAAATATGACCTTTTTCAAGCTAGGGGAACAAAAGAGGTCAGGTCATTCTCCAGAGCTACAAAAGGTCTTTCAAGGATACCAAAGAAATAAAAATAAAAGCCATGATCACACTTCCTAGATGCACACATAGAAACAACACTTGTGTGTCAAGATATTACCCAGTGGAAAAAGCCCCGGGAGCCTCCCAATTAACAGAATCCCGCCAGTAATTCACCCACTGTGGGAAAGGTGTACATATTCAGACAACAATTTTGTCCAAGGTGCCAGAGCAAGACAGCTGCAGAACTAAGATTTGACCCAAAATCTCCTGTTTTTCAGCATCTTGCAGTATTTTTCAGTACTTCATAAGGCACTTTGAAGAATTTCAGAGAGTCTGCTGAATCTGATTGTACTTTAATAACTCATTGGACAGAAGAAGCCTAATGCAGCTTTCCCATTCCTTTGTGGGTAAGACCTTACATAGGTTATTCTCCTGCTTGCAAGAACATTCTGGTACAAGCTGGCCATTTTATGCAAACAGATCAGTTACCTAAACTTCACTGATTTAATTCTCTGCTGCAGGCTGTAATTAATACCCTTTGAAAGGAGCAAAACTGTGCTCCAATGTCTTAAAGGAGCTGCAATTAATCTGATCACCAAGTGCCTTCGAATCAGATGTGCAGCTTTTTCCTCTGCTGCTTCTTCACATGCACATCAAGAAACTGTAGCATTCTCATAGTGATGGGATAAAGAACAGATTTTCACTGAGCTGCCTCAGGTGATGCTAAGGGTGAGACTGCTAGCAGTCAAAAATGAACTCGAAGAAACTGGATCCTGCAGAAAGGCAATTCTTTTCCAATGTCTCTCTTGCTTTGAAAGGAAAATAAGTTTATTTTGATTTGCAAATTATTCCTCTCTCTTATGCTTTACCACAGAGGCTGGAATTGTTATTTGTTCTCTACCTTCCTTGAGGAAATCATGCTCTAGGAATGCAATAAATTCCACTACACATTCATTTTTCACACTTTAAACAACTCATGATATCTATTTTTTCATTATTTAAGGATCATGCCCAGTATTATCAGAGGGAAAAAACATTTACTTGGAAGGAGAAAGGATGTTATTTTAAAGATATTCAAAAGGAAATAAAAATTGACATTTTTGAAAGAGACTGGTGCTAGAAATCTCTCTTTGCTTATATGCAATAGTAATGAACATGTTAGCATTCCCAAATATTAATGAACTTGAAAGTATTCAGAGGAAATCTCAATTGTTCATGTTTTAATGATTTTAAATGAAAGACATCCTTCCCTGTTCTCTTAAGATCAACATTTGTCACAGTGACTAATGAGGAAGTAATTATAATGTAATTTGTCAGAATAATCTGACAGGGAAAGAATTATGTTCTCAATCCTAAAGGACTACATAGCTCTAGCTTTCCACCAGATTGGGTACATGTGGGTGGCATAGCAGAGGGTATTTGTCTTTAAGCAGGATAAAAACTTTTGCACTTTCTATTCTCAATCAAAAATGGACAAAGGCATCGTCTAATTCTCTAAAATACGTTACATGAAGGCATTTCACATTAATACAGATTAGTATATCTTATTTTAACAATTTCATCATATAAAAGCTACTTCTTTTTACAGTGACTTTGAGATTTATAGTTCTGTTGCAGTAGTTAAGTAGTCATCCACTGTTTCTTTAAGACAGTGAGTAAAAAATTTAGTCACTCAGTCATATTTACCAAGAGGGAAATAGCTGTCCTCAGAATAAATATAAGCTACAAGAAGGCATTGGAAGGATGGAAAAACAAAGAAACAAGAAAAAAAAAAAAAAAGACATTAATTTAAAATCTTTGCTGGTATTCAGGGATGTGGGATTGTTCACTCCAATAGCAGCTGGAGGAAGTCTGTATTTGTCATTGACCATACTGGCGTGGGGATGTTTTGGTTCATTTTTTTTAGAATAGAAGTTGACCACAGCTTTACCCAAGTATCTGTATCTCTAATATACACAGCAGAGGACTCAGCTTGCATTATTCCTTCATACCTGTTTTCAGCACTTCCAGCAGACACTGTTCCTAAAGGTGACTTTCTGAAGAAAGGATTGATATTGTACATCTGCTATATTATGAAGGTCTTTAAAACCTAGAATTTGTGGTTCCATTTGTGTTTATATAGTTGTGTTTACATTTTGCTTTAGTGGACTTTATGCTTTTGGTCTCCTAGCACTGAATAAAACCCCATTGGTTTCAGTGCTATATTAGTATTAAATAATTTTTTTTAATTATCTGTTTCTGTTTAATTGATGTGATTATAGGAAAAAATACAAACCAGAACTGAAAAGCCAAGCAGCATGTTGTATTAGACTCTAATATTGATAGGAAGAGAAGAAACAAGTTGCCATGTATATTTCATGTCAATGACTCCCACAAGAAGAAAACAAAACCCAGGGAATTGCCTAAAAACAGCCAAGGGTTTATCCCACCTATAGGTTATGTGAAACACAAGTAGATCTTTAAGTCAAGCATATCACAAATTCTTTGTGGGTTAGGAGATTCTGCCTTCAGTAATGTGTAGTCATTTAGTCCTTGAAAGATCAGGACTACCCAACTCCACCCATCTACAGTTTTAACACACTTGTACTACAAGGACTCTATTCTTCATTTTGTAATATGTTAAGAGAATTCTGAAAAGAAAGCATCTGCTTTTCTCTTTACATGCAATCTATGTTTTCTGTACTTTATTTTTCTGTACTTTATTTATGACTTATAAAGAGTCTCTTACAGAAATACTATATTCTGTATAAATGTATCTTTTGAACTCGTCTCATTAACCTCATGCAATATAGGAAGCTGGACCAAAAGGAAAATAAAATAAATTGCTTGACAGAATGAAAAACCACTAATAAAAATGGACATAAAGTGGAGCTATTCAACACACATTTTTACTCTAAGAGCTTACTCAATCCTGCATCATAAAGTCAGAAACAGAAATATGATTTATCATAATGGCTTGGTGTCAAGACTTCCCTTTGATTTTTGCACAGAAAATCTTGGTTAGTTTTTTTGGAGTCTAAAGGGATTTTGCAAAATAATCAGTTAATCAGAAATGACATAATGAAATTGGTCAGACAAACAAATACAGAGCTGTGACTAACAGTAAGTTCTACAGTAAGTTCTACCAGTAAGTATTTTTAGTTCCTGCTCCTGACTTTGACTTTCCATGTTTCTGCAATACGGTAAATAATTTTATTTTTTTAAATTTTATTTGATTTTGTTAAAACTCAGGGCATGGTGGTCACATATGCCACTAGCAGAAATGTGTACATCATCAGATACACTTTATCCAGATTTGTCAAGAGCAATCAGACATTTAAGCAGGACAGAGGAGCCAGCCCACAGGTGAGAGGCTCTGTGTCAAGGGAACGGACTGATGAGCAGGTCTCCGAGCAGACCAAAAAAAGCACAGCCTGATGTGAGTGCCCTTGGTTTGCTACAGTTCTGTAGCTTTGTTAAAATCCCTTTGCAGTGTATAGTATTTCTATATTCTCTTCTCTGGCTTCTTTACCACCCTGCCTGCCCCCTTCCCTTGCTATCACCACCCACGTTTGTTTTCCTTCTGGCTACCTCTCTTAATTAATCAGGGAAAGAGAAGCTGTTCTTGCCAGCTTTGCTTTGCTATTGAGTAGTGGTAGGAGTTCAAAGAACAATGTTATGCCTGCACCTGCTGCTTGTTCTTTGATGCCCTGTTGCGTGAAACGATTTCCTTCAGAAGTTCCAGCAATGTACTAATTAAAGGAGAAGACAGGGAAAAACAAGACAAAGACTGTGGGAGGAATGAGGTGAGTAACAACTGAGAAGATGCCAGAGGAAAGCAGGGGAAAGAAGCAGTTACAAAGGGGCAACCAGGATAGAAACACAGAAAAAAGGAGCGGGAAAAACAATAAAGGAGAGGAAAGTAACAAAAAAAAAGCAGAAATCAAAAGACAGGGGGAACTGGAATAGAGATTTGCATAGAAAGAAATTATTTCAAGCCTCCTTCAGATTACAGTATGCAATTCGTATAGAGCAGCTCTGAGGACAGTGAGTACCTCTATCAGAGATCTGTACGTGGTATCAGTTCTCCCCTAGTGCAGTAAGGAAATTCACTGGGAAAGGAGGTTATTCCTACCTGGAACAACAGCACAATGCTTCTCAATTTGGACTTTAAGCCTACCATCTTTATTTAGATTTAATGAGATTTAAGTTGCTTTAAAATGCAATCAGTATGAGCCTGGCATTACTCTCACTGCTCCCAGAGAAAGGACAATGAACTGTAAATGGGAGTTCCACAATGTTGGAACAGAGTAGACACCAAAACTGTTACAAGCAAACTCTGTGATGTAAAGGCATGGATTTGGAAGTATGTGGCTGGTGGCAGGGCTGGTACGTCGCAGGGACACATCAGCAGCGGAGAAGAAATGACAACTCACTGATACTTCTTGAAACAAAGGAGAGGTCTTCCTTTTTCAGTGAGTGTGGTACTACAAGCTGCACAAAATGAGGAGTCTCCTTGCAGCCTCTGAGGGCAGTCCAGTACTGCTGAGTCCAGTGCTGAAGGCACACCAGGTGCTGTGAACACACACTGAAGCATCATGGACATCTCAGCCTAGAAACTTAGAACTTCCACATCATACCTGCCACAGCTCTTCATCTATTAAAGGCTGCACATACTGAACACCTGGAAACTGCAGACTGTGGAACCAGCATTTGTTAGGCAAGTGGTGTACACCTGAAGTGATGAACTGACCAAGAGGCTTGTGACTTTCCTTCTCTTTGTCTTATGTCAAATCCATCAAGTGAGCTAACCAAGCCTATCATGCCACACAACTCAGGGATCTTGGACCTCAAACATTCGCTTGTCGCTGCAGCACTGCTCCAAGGGCTTAAGTGTGATGCAGGTAAGTCCATCCCTTCAATGTCACTTCCAAGACTTCCAGCATGGTGCTGTGCTGCACAGCATTAATCCTGATTACCCATCTACTACTGCAAAACAGGAATCTGAAAACAAACTGGTTACCAAATTCATCCGTTGAGTGAGGTAGAACAAGGAGGCATAGCTTCACTGAAAACACTGGGTTTTCTTTTGCTTTTGCCACTATTAAATTTAGTCAATTTTCTCAATTTCAGGACTGTTAGACAGAACTAATGAGCCACCAATCCTGCTAAATCCAGTTTCTGTGTGAGACATGTAAGTAGATCAACAAGGTAAAACCCCCTGAGTAAAGTATACTAGTGTGACAGTATAGTATTACTCAGGTGAATTTTGTGTTATTCTGTAGGATTCTGTTATTTAGGAAATGAATCCTTTTACAAGTAGCTCATTATAGAAATACTGTCACACTTTTCTAGTGTGACAGCACAAAATGCTGCTTTCTCCTTTGTAGCAAATACAGTGTAATGGACTCTCACAACCACAGTTTCTACTCTGGATTTACATAGAGGGTGGTAAGCATCATCACTTTTTTGTATACACTCTACACCTGTGACACACACCATAAGGATATTTATGAGTAATGGAGAGTAAGTGGCAACATAGTCTTTCAGAAAATAAACTGATTGGTATAACAAATTCGGGGGAGGGCCACAAAGATGACTGGAGGGATGGAGCACCTCTCCATCGAAAATAGGCTGGGAGAGCTGTGGTTGTTCACTCTGGAGAAGGCTCTGTGGAGAACTCACAGCAGCTTTCCAGTACCTAAAGGGAGCCTGCAAAAGGCTGGAAATTATGTATGACAGAAGACGGGGAAATTGCCTTCAGTTGAAACACGATAGGTTTAGATTAAATGTCAGGAAGAAATTCTTACCTGTGAGGATGGAGAAGCACTGGAATGTGTTGCCCCAAGAAGTTGTGGATACTCTATCTTTGGAAGTGTTCAAGGGCAGTTTGGGTCTTTGAGTGATCTGGTCTAGCAGAAGGTTCCCTGCACAGGGCAGGAGAATTGGATGATCTTCAAGGTCTCTTTTGACTCAACCATTCTATGATTTTATGATTCTGTGAAACAAGACAGGAAAGAAGTACTGTAATTTTTAAAGGAAAAAATATCTGATGTGAAAAGGAGGCTATTGTAGATACGATACATGAAGTACTAGGAAAGTAAAGGGAAATGCAGAATTACCTCCACACTCATGAAAGTGGACAAGGGCAGTGCTACAGATGCCATTTATCTTCTAGACTTCTATAAAGCCTGCAGAAGCCCACAATATCCTTTTCTCTTAACTGAAGAGAGATGGATTTAAGGGGAGAACTGTGAGATGGGTAAGAAAGTGGTTAGACGGTCACATCCAGAGGGTAGAGGGCAACAGAGATAAGTGATATCAAAGGTCTATATAGGGACCAGCACTGTCTAATGCCTTCATCAATGACATAGACAAAGGGATCTAGTGCACCTTCAGTGAATTTGCAGATGACACTAAGCTGAGAAGTGTGGTCGAGACACCTGGAGGATGGGATACCATCCAGAGGGATTTGGACAAGCATGAGAAGTGGGCAGATGGGAATCTCCTGAGGTTTAACAAGACCAAGTACAAGGTGCTGCACCTGGGTTGAGCAATCCCCAATATCAACTCAGGCTGGGGATGAACAGATCCTGAGCAGCTCTGCCAAGAAGGACTGGGGGGTGCTGTAAGAAGCTGCACGTGACCCAGCCATGTGCACTCATAGCCCGGAAAGCCAAATGTGTCCTGGGCTGCATCCAAAGCAGTTTGGGTAGCAGGGGAGGGAGGAGATTGTGCCCTTCTGCTCTGCTATGGTGGGACACTGGAGAGGGAGCATCCAGCTCTGGGGTCCCCAACACAGAAAGGACATGGACCTGCTGGAATGAGTCCAGAGAAGGGCCACCAAGTTGATTAGAGGCGTGGAAAACCTCTGCTAGGAGGAGATTTTGTTCAGCCTAGAGAAGTCAAGGCTTTCAGGTGACCTGAATGAGACCTTGAAGTACTTGAAGGAGACCTTCAAGAAAGATTATGAGGGACTTTCTACAAGGACATGTATTAGACATTAGCAAGAAATTATTTACTGTGAGGGTGAGACATTGCAACAGGTTGCCTGGAGAAGCTATGGATGCTTTATCCTTAGAAGTGTCCAAGGTCAGGTTGGATAAGGCCTTGAGCAACCTGGTCTAGCGGAAGATGGGGTAGAACTTAAGAATCTTTAATGTCCTGTCTAATCCAAGCCATTGATTCTATGATAGGCAGATTTGCTTTTTTTTTTTTTTTTTTTTTTTTTTTT
>VRYO01002355.1:14299137-14347467 GCA_009812075.1 Sialia sialis
CCCAGCCCGTTCCGTGCCCCTGGACACCGCGCACACCACGACCGCCCCCGACCCTGCCCGCGCGGCTCCGGGCGGGGCGGGGCGGGGCCGGGGCCGGATGTTGTTGTTGTTGTTCCTGCCCCGCCCCTCGCCCCCTCCCCCCGCGGAGGGTGACGGGCGCTTCCCCGCCCGGAGCCGCCGCCGCCGCCGCCGCTCCAGCCGCTGTTGCCGCCGCGGCCCCGCTGCCGCCCGGCCCGGCCCGGCCCGGCCCTGGGGCGCCCCCACCGGCCCCTCCCGTCTGCCCCCCTGGCCGGCTCCCGTCGCGTCGCCCCGGCTCCTCTGGCTCATCGGACGCCCCGGCTCGGCCATGGCGGACTTCGATGAGATCTACGAGGAGGAGGAGGACGAGGAACGGGCGCTGGAGGAGCAGCTACTGAAGTACTCCCCCGACCCGGTGGTGGTGCGCGGTTCCGGCCATGTCACCGTGTAAGGGCCGCGCCGGGGCCTGCGCGGCCGAGGCGGGCGGTGGAGGAGGCCCGGGCGGCGGGACGGGGGCAGCCGGGAGCGCCGAGCCCCTGGGGACAACTTGGGGCAAGTCGGAGGGTAGGCGGGGGGAGCACCGGGCCGGGACTGCTACCCTTCCCCTACGTCTGTGAGGCTGCGAGGGGGCTCTTCTCGGCCCCACCGGGCAGCTGGGGACCGCCTGGAAACTATGCAGCCGGGTGCAAACCTCTAACCAGGCGCTGAGGAAACAAGACTGGCTTGGGCTGTGACTGGCAGAGGAATGAGAAGTATTTGTCCAAAATGATGAGCTGTCAGGAAGTAAGGTGCCTGTGTTCCTTTGTATAACAGGTATGTGCTAGCACATGACCGGCTGGACTACTGAACAAGGCTGTTTATGTACCTCTTACCCACTCCCATTTAACTTGCGGCTGCTAATATAGCTCTGAGGACTTTAACAAAGAAGAGGCATCAGTTAATCAGATAGCTAGGTGTAGAATTATGTTGTGATTGATATGTGTTGTTTCACTGTGTTTGACTTGGAAGCAACTTTGTTTTGAGCGTGTTTGCTACTTAGTCTAGCAGCGAGTGACTGGGAGCTTGTGTAGTACTCCCAATAATGTAAGATATGAGGGTATCATTCCTTCCATCAGTTCTGTCAGGCTCACTCTGTTGAAGTGTAGTAGTTGTCGGTTACAGTGTATAGTGTCAGAAGCTGAAATACAAACCTGGAGACAAGAGATGGTAGTACAAACTTACTGGTTTTTTGTATTCAGTGTTCAGCAGAACTAGGTTTGTAGTACAGACATAAAAGCTGAAGATACTGTGTTCTGCTGCTCTGAGTCTCGTAAACTGTACTGATTTTCAGATATTGACCTGACAAGTTTTTTGACACTTGGGTACATTGCTGCTTTATTATCTGGTTGACTCAAATACTAATAGCTGGGCAGTGCAGTTAGCTGTCTAGATAAAAACAGGAAGTAAGGTATTGACTAGCTGAGAGACATTTGGGAAGTTAGAAGGACCTAGATAGGGCTAGAGGCCAGGGAGGCCCTATGAAAGAATAGAGGCATGTAGTCAGGGTGTTCAATTTATGACTGTTATTGTGAGCTGAGGCTGTACCAGTGGTTCATTGAAAAGAAGCCAGTAGCCTTAGTCTGTTTCTGAAAAACAGAGCAAAATCCCAACTAGATAGTTTTCATATTAGCGAATGAAAAGTAACTGAAACAGAGGCAAGCACTAGTTTCTTCTCCAGTACTTGATGGCAAGTTCTGCAAGACAAGATAAAGGCCTGTTAGTGGAATGTTGGGGAAGTTTGTGAAGCATTGGCTGTGACTAGTAAGGGCCTTGTGGTTGAAGAATGGCTACCTTGTTAATTGTTCGTTAATAGTTACTAGCTCATTATTATTTTAAGATCTTCCCTAAAGTACTTGCTCTTTAGGTTTTGAATGAGCGATGAAATACCAATGTGTGCCTCCAAAATTTGTAATTGATCTTCATCTACGTTCTTTACGGTGCCAGGTGTTAACAGTTAACTACATAGCATCAGCCACTTATACTTTGTACAGCCTATAACTTTTTTTGCCGTTGATCCAGAAGCTTATTATTAAAACTTAGATCCCTTTTAGAACATTCATTTGGTGGATATAAGGAGTAGGTCAAATCCTGTGTCCTGATGAATTAGTCTTGCCAGTATAAAAGTGTGTGTGCATTTTGAAGGTCTGACAAAAATGATCAGCAGTTAAGCAAATACTGATTGATCTGTCCCTGGCTCTGCAGTTTGAAGAGTTGCTGACTGCTTCTGCTGAATGTATATTTAAACAAAAGCTCTCTTTTCATAGTCTGTTGTCATATCCTTTCTGGTCTTACATAGGAGTCATAATGTTGAGTTTGAAATATGTCAATTCCATGACTATGTATTAACATCAGAGGGGCATTTACCAGTACTTGATTTCATCCAACAGATAATGGAAGTGTGTGAGCCTTCTAAGCTGAGTAATTAAAACCAATTAAAGGAAAACTGTTAAATATTATCCAAATAAAACATATTAAACCTGCCTTTTGGGGATGCAGAGCTTTTGGTTTTCACTAAGTTTTTTCCTTAAACTCACTGTTTGAAGCATGCTGCAGGCAATGCTAAAATTTACCATTGTTTTTTAAATATTCAATTAAACTGTTTTCACACCAGCAGAGTTTTGATGGCTTGGTAGCAGGAGTAACATCACCTGATTGTTGAAAAATTTAGGTTCTCTCTTGCAGTGGCAAAAAACTTGAAAGCAATGTGAAAATAGATCCTTCCTTACAACTGAACTGAAAGTCCAAGGTGTTTCATACTTGTTTCTAAAATCATTATGGTGGGAATGGAGATACATGATGTGTTTGAAATAATGAAGAGAATATTTATGATAGGTATCTGGTAGTGTTTTCCAGTGATTGTTTTCCTGTTCCTAGACCTGTTGAGACATGTACCATATATATAGCAGACTGTATTAACTAGTAATACTGGATTTATTCTTGCAGTACTGGTATGATGGAGAGCCATAGGGATGTGTTGATGAATGCCTTTTCACAGCACCTTATATCTTAATGTAAGATAACTTCTGGTAGGGGGGAAAAAAGAACTTACAAAAGATGTATTCACCCAAGTAAGTTTCTTTATTATTAAACTGAAGTCTTCTTACTCTGTATCAAGGACAGATGAGTGAAAACAGGGCTATGTGTGAATCAGAGCATGTTAAGATTTGTGAAATATGTATTTTTTTAAGGGTTGGGAACATGTGGACCTAAAGAGTAGAGTTAAAGGCAGTGAAAAAATTGTTTAGTGTCCCCATTAGAGAGGGCAAAGAGCAAGAGGATAGCATGTCTACTTTTGTGTTAGGATGATCTGAGTTGCATGTTGGGAAAAGTTCCACATTGTCTGTGTCCTATACTGTAATCTTCAAAGTTTCTACCTCTCTCCATTTCTTTCTCCACTGTACAGGAGGGCAGGAATTCATCTGTGCCTTTCAAGTAGAGTCTGGTTCCAGAAATGCTTGTTCAGGTCCAGGAAGGGTAAAGAAAGTACTCCTGCATGAGATGAGCATGGATCTGTTGAAGACATGATTGAAGTGGGAAAGGCATAGAGCAAGCAGAGAAGGGTCCATGTCACTAGAGATGCAGTATTGTACTAAAGAAATCTAGTGCTGTAGTAGGATAGCTGTCTGAGGAAATGCATCTCCAAAATATTGATTTCCAATGTTTTATTTGAAGGCTTTGTTTGTTGTTTTTTTTTGGTCAGAACAGTTATGTATTTACATTGAACATGTAGTAGTGTTGTGTGGAATTTCTAGTACTTTTATTTCCAAATTTCAGCTTGCAGTCAAGAGTGATAATTCTGAGATCACTTAACTGCTTACAATGTATGGTATGCTTTCAATGTATGAAATCATCCTTTTTTACTACCTGCCTGTGGTGACAGCACTCTGTTGTGTCAAGCTCAGAATTATGCTGATAGCTGTTTGAGTTAGCTTCCACTTTGCTACCCCACCATGTATTAAACATTACCATTAGCCTTGAGTACAGGCTCTCAGTCTCTTTGCTTGTAACTTCAACCAGGTATAACTGCATTGGTTGGAAGTTTCTGTGCCTCACTCTGCCTCAGTGTTTGTAATTTCAAATAGCTGTAGAGCTTTTCCAGTGGGGGTTGCTTTTGTCAGGCATGACTTTTATGAGCTTTATGAATATTTGTGTTGGATGGAGCTGTCAACATTTGAATACTTCACAAATACTGATTTAATAAACCAATTATATAGTTAAGTGATGTTACCTTTTAGTTTTGATACTTGTGATGGCAGCTGTATATCTTGAGCTGGGAGTCATTTTCCAAGCTTGGCTACTTCTAAAATGTATGTGAATCCAAGGGTTTTTTTCAGACTTTGATTTCTACTTCAACTTACTAGCAATACTAAGTAGGGCATGACACTTAAGTGATAGCGCATGATTCTGTGGTTTACATAACTTTTGCCTCAGTGCTTAGTTTCACTCAGCAGTTTGAAGAAGGGGTGGATGGTCCTCCTGTCATCAAATATTCAGCAGGATTTTCAATGGTAGCATGTTTCCAGTAAGTTAAGTTTCATTTGTTCTGTGCTGAAATAGTAAACTTGCCATGTGTGTTTCTGTGTGATAATTCTCATTTGTTGTTTCACCAGTTTTGAGAGACTTGGTCTTGCAGTGCTACTATTCTAGTTACAAATACTGAAATATGGTAGATAATCTGTGTAAATAAGGTCTCCTGTAAGAACTTATTGCAGCCTTTCAAGATACAAAGGAGTCTTATAAGAAAGGTGGAGAAAGACTTTTTGCCTGGGCCTATAGTGGCAGGACTGTGGGTAATAGTGTTAAACAGAAAGAGCATAGGCTTAGTTTGGGTATAAGGATAAAGGTGATGAGACACTGGAACAGGTTGTCTAGAGAAGGTGTGGATGCAGCATCGTTGGAAGTGTTCAGTGAAACACTTGGTTCCTTGGAAGTGTTGGTTGGATGCAGCTTTGAGCAACCTGATCTAGTGGCAGGGAGATTGGATTAGATGATTTTTGTTTCCTTCCAACACAAATCATTTTATGTTTCTAGGATTCTACTGCTTGTAACCAATGATAGGAAAATTACCTGCTTACTTTACCTTAAGACCCAATGAAAAAGTCATCTACAGCCTTAAACTATGTAGCCCAGCGTGGTGCTGCAAACTTTGGCAACAGACATTGCTGTATATGCATGTAAGTCTGGCTGTTCCTGGTGTCTTTTCTTCTTGTACTCTCTGGCATCTGCAGCTATATGAGTAATGTATTGCTTTAGTGTGTTTGTCAGTAACCTTGTGTAATCTTACTTCAAATCTGTTGGCACTGTTTGCATCAGTAATGTCAAGTGGAAACAAACCCAGAAGTTAGCTACTTGCGCCTTATTTTTAGCTGTGTTTTCTTTTGACTGTTTTAAACCAATTTCTCACTAATTTCAGTCAGCGCTCTCTGTTGGGGGATTTGGTGATGAACACTCTCCTTACCCATCACCTTCCTGAAACTTTAATCAAATGTCCCCTTCAGTCTTCTCTTTTTCAGCTTAATACCAGCCTTAGTCTATTGAGGCAGCTGCTTGATTCCCTTTATTGTACTAGCCTCTAGCTCATGAAATGTGGATGCCAGAACTGCACCCAGTACTGAATATCTGGATATATGAGGGTTTTATGCAGAGTCAAAATTATATTAATCACTTTCCCAGTGATGCCCAGTATTTTATTGCTATTTCTGGTGACTGCTGCTTGCACTGAGCTGATGTTTAAGAGAATCATGAGTGGTGATAGAATATCTATCCTGTGAGCTGTACCTATCAAACTTTAGTTGAGTGTTGCATAAGCATAGTTGAGAAATCCCAAAAATTATCTACATTTATCTACATTTATCTAAATTTATCTACAAAGAAACTCATCTGCCACTTTGTTCACTGGGTTTTATGAGCTTTCCACGGTAGCTTACCACATAACTGCCTATTTGATTACTTGGACAAAGTTCTCCATTGGCATGCAGATCATTCAGTTCGGTAAGGGGAAAAAAAATCTGACACCAAAACTCTGGCAAGTGCCTAGCTGCTCAAGAGCATATTGCAAAAGCAAATTATGTGTTTAAAATCTTCAGCTGTCAAGGGTCAGGTACGCTTTTCTGCATCCAACTCAGCAATGTGTGATAGGTGCTGCTGCTGCCTGTATTTTAAGTCTTGAGCATTTAGTTTCTTATTTTTGTTTGTAGTATCTGATAGACTGCTCTGGTTTATATTTAGAATTATTTTAATTACCATTACAATTTTACACTGACTGCTGTATACCAACTTAGTAGCTGGTTTAAGCCATGTTTTGTTACTTACATAATAAGTTTCAAAACACAAAATGCTATTTTTTTCTGAAACTCAAGCTGGTGCTTATTCCATTTTTATGCTTAGAACAGTTATTTAGCGCTGGATGAGCTTTTTTTCAAGGTATGTCTGTACTGGTGCAGGAGAGAGGTAGTTCAAACTGTGGCCTTAAGTTGCTTCCTTTTCCCCTTAAGTACTTCGCTTACCTCACTTGCCACTATTACTTATATGTTTTGCTGACTTTAAGGAAGAGTCAATAGTATCAAGGGAGCTATGAGAAGAGACTATGGACACGATGGTTTTCAATCTGTGTACAGTGGTTTATTTTTGTTTGTTAGTATAATTTTAAAAATTACTCTTAATAACAAGTAGTGTTTTCCTGAAATTGATGCTGTTACTGATACAGACCCTGAGAGTATTATGAGATGCTTGTAATTTGTGGTATGGATCAGGGCTTTTTATAATTTTGGTAAAATCTGAATTTTGTTTTTGCAGGTTTGGACTAAGCAACAAATTTGAAGCAGAATTTCCTTCATCTTTAACTGGAAAGGTGGGTATCTCTGAAGAGAAGCTTGAAATTGGATTTCAGGTTTTATTACAAAAACAAGTTCCAAGTATAGAGTACTGTAAAAGTAATAAAGTGCACTGCTCTAGTACTAGTTTCTTCTTCTTTTTAAATTTCCCATGTAGGTTGCACCTGAAGAATTCAAAGCCAGCATCAGTAGAGTTAACAGTTGTCTTAAGAAGAATCTTCCAGTTAATGTGCGATGGCTACTATGTGGATGCCTTTGCTGCTGCTGCACTTTAGGTTGTAGTATGTGGCCAGTTATCTGCCTCAGTAAAAGAGTAAGTTGAGTTATTAATATAATTTTTGATACTTAAAATTGTACTAGTTTTGTTCTCATTTTAGTTTGGGTTTTTTTTCCTTCACCATTAAAAACTGTTGCTAGAACATACTTAAATCACTTTAATTTTGAGCATTTTGGTATCAGTTGCCTGCTGTACTGGTTAAAGTTACAGGAGACGCCAGTCAGGACTTTGAGCTTGTAACTCAATGGGAGGTAGTATAGCTGAATGCCTCCTAGAGCCATCTGTTGTAAAGCAATTGTTGTTGTTGAACCAACTTTCAGCATACTCTTTAATAGTTGCATCTTCTCTGTGATACACTGTTTGAAATTATCAGAATTTGGCAGTGAATGAGTGGTAGTTCGTTTTTGAGGAGCTTCTGATTGCACTGTGGCCCCAAGGAACCACATGTTTTTTGTTAGAAAGGCAGTTTTTAAAAAGAATAATAGATTTTTCTTTTTTTCTTCCAAGTTGTAGATGAGTAAGATGCTTTTTTTAACATGAAGAACTTGAAAGTAGCCTTTTGTCCATGTACACTTCACACTTAGAGTATTGTTCACAACAGAAGCTCATTACATGAGCCTGGTTTTCACTTCCTTTTTCTCAGTGTGATTAATTAGGCTACCCTTCCACCTCTTCTGTTTCTGTGTATGTAAAAATTGTCTTTGTCTAGTTCTGTTTCACTATTTTTCAAGAAGTCTCTGTGCCTCTTCATCTCCTCACTATTTAGTACTGTTCATCTTTCCATTTCATGTCATGCCTTGTATATATTCTCTCGTGTAATACCTCTTAATGCTACAACTTGTGTATAATTCAGTACACTGAACATTATCAGGATTTTATCAAAATCCTCATTTTTCAAGTTAACAAATAAAGGAATTCTAAAAAAATATATTTATAGGATGAACATTGAATATAAAAAACCTGTATGCATTTTTGTATCATCTAACTATCTGTGTTAAGATCTTAATGCTTAGTCCCTTTAAGGGATTACTTAAGGGTAGTTTTACTTCTATACAAAATCAAGTAGAAAAGCCTCCTGGTAATGTTGGAGTTTGTGGAGAAGCTAACTAAAACAAAAATATTGGTGTCAGTGTGAATTGTATCAAACTCTAAGTTTTTTGTCTTCAAGCTGTTGCAAACTATTAAGTATCCTGCCGCATGATTGTATATCCATAGCCCAAATATCACCAGAAGAAATTAGAATCTGATGATTGCTTCAACAGATAAGCAAGTGACTTAACTAGCTTGCAGGGAAGACCTTTACCATTCAAGGCCTTGTGTAGGTAACAAACACAAGGGAAGCGTCCATTGCTCCTGTCTGTGTTTAACTTCTAAATGAGATTGCTTCTGGTCTTATGGAGTTTGACCCAGTTTTCTCACATAATGTGTTGTAGCAGGAAATGATAACAGCATGTAACTTGGTAGGGGCTGATGTCACAAGCTCTCATCTTCCAGACAGGGTCCTCTAATCAACTTTTTATGCATTGTTAAAGTGTCAGAAAAAATTCAAGGGCTTCTAGCAGCTGGGGTCAGAAAACAGTTTTGAAGCTGAGGAGAGAGGTTCTGTGTGGGAACCTGGTGAAGCAAAAGTTAGAGTAGTTGTGTAGGATAAGGTAAAAAGGTAAGCTCCTTCCAAAAGGATAAATCTGGGAAAAAAAAAAAAAAAGCAACCCAACCATGGATACTTTGTTCAGAGGAGGCTGGAGAGAGGATAGTGGGGTCATTTTTGCTCTAATATAGATTGCATGTGGAGAGAATAGTTCTGGAAAGAGTATGAACAGCAGGAATGTGGACACGGATTTGTGACTGAACTTGTGTAAGCCCTCCTAGAGTGTGGCCCAGACTATCAGTGAATGTTGCATTTTTCCTGTTAAAGTTGGTACCAGAAGACATTTATGGACCTTTACATCTTTTTCTGCACTTGGATGTCCAGCATTAGTGCAACTTAGGACTCAGTTGCCTAAACAAAGTATCTCGTGTCACCATGGATGGCACAATGGCACTAGACACTGATGACAGTTTGATTGTTCTTCCAGAGTAAAAGGAATTTAAATCAGTGTGGAGATATCAGATCAGCGCCACTTGTCTGTCAGCATCTTGCCAAATGAACACGTGCTTACAGGGTTGTTTCTCAGACAGAAAACTCAGAACTTGGTGTCAGTTGGGCATCTGGAGACTATATTTGGAGAATTAATTAACTTCTTTTTTTAAAGACAAAGTGAAAGGGAAGAGACTGCTTTCCCAAACTCCTAACTCTTAATCCTGGAAATGGCTGGGAAAGAATATTTTTGTTTGGTAGAGGAGTTAAGGGGGAAAGCTGTGAAATAGTTTTCAAGGACATGTTTAGAAATTCTAGTGTAGAAAACAAGCAGAAGACTTTTTAATGATTCTAGTCAGGACTACTACTTTTACTTACAGAAAAATGGTGAAAAGTTGCTGCCACTTGGGTTGCTTTTACAGATATGGATGGATTTAACTTTGTCTTGGTAGACCCAGAGCAGGAAAATATGAAGTGATATAAATCCCTCTTATGTGAAATTACAGGGCTTGAACCCTGTAAGATCTCATTACTGAATTGTATCCACAAGCTTCTGCATGAAAGAAAAATCTTAGGACTTTCCATCAGTTTATGTCAAAGTGCTGTGACATGTGCAGGAAACTAACAATAGGTACTTTCCTAGCAGTGTGGAATGTAAGAGAACTGGGAGTTACCTGGAGCTGCTCAGCAAAAGCAGCAGTTGTAAATAATGCCTGGTTAATTTAGGTTCCAGTCTGTTATTTGCTCAATAGATTCCAGTAGAACTGTGGCAAGAAGCAACTTCATATTCTCCCATTAAAAAAAAAAAAAAAGGAAAAGAAAAAATTAAAATTTCATGGACTCCCTAGGTTTGCTGCTAGTGCCACAGTTTTGCTGATAGATAAGACTAATGTATTTGATTTGAGCTACTCATATTTGAACTCTTAAACTGCTTGTGTTTGATTTTACCTGTGTCTTGGAAGAGGGTTGTAGTTGATCAAATTATCTTCCGTACTTTGACTTCTTTAGCTGTCCTTTCACTGGCTGGACTCGGCCATAAGTATAGTCACAACAGCCAGGATTCTTGAGGAAATGGGGGTCCATGATGATGTATGCTTGTTTCTTCTCTTTAATTTTGAGATCCAATGAATTAGTTCCCACTCGTACTCATACTGTAGAAGAAATGATCAGTAAATACAAGGTTGCTACTTTTACTTACTTGGGCTTGTCTGAGAAGTGTTACCCAGAGAGCTTTGCTAGCTTAGCCCTGTTCTAAGGGATTCCCAGTGGAACTGACTTGTGTTACATCCTTTGCTGCAGTGATCACAAAAGACTCCCAAAACTATAATTAGAGAGTTTGATTTCTGAAAGCATGGTGGGAGTGTTCCCATCCTGAAATTTGTGCAGATCATATTTTAATTGCACAACAAAAATATGCAAGTCTTCATATTTGGCCTTTTCTACTGAAATAGAAGACTAAAACTTTTGATTGTTGAATTACAGATATAGCGAGCTAGCAAGTGGGGGGGTTTCTCAAGGATTTTATTAAATGAAACAACAGTTTCAACTATATAATTGCTTACTTTTAATGTAGAAGAGGAATTTTTGTCAGAATGGCCAATTAATAAGTGTCTGTTTTAATGAGTCTGAATCCAAATACCCTGGTCTTGAATTGCTGGTATAGTTGCTGCTCTTTTTCAGAGAAAGATTTTTTTTTTTTTTTTTTTTGGGCTTTTTATGGTTCATATAGACAAAATGTCAATTGCTGCTTCAGAGTTAGAATAATATTCTTAGTGGTTCTCTGCATTCTGCATTTTTATTGCCTTCCATTGACTTCTAAAATTCTAATGCTGGAAAGTTATCACAAATGTAAGTACAATTTCTGATATTCTGATTATTGAAAGTTTGTGTATAATTGGAATACGCACTTCTTTCTATGCAGTGAAAAATAAAGTAATGGTTTGTCTCCTTAAATCAGTGGGTACTTCAAACTAGGAATTTATTAAGCCACAGGTTTAACTGTTTAACTGTTAATGATATAATTTTAGTGTGTTTCCATGCAGTGAAAGCTTTCCCTTCACTGAGTTTTTCTCTTCTATGCTGGTTTTGGAATCTTGGTGTAGTGTTGTTTCCTTTCTTAGTTTGCATTGAGATATTTGGAAAAAAGCCTGCTATTCTTTAGCAGTAAAATAAGTGTTTTATTTGATTCAGTATCTTATTGCTTCTCCCCTTTTATGTGGTCTTGATTTGATTTTAATGAATCAAAGCTGCAAGAAAGTTGCAGGAAGTACAATCCCTCACTTGCAGATCTAGATCATAAATGATCTTGAGCAGTTTTACATGTAGAATGCACCATCTTTTCTGGGACAAATTCCAGGTTGTATAAATGAATATAACGTCTTTTAAGTTGTTGTTCTTTAAATGGAAAGAATGGCATAGTGAATTATAATTCAAAAAGCACTACAGGCTGAGGTGTCCATTTGAAGCCACTTTTTCAAATGAATTGGCACTCATTTTCAGTATTGACTAAATGCTGTAGTTCCTGATGGGTAAATAGGATATATAATTTCAACAGAAACAGTGACAATGAAAGCTATGATAGAATAGCAGTACTGCTAGATTTCTTAAAAGCTGGTATTGTACAAGTAAATTGCATGTTTCAAATGCTTCATGGGCAATCTCTTAAAATGAATAGAATTAGATATTTAACAGTGTGATCTGTACTAATACTTTGAGTGATTTGTTTGTTTGTGAATTCACACAAAGCTGATGAATGCTGCTTAAGCCTCATCATTAGTTTGTCACTTTCATAGCAGTTCACATCTTCAGAGTGCTGTATAAACATAGCTAATTGCAACTTCCAAAGTATAAATTAAATACATGGTGGAGGAGCTGGAATAAATTTTCTTAAAACCAATAGTGCTGTTTATCAGTGGACGATACTAATGTTAAAATACATTAAATCAGTTGATTGAATTTATATACATTACATTTAATTTCAAAACTGAAGAAAATTTGTTTTTCTCCTATGCCCGCCTGCCAGGGACTTTGCCCTGGAGGTACTCTTAAAAGCATGATGCTTTTCTGGGGAGCTCCACAAGGCAATTACTTAAGACAAAAGGTGCCTTGTTTTTGAAGTATCTGTTATGACAATTTACATTGTAGTTCAGTTTGGAAGAATCTTTAAAATTGTAATGTATTTATATGGTTATCCTAACCAGAGCACATATCATCTCTGTGTTGGCTCTAGTCAACTTCGTATAACTTTTTTTAAATTATAACTTGTATGTATCAAATATTCATGACCATTCTTTTCAAGTGTGTTCAGAGGTCTTGTCTTTTTTTTTTAAATGTAGTATTAACTATGAAATTAAGCTTTTAAAAAATCAGAAGATTCAGGCCTCGTTTATTTTGCTTTATTGTTCGCTATAATTTTGATCAGAAGAGTTGCTAAGTCATCCATATACTCAAGTAGCTAAGCTTGTAGAACAAATAAATATGAAACCATTGTGTGTATACCTATGAGTTTATTTTTTTTTTTCTATATCTGAGATCAGATTTCATTTCCTTCTTAGCAACCTGCAAAAGCTTACCACGTTTTCATATGCTTTCCTAAAGGGTATAGTAGTGAGTGCACAACTCACTACTGTTGTTGGAGTGTGGGAGCAGCTGGTTTAACCACGTCTTTTAAGTTGCAGACTTGCCTGGTGGAGGAGAGGGCAATAAGATTGACATGAAGAGTACTTACAGATTAAAGTAGATCATGGAATACTAGTTTATTTCTTTATAGATCAAATGCAAACCCTTTAATACTTCAAAAATATGTATTCTGAAGTTAAACTTGTGATTTTAGTTTTTTTAAAAATTTTTATGTAAATCCTAATTATAGTGTATCTCTGGGAGGTATAGTGAATATTCTAAATGCTATTTAAAATTTGATTGCATTTGTAGTTAGAATTATGTCTCTGAACATTTTCATATTAATTAAAACAATCTGGGTAAAGTTAACATTTCCATTTTATAGCCTCTTTTACATTGTGATGGCTAAGGTAGGTAAAGGGATCATTCAATGGTTTGGGTTTGGTGTTGCTTTTTATATTGCTCTTCCTGTCCAGGTTGCCATGTTCCTGAAATTACAAGTGTGAATTGGGTGAAATTTGCATAGACCTATTTTGAAAGAGCATGCTAAAAATGATCCTGCTGGTTGTCAGATTTGGAAATCAGTTTGGAAAGGAACATTTTTAGGATTCTCTCTTTGGCAATTTAAAGATAATCCCAAATGAGGAACTTACGCAAACATTGTTGAGGTAAGAATTAGAAGGCAAAATTACCTGAAATTTATATGATAAAATTAAACTAAGTAGAAAGCACTTGACGGAGCAATAGCTTGTTAGACTGTTACTGTACAACAGAAAACTTGAATGAAGTTCTGTCAAGTGTGAACTAGAGACACACTTCTGTGCCTCTTCTCTGGATTTTTTTCAAAGTACCCTAGGTTTGGGAAGTATTCCTTTTTCCACTTTATTAAAACAAATCATAGTAAAATGTTATTTTCTGCTGAAGTAGCATTCTTAGTAACTCAAGTACTATATATAAAGAAAGTTATTTAATGAAGAAAACGGTAGTTGAAGAACCATTACTGCTGGTAGAACAGTTGGGAGGATGAGGGGGGCAGCTCTACAAAAGAGAACAGTGAAGGAGTTAATAAATCTTGTACCATACCAAACATATGTAAAGTGTGAAGTGACCAGGTACTTTTAATTTTGTAGCTCATAAGAATATTTTTTGCTGGATTTTGGAAAAGAATACTGAATCTAGAATAATAATGATGGGAAATACTAGGTTTCCAGATCTGTTTTTTCTAAATTGGTAAACTAGCTACTGGATCAATCAGTATTTTTCTGATTCAGCCTTCAGCTGTACAAGGGACTGTAGAGGCTGTCCTTTTGGGAGGGATCATTCTATTCAGCATGCAGACTAGCGAAGTGATGGATTTTATAGTCTTCTGTGGAGTTTTGTCAAGTTGTGCTGCCTTTCAGTATGCCTGAAAGGCCATGTAGCTTCTTTCCCCCTTCTTGTCCACTGCCCTTAGACACTCCTACAGCAGGAGTCAAAGGATTCCTATGTACTAATAAACTAAACCTGGGAGTATTCCTAAGAATTGGTGCTTTATAATTTGTACTTTTAGGAAGGTCCCTGGCAGGCTCTGGGTCTGTATTGTGTAACAATTCATAGGCATTATCAGAATGCTTCAGGCACTGTGAGTGGTTTCGAGGTTATGAAAATTTACTGATAGAGATGTAAGCTGTTCCCTGCCAGCTGGCTTGAAATGAATGGGAAAGTTTCTGGGCACAGTTTCATTGCTTAATAGAGATGTAACCAGAGATCCCTTAGCTTCTCAACCTACAGTGGCCCTGAACTATTTTCCATAGCTTACTCCTGGATATTTTGGAAATAAATGACAGTGAACAAAATGAACATTTCGGTAGCCTTAAAAGAGGAGAAGAATTTTCATTCATGTTCAGTGTAAAATTTCCCACAGAGAATACCAGATGAGTTATTTGGTGGAGATTTGATCCTATTTTCATCCCTGTTACGGTGAATTCCATTTTACATGTTCATTTTCTGTGAGAATGTCCTTCAGCAGGAGATGGATGCTTTAGATGGTCATGGCTAGATTTGAATAATTTGCTTGAAGGGATCAAAGCTTCGTGAGTTTAGTTTCCATGTGATGACAGAATCAAAGCTAGAATTTAATCCTAGAAGTTCAAGTAATCACATTTAAGTGTAGTCATGATGCTTCATGGATCAGTTCAACACCTGTCTGCTTGCAAAATGTGTTTTTTTTATCACAATTTCAAGGCCTTCTTAAGGGAAGTGTGTTATTTTTGCCAAGGTCAAGACTGTTTCTACTACAAGGCTTTTCCATAGTATGAAACTTTCACAGATGGTTGCCTCTAGTCAGTGATACCTCTTTATAGAAAGCAGCTAGCAGCACTTAGTTGGTGACTTAGCATCCTGAATCTTTTGGATTTTGTATATTTGAGAGGAAACTTACAGAAGACTTTAATCAACTTCTAGGAACTTTCTTTGATAGTTTCTCTCTGTTCAGTGTCTCTACTGAGACCAAAATACCTTTGGAAAATACTCATTCAGTATCTGTCAGTACATTGGTGATAATACAACATCCCTCCATTTTACTCCTGGATAATATGCATGGGGTATATGTTTCTGTACACATTCTCTCCCCTGCTCATGTTTAATGGCTTTACTAATGCTTAATGGCTTTGCTTTCTTAAACACTCCAGGAATTTAACAATCAAGACAACCAGAATAACTGAGGAATCATCTTGAGTTTAGATATTAAAAAGTATTAGATGTAGTAGTGTTAAATAACACTGAGCTTCTCTTTATGTCAGCAAATATTTGGTGGAAGAGCCCTTTCCAGAAAGTAATTGGTGTGACTTGATTCACTAAGCTTTAAATTCATCTCTTTGTGATGTACCAACCCAGGGTTGAGACCTGTTCAAATGAGGTTAAGTTTATGGATCATGTGAGATGATATCCTCAGGGCTATCTTCCAGAACGAGAAGTCAGATGTCAGTTCTCCTGCTCCAGAATTCTGTTGATTATATTTCTCTTTATGTGATCTGAGCTTTGATCTGTGCTTTAGGCTGGACTCACTTTCTGCACAAAGTAATCAATATAGTAAGGCAAGATGCAGCAATAGCAAACTTGTTGGACAAGGCAGTTATTTCAAGATCATATAAAAAGCACCAGACTGCTGCATTTATTTCCAGATATTCTTCATTCTGTCTAGTGTAGAGTTCACTTGCTTTCTTGCATGGATGCTGAAGTGGCTTCTGGTACGAGCACCTTTACAATGGAATCAAATAAGAAATATCCTAGCTACTAATAGGAGAAGCTATGCAAGATCTCCATGTTCACCTATGTAGTAGGACAGACATCTTTTCAAACTACTGTGCAGTAAAACAGATAGTCCAGGATGTCAGGATCTGAAATCAACTCAGGTTTCACCTTTGTAATATTTTCCCTTCACAAATGGAGAATGTGAATCTTACCAATTTGCAGTTCATGTTGGTTTACTTGAGGTATAGTGTTCAAGATGAGGACATCCTCAGCACAAATGTACATCATTCAGTTAATGTGTTTTGAATACAGCTTTGGCATTTTTGTGGTACCAGTATGGGCCTCAAAATTGGCTTGGGAGATGTTCTGACATGTTGAAAGTGATCATTATGTGACTCAGTTATCTTCTAACTATTTCATCATCCATGCTGATAGCTAAATTACTTGGGTATAAATTTTGTAGTCAGAATGAATACAAATTCCTGCTTCTGTCATTTCTCTCTTTGAGTGAGCAGAGATACTATAGTTCCGACCTCTGGCAGGATCCTTTGACTTTTTTCTGTGGTGTATAACACATATTCTGGCCACTGCCTAGTGTTGCCTCTTTGTATTTTGAAATTTAAGCATAGAGTATATGTTCAGGGCGATTTTCAAAATCAATAATACTTGACTGTAGTAAAGTTTTGTATGAAGGAATTTGAAAATCTCAAGCTATTTATTGCACTCACAGTGCACTACATATACATATGTTTTCAGATGAAAAGATAAAGATCAAATGCACATAGTGAGATTCTTTGTTTTTTCCCAAAGTACAAATCCAGTTGTTAGTGGAGGACTACCCATGTTGTTTCCCCACATAATAAAGACAAAGCGAGGTAGTCAAATTATCACCATTTCGGGAGTCATGTAAGATGCTTTTGTTTAATACTGTACTAGTCATTCACTGATTTGCAGCAGGACTTGGCCCGTTTGCTAGTGTGGTTTAGGGCAGTGTGCATGTTCCTCTTCATGCACTGCCAGAGGGACCCTGTTGCTGCACAGCCTTCCTGTCCACATCATAATTCCATCTAGAGCTAACTGGATAGACACTGCAAAGTTGTAACAGAAATGTCTTGCAGGTGGTAATATATTCAGTACTATCCTCCTCTCTGCTTGGAAAGTTCATATTTAGGCTTAGATTTTTTTTTCTTCCATGTTTGAGGGAAAAACTTCATTTTACTGAATCAGGAGCAGTAAGATTAGTGAAAGTGTATTCTGCGCAGGGGTTCTTTGAGAGTCTGATTTTTCAAAAGACACTGTTAGACATTAATATCTTTAAAGAATCAGTTATTTTACAGAAATGTTTCAATAAACATTGCATCTAGACTGTTGAAGAGGTCTATTTCACAAAATTCTGTGGATGGCATTGAAGACTATCTGCTTTTTTTTGTGAAATATGTTAAAAAGCATACTTTCTTATCATTGGTATGTTGGAAAGTATACTCAAATTACAGGTTTTTTTCTTTGCTCAAATATTGGACTGGCTTTTTTAAGAAAATAAAATTAAAAGCTGGATAGTATTAAATCTTCCTAATAAGCAAGTCTCTCTTCCACTTAATTTGTGCTTTTGTTGTGGCTAACAAATAATTTGCTGTATGGGTTTTTCTGTACACCATTGATAGAATATACAAGCTTGTCATCCTAGTGTGCTGGAAATGCTACACTCAAATCAAGTGTTCCTTTCTGGTTTTGTATATCCTCACCTGCTCCTCACTGTAAATCATTGAGATGTCAAGAGCAGTGATTAATTAAGCTGCACGTGCAAGTGCTTTTTTTCACCTGTCAAGTAGGAAGAAAACTTACTATAGTGAATTGTGTGATGCTGTTTAATTAATTTCTTTTTATTCCAAGCTCAGAGGTTTGCAGAAATATTTTGCAGTCTAATTTTCATTAACATTTCTGTATTAATAATGTAGTGTGTTTGGGAGCTATGACTATCCCAGATTGTACCATAGGAAGAGTGGGTAGTATTTAAGGCTCTGGGAAGATAAAGAATCATGGTCTCGAGTCTGCATGTATTTTTATCTCATGCTAATCAAATTACTTTAAACTGTCCTCTTGCTTGAATAAACCAATTAATAGTACCTATCAATTTCTTATTTATATTTATGTATTGTAATATAGATGTAATTTTATTGGAATTTGAAAAGCTTGGATGATTTTCACAGTCTTTGGGGCAAACAATGAAATTAAATTGTATAGTGATCTTAATCTATTATTAAAAGGTCCTGGAAAGGAAGATTACAAGGTAGATTCAGGTTTTGAATCAGTTTTGCCATTGGTTTAGCAGCGGGTGGGCAGGCAGATGCCTGCTCAGAGTAGAACCTATTGCCATTTTTCACCATTGATAGAGTAGCCTTTCAGAGTCAATGAGCTCTGTCAATGTGAGCTTGTCAAGGCTACAACTTCATAGACCTGAGAGGCGGTTTGAGAGGTCAGCCCTTTTCAGGTTTGCTGTGATGCAAATGAACTTTAATGCTTAAACAACTATTGGAATTTTTATGTCTGCTCCTTGTTCTTTTTTCTTCACAAAGTCATTGACGAGACATTCAGTGCTTTTTAAATTGGAAGTTGCATTGTGCTAAAGACCTAGTACAGATTTACGGAGGGCTGAAAGCAGTTAGATCATGTTCTTTTCATGGTGCGATTAGAATCAAATCGATTTCCCTACAGCCTTCAGCATTCAGATGGCAATTTTAACAAAGCTTGGGGGCTAGACAAGGGACAAAACGACTGAACTGAATGTTAATTACACTCTGCAGCCTTATTTTCTTTTGATTTGGAGCTGACTGGCAACTAAATTAACAAAAGTGTGACCATAACTGCTGCCCTATTTTCATTTAAAAGGAGAGCAGACTCTAAAAGGCTATCTTTACAAAGAAACAAGTGAGGTCTACTGATTATTGTTAAAGGGCACTGTCTTTAAAAACATAATAATAAGAATAACCCTAAAAATACTCAATTTCTAATTGATGTGATAAATTAGTCACTGGTATGTCTACTTTTTGATAATTCCTTGGCTTGTGATTTTAAAATAAAACATAATTAAAAATTTGCTGTAATGAATACTGATAGATAGCAATGATCTAATTTTTAATCATGTGACCACAGTACATGCTTAGTTGTGTTTCCCCACAACTGCTTCGGTATTAAACTAGAGGATTTTTGAAAACCAAGATGTTAATATTTGGGGGGAAATGAATAATCTCTTGTCTAATTTGTATTTTACTCAGACATTTTAGTTTCTCATGACAGCATTTAGTTTGGTTTGTTAAGGTTCATTTACAGTATTAGTATTTTGTAGTAATAGCAGCAAGATGCTTTCTCATCCTTTCCCCTCACCCCTCTGCCTTGTAAGGAAGCTGCAGCTGCACTAAGTTGTATTTGATCCTTGTCATTGCTCCGTCCTTTTGCACCTGCAGCTCTGTTGGTCTCATCTTAACACCTGGCACCATGAATTATCCTCTTTTTATTCAGTGTCTGTAGCAAATCCCATTTAGAGCTAAGCAATATATATTCTGGCAGTCAAATGACCATAAATGTCAGTATGTATTTCTCAAATGTAAATATAACTGAATAATTATATTCAAAATGCTGTGAAACTTTGCAGCACAGAATGTCCTTTAATTCTAGCATGCATAATCATAAAAAGCTGTGCAGAACAGCTTTCCGGATTCTCCATCAGAAATGTCAAGTGTGGATGACACAGGGATCAAACCTTTCCTTTAGAATCCTAGATATTGGGTTTTGCTCTCCATACAGTTCACAAACTAGTAATGCTTATTTGTGGAATTTACTGTAACTTTCTGCATTTGCTTTTTCACTCTCTAAATTCTGGATGTAAATGTAACAAAACCTCCTCGTTTATTTAGAGCATTGTGCATTTGCACTTGACCTACAGCATTGCAAAACAGTTCACAACATTTGTAAGTTTGTGTTGACTTTAGAAGCGGTATATTTAGACCACTGATCCTGGGGGAGCAGTGTTCCTGCTTTTTATACTTAGATCACATGGAAATTTCTTTCATTTTTAAAGTTAAAACTGCCGTAAGAGCCAGAGAGCATACATATCAACAGTTTTTGTTCCAGAGTGGTTAAAGGTACTTACTTGGCTATCATAAAAAGTTGTTTCTGTTCTAGATACTGTTTATACCAGACAAGTTTTGATAGTGCTACAGACCACCTTGTACTCAGTCACTGTCCTGCACCTCTCTCCTTTTCACACTAAAGCAGCTGCAAAACAAAGTTTTTCTAAAACCAGTCAAGAGTAAAATTCTTTCTCATTTGTCTTCCAGACACGAAGATCGATTGAGAAGTTATTAGAATGGGAAAACAATAGGTTATACCACAAGGTGAGTGCCGCAGGGAGCAGCTTCGTACTGTTGGAGTTTGAATTGCACAGTATGGAAACAGATGCTTTTGTTGAACGAAAAATATGAAAGGTGAACAAATGGGCTAGTCTGTGTGCTGCAATAAAATACAGCTCATTTTTCTTCTTTTTCTTTCCTCCTTGTCTAGCTGTGCTTGCATTGGAGACTAAGCAAAAGGAAATGTGAAACGAATAACATGATGGAATATGTAAGTTAAAGGGCTGTTTTGTGAGTTTCTCTATTAAATGATCATTTATTTTGCTTCTGATCTTATTCTTTTCATGATTATTAATCAGTAAAGGTGTCAGGAGCTTAATCGCCTGAGTGCAAGGATTTTCTACGGTTCACAGATGCATGGTTTCATGTGCAGGACTGATTTATAAAGTTATGAATGACTTGAAAACAAGGCTTCACTGTGTTCTGAAAAATAATAAATTAATTGCCAAGATAAAATAGGTTGAACATGTGCTGATGGAGTGTGAAATTTTAGATGCTGTATAAAGAATAACCACAACTTTGGTTACGCAGCAAGTCAGATATGGCTATTTTATATAATGCTAATCAAGTCCAAAAGTATGGAGGAAGACCTTTCAACTAAGCTGTTGGAGCTTAAGAAACCTTTAGCCTTTTTAGATTTTAACTGCCCCTTACCTCAACTATCTTTAAAGTATCTTTATCTCCAATTGGTTTCACTAAAATATTTTTAAGTCAGTCTCTTGAGTTTTAATCTACTTCAGTCTTTAGCTGAAACTCCATAAACTCTACAGTGAGAAGTTGTGTGGTTTAAAATGAATGATATCTTGTGCAGGATTTCAGTTTGTTTAGCTTGCAGCTTATTCTTTTTTGGTGCTGTTCTTATTTCCATTTTCAATGTTGAAGTACATAGGATAGGTTGAAATTAAGCTAGTAAAATTTCCAAAATTTCTTGTAATGCTTTAGTAAGTAGGATGTAGGAAGGCTAACTTTATTTTTAAAATTAAAGATTAGCTTTGGAGAAATACCTACTGCATTAGTTGTAACTTATCTGTGATCTTCCATTATGCAGCACTTTGTTCTTTAAAATAACAAAGCTATAATGCATATAAAAATTTTAAATGTGGTTCAACACAAAGTTATTTTTAAATAATCTTTGTCTTTTAGTCTTGTCCTTTTCCCTGTCCCTCCACTAGATCTTATCTCTTGCCTGAAATACAAGGTTTTCAAATAGCACTTTTTACAGAATGACTCTGTTCTAGTTCACTGAATAAATACTTTTTGTAAAATTTATCCTGCTGAATTTTTTAGGTTAGATATATGGGTATGACTCAAAATGGCATAAATCAAATTTCAAAAAGGAGGCTTAAGCTTTGCCTAAATTAAGCATTTATATTTTGCTGAAAACTTTTTCTACAGGAAGTATTGTCAAACCCAATGTCCTGCAGATTCAATTGGAGAAGACAATGTGAGTTTGTAAATATTACGGCCCAGCAACATTTGCAGATGAATATTCATTCTGTTAAATATAATTTAATCAGTTGACCTGCTTGCTATAATAATATATGCATGGGCATCTAGTTTTACAGGATGAAGCTCAAAGATTTCATTTTCAATTAGTGAAACATCTGGCATTATCTTTGGGTATGCTTAATGAGAAAATTTTTCCAGAACCTCACTGTGACATTTTCTTGCTTTCAGTGAACTGGTTTGCTAGTGTCTGTAAAAACTGCCCTTAATATGATTGTGATTTAATTTTAAATTATAAATGCCTGTCCTCAACTTTTCACAAAACAGATGATTTAAATTAGACTCCTATACCCAAAACTTGTTGCTTCACCAATCTGAGGTTTGAAATCCACTGCAGTACATCTTAAATAAATAAATAAATAAATTAAGAAAGGCAATATAATCTTATACCTTTTGGCATAAACACGGTGCTCCAGCTTTACTTCTTGCTTCCTAATTGAAACTACTTGATCCTTTGTAGATACGGGAGCTTTGCAAAAGTTGATACACTTTTTTATACAGGTATTGAACTATAAACATGATTTAAAATCCTGTATTAAGTGGCAACAATTCTAAAGTAAGTGAAATTGCAATTGAAAATTAACTTTTCGTGCATTGTGCATTCAGGAGGTTTGTTTATTTTTTTAATGAATGCATTTATTGCTTTCATAATTTTTTCCCAATAAATAAACTTCTGCATAATAATTCTTTAACATAATTAGCTTACTTCAGTTTGTTTGTGTTTCGTATCGGTAGGCAAACTTTTCCCCTTGAATTTGATTCTTTGAGTATTGGTTTTCAACTCCAAACCAATTATCATACATAACTTTTCTAATGGTCTCCTGCCTGAGACAAATGCCATGATTTCTGCTTTTCATCACTTGATATACTAAAAAAAAAACAAAAACAAAAGAAAAATTCCAAACCCATGTGAATTACCATTGTGATAGATAACAGGATTGCTACCATCTTTAATACATATTTGTTTTCTTTTTATACAGGTCATCCTTATAGAATTTTTACCAAAGACACCGATTTTTCGACCAGATTAGCATTTGGTTTATTTATAGAGACTTATTCAAGTATGTTGTCTTTCCAATGGTGCCTTGCTTGGTGCTCTCCTGGTAGTGACATAACATTTGGTTCTACAGAATCTTGTGGTGGTTTCATTTGTTTTCTGTTTGTTTCGGTTTTTCGTGTTAGTTTTGGTTTATTTTTGGTTGGTTAGTTGTTTTATGTCTTTTTTTTTATAAGAGTATGTTCTAAGTGCATTTGGTCAAACTCTGCAAAGTAATTTCACACAAATGTTAATTACTACTTAAGTTATTTTTACTTTTGCTACTTCTGTTTATTAATGTATCTTGATTTTCAGAAGTCTTTTATATGTGTGTGCGCGCGTGTGTACATATATATTACTATAAATACACAGCTGAAAATTATATACAAGTGAACAGGTATTTTTTTATCCCAATATGATACAACTGACTGTACATTGTATAAATCCCTTTAGTCATTCATTTACATGCTGAAGTTCCTTCTAAGATGTTTGGAAACTTCTGTCAGTGACCAGTCAATTGTAAATACTTTTATTTCTTTTTATTTCTTTTTGGGATATTGACTATCCCTTCCAGCAAAAGGAGGAGACAAAATTCTTTTTGAAACTGTGCTTTTTGGAACCCAGATGTTATTAGTAGAAATCTCTGTGCTTTTTGTGAAGAAGTCTTGTTAACTGGTTCTGAAAAAGTTTGGCTTTAAAAAATTAAAAAAAAAAAAAAGGCAGCCAATTGGAATTATTTTACTCAAACTAGGAGAATCACTGAGAGCATTGCATGCATCTGGTTAGTAGAACTCAAGATCACGGAAGTATATTGTTACTGCATTTTATAATGTAGCTGTTTTAATTCAGTTAATTGCCATGCCAGCTTTATTCGTATTGTTTACCAGATCCTGTACACAGGGGTGCAGAAGGACTTGTTTTACTAAACTTAATTGCCCAAGAAGACCTTTCATGGGTTTTTTGTTTGTTTATTTTAAAGCCACATAAACAGGAAAAAGTTATTGAAGAGTTCTTGAGCAGTGTAGTTCCAGATGCAAATGCCATGTACTAAAAGTCATCAAAGCAGGGTGTACTGGGCAGCAGTGTTTAGATGTGTCAGGCGGTTATTTATTGCACCCTCTTCTTTTGCTCATTTTGGTTTACAAAGGTTATTTTCTGCACAAATTTAAGATCTTTTTTAAACTGGATATATGATGTATGTTTGGGTCAGGCCAGTTATATTTTATTTCTTCTGATAATACTTTAGTTGTACACATAGCTTTTGGGGTTTTTATAATTGCAACTATCATATTGTAAAACTTGCTTTAGGTATCTGAAATTACAGAAGATTGATGTAAGTTAAGAACATGTTCCTTGTACAGTTGTGTTAGCAAGCAATAATGTGAATATATGAAAAAAACAGATATACTCTGCTTAATATTTGTATGAATGAAAAGTTGATACCACTACAAGAATAGTCTTCTCTTTTTAAACTTTTAAATACAAGTTTTATTTCAAGGTAATGTATTACAGGTACCTTGATGCTGTGAACTATTTTTCTATGTCTTCAAAATATTTATTCTCTGTAAAATATTCCCTAGTGAGTATTATATTCCTAAACTGTTCGTAGTGGGAGTGGTCTAGAAAGTTTTAAGTTTTCTTAAATCTAAGCCTTCTGTATCTGTTCCAAAAATTCATCCTTTGCTCACCTGTCATCTGTGGATTCCTACTGTTCACTTAGAAAATAGCTCCGCTATGCTTTTCATACAAGCCTACAAGGGTGTTTTTTGACTTGGCAGAGTATGATTTTTAATTAACAAATCCCAGTTTTGTGCTGGCCTTGGTCTTCTGAGTGCCACTCATGGTTTCTCTACAAAGTAACTGCTTATAATTTTCTAAAAATCTATTTCGACCTCTTCTTCAGTAAAAATATGGGTCTGCTGCACTTCTCTCATCCAGAAATATTAATTATAACCTCAGACTACTTTCAGTCTGCAGCAGGACAGAAACCTAGCACTGATGGCAGAAGAAATTGGGGAGGTTGGAGGTGCAGAGGAGAGGTTGGAATTGAACGGAAGTGATAACTGGTGATAAATTCTTATGACCAGAAATACATATATGATTTAAGTGTCAGTTTTCAATAAAATGAATATTGAGGCCTAGATGTTATAAAAATTTTCATTTGTCTGTGGAGATAATTTGTGTCATGGATGTGGTTTTCCACTGATGGGGAAACCTATCCCTCCACTCTGGTGGAGGATATGGCTTGTGATATGATCATAGCAGCTATTTGCCTTAGTTTAGTACTCAAACTTCCATAGTGTGTTTTGTTCACGTCCACAGCTACCTTGCCAGCAGCACCCAAACCCAGCAACAGTAGAGGTGCTTTGGGTGTGATGTGTGCTGAGACCAGAGCAGAGAGTAGAGTAGGGCTTACAGAGTATCCCATTAGTAAAGCTTCCACATTAATAGTAGTGATGCTTAAGAACTTGTCTACTTCTAGGTGCATCAGCAGTCATAGGCTTGGTTAGCAGGCATTTCTGTATTTTAGCTATGACTTTCTCTTCAAGAGATAGTATAGAGATCCATCATAGAGCTCTGAGAACTTAAAAGGCTAAATCCCTTTCTAAGGAGGCCAGACTTGCTCCCTCAAAAAGTATTTTGGATAATTTATTAAAACCATGTCTCTGACTTAAAATATAATAAAGAAACTTGAGAAACTGTCTATATAGAGAGATGAGTTTTATCTCAGCAGCGGTACTCTCCTGAAGCAGTAGTATACTCACCTGGTAAGAATGTTACAAACCATTTTCGTACAATCCCTTTCAATTCATTAATTACAATGATGGAAATTGAAGATGGCAGGAGCTTTAATCAACTGTTCAATGCCTGTGGCAGTTGTCTGGATTTTCTTTTGATGTTGCTTCTGAAATACTAAATCTATTTATTTTGATTGCTAGTAAGAAGACATTATATTACCTTTTTTGTCAATTGGCAAAGAATGAAATTGTAGTTTGAGCAGACCAGAAGCTATAGTAGGACTTCCAGGACACAGCCTACTCTTTGCTAAAATAACAATTACATTATACTAGCTTCTTTAGCTTCTTGCAACTCAGCAATTCCTAGAAATCTTATCTATTTCAAATTTTCTTGAACAGTTAGGTACCAAGTTGATATTAATCATTTAGCAAGTGATGTTAATTGTGCCTGTTCCATCTTTAGCCTGCTAAACTAATGGCGAAGGCATCAATGAATCCCTGTGAGAGGTAATTATTATTTTTAGATATAGTCACCTTTAACTGGTGAATAAAGATTACTTTCTTACTGTAATATAGTAAAAACAAATTCTTTTAAATTTTTTAGTCATAGGTGGAAATAAGTTCTGAGGGAGAATGACTTTCTCTATGACCCTACACGAAGAATTCTGAAGAGCTCATCTGTTGTTAAATAGCTGTGACTTGAAGTTTACATTGGGATTGACAAACTTCACCAGAAATTAAAATGTTTATGGAGACAGATTACAGGGAGTCAGTACATTTTTTATAATAGATCAGTAAGAGTAATTTTAATAAACTATTTATGCAAATCCAAAATCTCCCACAATACTTAAACCCAAGTAGAATAGTTTTAAAGAACTTCCTACAGTACTTAGATGTAAATTATAATCTCTAAATGAATTTGTTAAATGCTATGTTTTTGTAATTCTGAAGATCACGATATTTAAATCTAATATGCTAATACAGGCTTACTTAAAAGTCAGCTTTAATTTTTTACTTTTTTTTCTAGAAGTCATTATTTATCCCCAAAGGTTGTAGGAAGAGCTTTAAAATACAATCTGTAACTGCTTAGAAGCCAGGAGCCAAGGAAAAAGAACTTGTCTTTATTCCCTTCCTTCCACCCCTCACACCAAAGTCTTAATTTTAAATTGGTGCCCTTGTTTTGGAGCCCTAGTTTATAGGTTTTGAGCAGCTGGCAATAATGCAAATTGTCCACCAAAAACCCCATTTGAATTCTGAACAGTTTAAAGGGATCACTTTAATTGAAGAAGTGAAAGACTTGTTAAGCAAAGAAAATCCGTGGTTCTTTTAAATTGTCCCAGTACTGCTGTTGAGTAATTAGAAGAAGGATCATGATGACCCTACATTAGGTCAAAATCCATATGATTTTGTGTAAAGGAAACACTCAATTAGAAAGGTCTCAGAGCCTCAAATATCTTGGATTCATAGTAGTGACCTATTAAGGGTAAGTGCCGCTGGCTAGTTTTGTATCTGTGACTAAAATCATTTATGTTGCTCTTAAGCAACCTTGCTTATGAAAAAAGAAAGCATTTCAGAAATCTGTATTCATCACTGCTAATTTGCTGTAATTTCTGTGCTTCTCCCTATAGCCACTTTGCATTTCCATGACAAACAGCTAAGTGTATGATGATTACAATGCCTTTAATAGCCATATTGTAGGTAGAAGTATTAACTTCTCAGGGACTAATAGGAAATATGAGTATGAAATTAATGAGCTGAATGCCTATCTGCATGAAGGCTTACTTTGCAAATGTCACCCTAGAAACTTGATTGTAATATGCATGACCATTATGAATGTTACCAATATAAAGTTATGAGAGCTTCTTTTACCCTGTATTACTAGGCTGTTGAATGTCCAAGTATGTTGGATAAGGATAAATGAAGGGGGTTTTTTTCTGTCTTGGATAGAGTGATTATTTCTAATGGTGCTACCTTCTTAATTCCTGTGTTTATTCTTTGTAAAGTTTTCTCTGTAGGCTGGGTGAGTCAGGGGATTCTGGTGTACTAAAAAAACCCAGTATAATTCTTCTTAAGGAAGTTAAATAATTTCAAGGGGAGAAGTACTCCAGAAGTGAAAAATTATTTTAATTTATTCTTCATTAGGTATCCATTTGTATTGTTTTGTTGGTAACCGTATTTTGCAGTTCAATAATTTTTGAACTTTCATCTTTTTGCACATTGATATTTCAATCAGTGTAGGCTGAATTAGAAACCATGTTTGAAAAATGAAAACCCCCTGATTTCCTTGCATGAAACTTCATATATTGACACTTGTGCTGGTGCATGTACGTATCCCTATCACATAACACTGGATCATATACCTCTTTTATAAAACTACATTTTACTGGTTTCATGGAAGTTGTCCTTTACAAAACAGTCTTCTGGTTTGTTTAGCTCATTAATGTTTCATTAAGATTTATTTTATTGAAAAAGGATTCAAAAATGCTTGGCTCCTCAAAATACAACAGACCAGTAGGAATAACTTAGTGAGGCAAAAGATGAAACATGGGAATTAGGAGAAGCAACACTCAAAAGACTGGATTTGGAGCTGGTAGGTTTAGAGTTCTGTAAATATGACAGAAAATAGTTTTGAACTTAATAAAATGGTATTGAATGATGCAAGTCACGCAAAAGCTAGCAGTCCATTTCAGTAATTGTGTGTTAAATACTGTTCACTTTTTTATTTCGGTGTGTTACTAATTTATTTTGGTTATGCTCTGGTTAATAGATAATTCTGCTATCATGCAGAATAATAATGCAGAAGGTAAGCTTTCTTCTAAACTCAGCATCTCTTCATTTAAAATAGCCAGACCAAAATGGAATTGCTGATGAGACCTGCACTGAGTGCAGAACAGTCTTTTCCTAAGCTGCAGCCTGTAATGCATGGCTAATTGTTTCCAAAGAAAATTCTTGACCTGTCCAGACAACTCCTGTCATGTGACAGTATATCTAAGGCCCACAAGTAGGATCCGGTTAGTACAATTTAAGTTCAGGTAAGTAAGACTTTTGTAGTTAATTGTAGTTTTTTTTATGGCAAAGGGAACCGTTGACAAATGCTCACTTTTAGAGAACAAATAGATTTTTATAATGTTTATTGAAACATGCTTTTTTGTTGCTGTTTGCTCCTCATTTATAGCTTAATAGTTGAAAGTTACTTTGTCTTGTGTTGAAAACTAGACTTAGTAGTCAGCTGAAGACTTTTTTTTGTTACAGTATTTTAGGTTTATGAAAACATTTTTTAAGTCACGTTTAGAAATGTTTCAAAAAGTCATATCCTGATGCAGTGTAAATGATATTTTTAGTGGCTGTATGTTTAAACTGGTTTCATTGTGCTGATACAAATATATAATTCATCCACTCCAAGTGTTTAACTCTGATCCTTTTATGCTAGCAATAGGCTTTCTAAATTGTTGGGATATGCAGTATACCTATGGTTAATATTGTCAATGAACAGTTTGGTTCAGTGAGATAACAGGCAATGCAAAGTAGTTCCTGATTTGAAAAGTGTAACCCAGATTCTTACTTTCATAAAGGATGGAGTGTGGCAATCACAATATGAACTCATTCCAAACATAAATTTGAAAGAGAATAGTAAACTACAAAACAGTGCCTAAATATTGTGTGCTAAATTAGACCTGTGTAACTCATGTTGCTTTAAAAGAATTTGTAGAGAATTGCATCGGACTGTGTGTGCTTAGGAAAGACCTGTTAAATGTATGAAGCAGTAATGGTAAATAAGTCACTGAAAAGATGTTGCCATCAAGAGAGAAAACTTAAAACCCAGTATTTTGTAGTATGTTAAAAATCCATTTCAAGCAGAAAGTGTATAAGCAATAATTTAACCTAAAACTGGACATTTAAGAAGCTGCTACTTATAGACAGACTTGATATTAATTTTGCCTGTTGGGCATCTCTCCTCTCACAAAGAGTTTAGAAAGATAGTGTTGATGTGATTCCACTATTGTAACATTCCTCTTCAAGTATCCTAAGTCCAGGTGAGAGACTCAAAGCTTAGAAGCCAGTACTGTGTTTACAGGGTGCACAGCTTTGGGAGGAGAAGACAGGAATCAAAGGACTTTTTAAAGGCTGCACAATTGTATATATGCATATTTAAGAATATTTAACCATGTGTGCTAAATTACTGAGGCTAATCTATTGTTGAATTATAGAATATTATTTAATACATTGACATTGGTTTTTCCTGACCTGACCCAGAATTGAAATGGACTCCAATATAACTTTTTTAAAAGCATTTCTTAAGTTGTATGTATTATAAACTAATAAAATAATTGTTAACCTATCTTCTATGCCTTACTGTTTTCCATCTGTGTTGAGGGGAGGGGGTGGTAGGGAGAGGAAGAAAAGGAAAACCTTGAGAAACTGCTGTGTTGTGCAATGGTCTCATCTTACTTCCAGTCGATACTTTTAGTCTAAATGTGGGGCATGGCTGAGAGGGGAGAGAAAATTATTTTAGGTAATTTAGGCGACTCTAGGGCTGGATTTACCAAATTACAGGCATTGCTTGCTTAAGTGCTTCAAACTGGTTTTTCATTAAGTCCACATTTGGAGTTCTTTAAGCTTTTCAAGCCCTAATGACAGTAGGATTTATTAAATGTACTATCATTATGGTTGAATGGTGATTTTGAAGCTGTATCTACACTTTTATGTTTTATTCATGTGTGCTCTCAAACAAGATAGGGTTTCCGTCTAGTTGAGGCAGACGCCACCTATTCAGAAGAGAATCATTCCCATCCATGCAATTCACGTGTTTTTCAGACCATCCAATATGAAATGCTGGTTAACCTGAACCGTATGAACAAAAACTAAGCCCGCATTCTCTGCCATGCCGAGGATGGCCTTGGTTCTCATCAGCCGGCAGCTTTTCCTTGCATGAAACATTTTAAACTCTTTGGTTACTCTGGTGTGGAAGTCTTGACAGCCTCTTTATAATGTGCGTGTGTATAATGTCTGTAACATATATGAGAGGGTGTGTTAGACATGCTCATGTCCCAGCGTGCGGCTGGGGAGGGGTGCTCCTGCCCGGCGCTGCTCTGAAGCATTCCGGGTGTTGTAATGTGGGCTTGCAAAGCGGTAGATACAATGTTGCTGAGCAGAAAAGCGCACGATAGATTTAATGTAGCCAATTGTGTACTTTTGAAAAAAAGAGTAACTGTTCAGTGTGAGTTAATTTTGGATTTTTTCAGCATCTCTCTTTTAGGCTTTGTGCTGCATTCTTCTAGACAAATGCGTATTCCATGTGGGCCACTGTTCTGCTAAATGCTCTCAGTTCTCCTTTTGCAATCAAGATTATGTTGCTAAGGAGATTTTGCTTTTATTGGTGCCATTGATTTGTGTTAATACGTTTTGAATACCTCTCGGTATTCTTCCGTAGACAAGGCCAAAAGAAAAACTTCCCTGAGTTTCCCGATTTACATCACAAATGGAGCGGTGGTGTAATGAAGCCGATATAAAGTGGGCAGTTGAAAAGGAACTAAAGAAAGGCACTCAAGTGAGAAATGAAGAAATGTGCCGAGAGCGGTCTGCGGGCCGCCTCCGGCCCAGCTGCGGGAGCGGGAGCGGGCCGCGCCCGGCGCCGGGGCAGGGGGACAGCCCGCGCCTCCGGCCGCCCGGACCACCCACTCACCGCGCCCGCGGATTACCGAGCGCTTCCGACCGCCCGCCGCCGCGGGCACGGCGGGCCCTGCCGGCTCCCCGGGGCGCGGGGCAGCGGCGGGACAGCGAGCTCTGGGAGCTGCAGCCGCGCGGCATCGGCCTCCGCAGCGATGTCCCCACCGCCCGTCTTCCCCATGCCCTCCGGGCCGCGCCCCGTGCGCGGTACCCCGGCTCCCCGCGACTCTCGGATGGGGCACAGAGGAGCGGCGGGACCTTTAGCGATGTGCCGCCACGGCCAGGCTGAGCTGAGAGTCTGCACTCGGGCACTCTGCCTTGTCCCTGGGAGCTTGCCTGTCCTTTAAAAGGAAACAAACAGAAGAGCACCACCACCCTGAAAAAGCAACTCTACCAGAAAAACAGTTTTAAAAAAACCCAAATAAGCCCGAGAGTTTAAAATAAAATAAACCATCCGAAACTTTTTAACCTCGTGTCCATAGATGGCTCCACTGAAGACAAGCCTTAGGAGGATGTAAACCTCCTGCCCTCACATACAAGGACCTCCAGTGCCTGCTTTGGCTCTTCTACGTTACATACGTAGGCTTCTGAATGACCCAACGTCCAGGTGGTTTATTTAGATGAGAAGATTATTCAGAGAACATTTACACAAAAAGCTAAAGCCTGTTCCCCTATTCCAGGGTTTGCCATCAGAGAAATCTGCCTGTGCTGGTCTAAAACCCGTGGCCCCGTTTGATGTCAGGACAGCAGAGCAGGTCTGTGTCTGCCCACAAAGAGGGTAAAGGGAGAGAGTTTGTGCAAAGCACAGCGGTGGTTGCACAGATCCAGAGACGATGTTTTCTCTTATGCAGTCCCCTGCTGTGATGGGGAGCAGTGTGAGCTGCGTGCTGGTGAAGGACCTGGGATGGTAACTGGTTTCAGGCACCGCATTTAGATTTTGGTCTTTGCTAAGACAGAGGTGACCCAAAGTTGCAGATTCACATGACTTCTGATCCAAAGGAGCAAAAGTGATTAATATATAGAAAGGGTTGTTCTCTCTTTTGCGTCGGGACCAGCAGTCGCTTTTATGATGCATTTTGCTTACTGTGAAAATGTCCCATTGCATTTATGTAGGCTCAGCTTGCTTCTTTGTATTGGCCAAGCCAGAAGTCTATTTTCTTAGGGTATTGATCATGTTATATGTAGAATAAACTTTGTCTTGCATTTTTGCTCTCTGCAGTATTAAGCCCCTGCCAGGAGGGTGGAAACAGGCTTGCTGAATGGATGGGAGTAGAAGAACTCAGCCTCTTTACTTATTTTTGAGGGGACCTTTTGGAGGACTCCAGGTGTTAAGTGACTTCTTCCTATTTGTGTGCCTTTGAAGATCTGGAACTTGAACAATTATTTAATAAAATGAGAAAAATGAATAAGGATAAATATTGTACCTGAATCATGCAAAAATCATTTTAGCAGTGAGTCTTATTCAGGATTTTTTGCCATTCTGGTTTAATTTCACAGTTCTAAGTGAAATACTTCATCATGTTTCCATACTGTGTGCCAAAATACATCTCTAGTTTGTTTTTTTCATAGCTTTTGCAACACGCTCTATGGAAAGCGCCTGTTTTTATATGAGATAATGAGTTTTGAGGTTAATGAGGATAAAGCCCAGAATTCATACTGTATTGTGTGCCATTGAGTATACAGTCGAAATAAATTGAGAAGCAGACACTGTTTTAAAATCCTCTTTCATTTAGGCATTTTGTTTAGCATTCAGAACACAGCCACATTACATGATTAGCCGATTTTAATGACTGTCCTCTAATAGTTAAATGGAAGTATGTGAAAAACTTGAAAAGACTGTATTTATGGAGACAGCCTGTTTACATTGTTACACCTCAGCTGAAAGGATACTTGGCATGTATGATGCTAGCTAAGAGAAAAACGTGGAAGGCTGAAGAAACCTTGAAGACAATTGGATCCAGCCCATTCTTTCTCTCCCCACAATGCAAGCTCTGATGACTTAGTATTTTAATTAATGTCAACCCTTACCGTCAGTGCTCATGGGAACAATCATTAAACCAACACAAAAACATTTTAAATGGCTGGCAACCTACCAGATACTGAGCTAAGCATTCCCATGGTAGAGTGGATGGTTTCTTAGCCAATTCTGCACTGGATTAAATAAGTACTCTAACAGTACTGGCTAGAAAGGCTATTATTTTCATATTAAACAGTGCAGCATGGTTTCTAATTTCTGTTATAAAATGTTTTATATTTATATCCCAGCACTAATATCCATGTTATTTATGTGGATGTGGTTGAACTTTACTCTTTGTTGTTACTAAAAGTGTTCTGTTTTTTTTTTTCTTTTTCCTTCTGTTCTCCCCTTTTTTTGGTTTCATTGCTGCTAAACCAAAACCATAGATGTTTTATTTTTTTTATCTCTTAAAACGCACGTGATCACATGCAGCCTAAACCAAGAACTGGTTTCCAGTGCAGCTTGAAAAACTGCTGGCCAAGTGAATTTTATAATTGGACAAATTGTATATTTTTGGTTTTGTATTGTTACTTTTGCGGGGTAGGAACTGGGCCGCGTCTCTACCCAATAGATACTCCCTTGTCCTCACCGCTGCAATATTTGCTTGTCAAGTGTACTAAGCAGCCTGAACTTTCTTATTCCTCGAAGGTCTTTTTCCCTCCTCCCATCCTCTGTGTTTGCTGTTTGCTCAAATTGTTTAAACGTGGAGCTCAATGACAGGCTATTAGCGCTGACTGGAGCCACACATAATGTGGCCACATGTTGTGTAAGCTTCACAACTTGTCTGCTAATTCGCCTCAGGCCTGACCTGAAATACCCTTGCTATTCTAGCTCTTAGCCCTTCCCCAGCACAGACAGACACTCATGCTAACTCGTATGACACGTTGGTGAGATCTCTGATTTGGGGCCAAATCCTGCCTCGCTTTTTTGCCGCAGGTTGTCCCGCAGCAGTCAGTGAATCTGCCTGAGCAAGAGGAGAGATGTAAGGATGGGAATGAGGATCACTCTTCCTCTTTGGTGCAGCCCATCAGGACTGAAAACCGCAGCTGAAGTGCATTGGGCACTGCCCCCTCTGCCCATGGCTCTTTGAATCCCACTGATGGATCGCTAGGGAAAATACAATTTCTGTAGAAAGCCCACAAGGTATGAGGAAGTAACATGGCAGGGGAAGACCAGGCTGGTAAAGCAGAAAGTGCTATCTCTTTCATTTCTGTCATTAGGCTCTCTGATGCCACTCTGATGCGTACAAAAAGGGGAGATACTTTAGTGAAGCTGGGGGATTAAAAAAAGAAGAGCAGTCCACTTAGGAAGAACATAAGGATGATGAAATACATACTGAGGAGCTCAGAGAATGCACTCATTAGAAGAGGAGCTTATTGGGCCATAAATAAATGAATCCAGAAGGATCCAAGCTACGGAAAGTGAAAATACTAGTACAGAAGTGTAGCACTGGTATCCAAAAGGAAGAAATGGATTTCAGGTTATGATACTGATAAGGAAGAATGTGTGGTAGATTAGGCAATAGGATTGATGGATTGATGTGGCTGACTAGAGAATGCAAATATATAGAGGAAACCTTAAAAAGGCAATGGAAACCCCAGCAACAGTACGTAAACAGTGTTTAAAAAGACTGCAAAGCCAAGAAAGACTAGAAAAGGGGAATGTGAAGGTTTGGGGAGTGTGGAATTTAGAGAACATCGAAAAGTAAAGTTTAGTGAAAATTAGAAAATTAGAGCAAGGAGCACAGAAAGAAAAATAATAAATTCTAAAGACCAGATGAGAAAGATTTTAGAAGTAAAAGGGGGAGAGTTGTGTGGATTAAAATCATGGGGGAAAAATATGATGTGATCACAGAGAAAAGTGGGGGAAAGGAGCACAACAAGTGTACACACAATGTGCAGTCTGTGTTCATCTCTTTAGAAATACCTTTAAACATTCCAAAATATGGACAGCTTCAAAAACTGCAAACCCCACGATCATCAGCTTTCTTTTGCTGTATCCATCTTCATCCTGTAGGATGAAAAATTGGGAAGATTTATACCATTCCCTTTTTGCGAATGCACTTTCCCACTTATGATTTTTATGTTATAGGAAGAACTCTCACCCTATTTATTCTTTCTGCATCCTGTCACCCTGAAACACTTCCAGTATTCGGTCCCACTTGTATCTCAGGGACTGAGACCTACAACATGCTGTTTTCAGATCTTTGCAGAGCTTTTTCTTATTCACAACCTGAATTCTCTGACTCCAGGAGATACGAGTAGCAGGGGAGGCTATGTTTTACCCCTAATATGCTGCTGCAAACATCTTTCCTCATTAAACTGTGTTTTATTTTTTTGTCTGAAGATGAAGGGTTGTTTTCAGAAGCATTGTAATGATCTAAGGTTTTTTTTGGTTTTTTTTTCCACTTCAATTCAGTTTATGACCCATACTACAAATGTAGGCTGTAAAACCTTCAGTTGTTACAATGTCCAGAAAGTTTCTGGCAAAGTCATCATCTGTTTCATAAAGGCGAAATTTGCTGTGGACAGATGAATAGTTTTTCTAGCTGAGGCATATAATTAGACCAACAGAATTTTCATGTTAATTCCTCCCCTGGGAATAATGAACAAATATACAGAATTTAGCATGCTATGCCAGACCATGGGCTAAGGACAGATATTCAAAAGATCTCCAAAAAATTGAAGGCAGGCATATAAAAACAATGTAAAGTTGATGTAAGCAAGTCTGTGACAAAGGTTGTCTTTCTTTGAAATGTGTGTACAGAGTGTGCAGTGCCTTAATGTACATAGCAAATAGATGTTATTTATATAATAAAGCTTAAAAGTTTGAATTAGAAAAGTAAGCTTGTTTCCCTTTGTGCTGTACAAATACGTGTGCTAGAGATGGACCTTATTTCAAAGAACGTGCAAGTAGTTAAACAACAGAGGCAAACAGAGAAGCTGAATACAAGCAAAATACCTTGTTAGTTCCCTTAGAAATAATAGTGCTTCTTCATCATTTCCCCCTACTCATTTCAGCCGTGCCAAAACTAGCCCTGCCTGTCACAACTGCATACCAAGCATTCTCTGTCACCCCCATAGCAAGGATTTCGTTGGGGGAGAGGTGTGTGTTAACCAACAGTATTCTTCTTTTTTTTTCTTTTTTTTGTCTTTTCTGAGAAGCAATTGTCTTTCTCAGGTCTGGTATAAAATCAGCATAGCTGACACAAGAAAAACCTAGAGACAGTTTGGGTTTCTTTCCAAAATACAAGGTATCTCACCCCTGGAAAGTTTTGCTTCTGTCTAGTAGCTTATAGATATCTTGCTTTTCTCCTTAGTTGAATGTTAAAGCTGATTTTCAAAGATTCTCTTTCTTTCATCCTAGTCAGCAGAGAACTGACTCAGCATCCCAACAACAATGCATTTAGAGCAGGCGTTAGTTTTGAAAATGTTGTTTCAACTCTGTGAGAGACCATGGCAACAAAGATAGGATGAAGACCTTTGAACAAACCTTTGAATACTGTTTAGAAGGAGGAGAATGGATAGCAAAAGAGAGGGAAAGAGAGTAGGATTCATTTGCTTCTTAGTGATGCTACCATTTTAAGGGGCAGTACTAATTCCTATAATAGATTTCACTCCTGGGCAAAGAATGCTATGGAATAGCCCCGAATGAGTGCCACTTCCCATTGAGATAAAGTCTAGGGTTGTACTGAGGGTTTTTTACCCCGTGTTTGTTTTGACAAGTAGATTCTTTTGCTTTATCTCTCTTAAACAAGAGAAGTTTTAAGGCTGAAAGATTTGAGCCCTCTGAGAAATCAAAACTTCAGTCTTTGAGATTGTGCTAAGTATATTTACTCAAGATTTATGACAAATCCCACAGAGGTAAGGAGAATGCTTAATACAATTCAAATAGGCTGGAACTTACCATCTAAATAAGGACTAATCTACTGCCTGCCTGTGCTTCTCTAGGAAGGGACACCACCACTCCCAGTGTAAAACAAAAGAGGACTTTAGGGAAATAGAAAGTCTGAAAATCCTCATAGTCTATTCATGGGTTGTCTCCTTTTAACTGACGTTTCAAAAGTTATGCCCGCTCATGACAAATGCACTTTTCAGGTTTTGCATTCTTTTTATGATTTTTAGTCTGTGCTAAGAAAATCCTATAATACTTTCTCTTGCTCTAACTATAAACATGGAAGAATTTTGATCAAAGGAGACTGTTTTAACAGCTGTGTTTCAAGGCAACGTGTGCAACTCTCTTGGCAGCTTCAGCTTGTAAGGTTCAAAGAAAGCAGAAGTATTTGCAAAGTTTTGCATGTTTGAATTGTCAAAAATATTTAATATATTGTCTTGGGTGCTTTCTGGGATCTCAAAACCATAGGCAATAAAAGGCCCTGCAGCAGGAACCCTTAATTAGTTCAAAGAAATCAGAATGATTGCTTTTGTGATTTAGTTTTTTTATTGTTTTGGTGGTCTGGGTTTTTGGTTTTTTTTAAAGTGATCATAATCTGCCTTATCCAGCTATTTGTCATCAGAAATAAAATTTTATTTTCTTGGATAAATGTGGTCTGGGATTAGTTACAGAAGAAAAGGAGGGACTGTTGCTCTTTTTTCCTAAACAGGGAAGAGGGACTCCCCTCCTGTTACTTTTTCACAGCCAGGGAAATGAACACTTCCATTATGCTGGACAATGTGGAGCAGAAGTAGCAGGTGGTGATTGCTACTAATCAGGAAGTTAAGTAATAGCCATACTTGAACACTTTCTAAAGGATTACTGTTTATGGGAAGATTTGTCCCCTATCTGGGCTCCACTGCAAAGAAAACAGAGTGAGAAAGATGAAAAGATGCCTATTAATTACAGATTTTCCATCTACCCCCCAGCTCCCCACTCACTACATACACTGCCTGCTGCCCTCCCTTTACTGCCCAAATCTGTTCAAATGATTCCAGCAGACAACCAGTAAGCCCATAAGAATAGATCCTTCACTTAATCCTGTCCGTGCTCCTCCATTCCTGCCGAAGAAAAGCCAGGCTTTGGCTCAGCATACTGGTTGGTGCCCCTGCAAGCTGTTAACTTGGCTGATCAAAAGGGAGATTGATTCACCTGGACTAGGCTTATAAATTGAAGTCCTCTTTTTTAACATCATGTATTGTCAGGAAAGGGAAAGGAAGCTATTATTGCCATGTTTACTCTAAGAACTAGTCCTTTCTTGTCTGACAGATGCCAGTAAGTGGCCTGGATTTGCCAAAGAGGTGTAACACCATCTCACAATTACTTTGCCATAAGGTACAACAGAATTCATCCTCCAACACAGAAAAATCACAGAATGGTTTGGGTTGCAATGGACCTTCAAAAATCTATCCCTTCTACAGGATGGATAGGGACATGTTTCACTAGATCAGATTGCTCAAAGCCTTGTGAAATGACATTGAACATTTCCAGTGATGGGGCATCTACAGTTTCTTTGGGCAACATGTTCCAGGGTCTCACTCCTCTCACAAAAAAAAAAAAAAAATCAAATATATTCTTCCTTATATTTACCTTCTTTCACACTGGTTCCACTTCTTTCACACCGAATCTTGTTGGCCTTGTTACTGAAGACAGGACAAATCTTCTGAATCCTCAGGTAGCTGAGAATTTGAGTGGTGTTATTACACACCTCTTGTTTATCTCGAACAATTTTCTCTGCTCTAACTTCAACAATGACATGTCATCCAGATACAAAAGTAGATCAAATTTTAGATACAAATTCAAGCCCCAGTACTGCAGAAGCCATGAGCTTCTTCAATCTCCTAGCATCTCACAGGGTGCCTCAGGACCCAGGGAAGGTTAGGAAGCCAAGCATTTTGCTGAGCCAGAATCCAGCAGCTGTCCCATTAAGTTCACTGCTTAAGTAATAGGCACACAGTGATTCAGCACTGCCCCACACCTTGCCAAGGTGAGGCTAACTTACATACATTTTACATGCCTTCTTGAATTTGTCCACAAGTCAAAGCCATCTCAACTGTGGTTTGGTGGGTTTTGGTGTTCCGGTGTTGAGTTTTTTTCCCTTTTGGTGGGGGTGTGGTCTAAAATACTGTATTAATTAGGTCTGACAATTAAAATTTTTTTTATCAATACAGGGCATATTATTCTTCCATGTTATGAGCTGCAGATTTTCAGGTCTCCCCTCTGGACTAATGCAATTTATAGAAATTAGGTATGACCCCTGGATTTTTTTATATTGCTAGCATGTCCTGGAAGCATAAAAGAATATGCTAAAGATCACCAAGTACAGAGCCCTCTGAATTTGCTGTAATTCCTCCAGGACAAAACCTTCTTTTAAATACTGTTTGTTCCAGTCATTCCAGTACCACTGTTTGCTTTCTTATCTGTTGATATGGAGGCTTAGCTTCCTCAGAACATTTTTGTCTGAAAGATCATTATTTTCTTTTCCAAGCATCCCATGAACAGAGCAATTGTGCTTCATCAATTTTAAATTTTGACTGTCTGCCAACTGCTTTCAAATCTAAAGCCAATCAAAATTTAAAGAGATTCAGAAAACACAGAAAGAGGAGTATATCCACTTCAAAAAGGTTACCCAACTGTTTGTTGTTGTTGTTACATTTTGTCTCAGGCTTTATAATGATGGCTTTCAGCATTTTGGCTCTGTTTATGTGTCCTTGTTTAAAAGTCAGGGCTGTGCCTGCCCTTCCTGAGGCTACAGACACACAGTGGGCTGCTGTGCAGTTCATCATTTGCATTCAAGCCTCTGCTGACTCCAGAGTCCAGTCTGACAAATTGCCAAGAAAGATGCCTTCTGCGTTTATTTGGAGGGACTTCACTTTCACAGCTGCTGTTTGTCATAAATAATGTATCTTGGAAACATCGTATAATATCAGTGGGTTTTTGTGGGCATCAGATTTTGCTTGTTTAAACAGATTGCAAATAAATCTCATGTAATAACCAACCTCTGTTGGTTACAGATATAGTTATGAGTAAGACTCTAACATAGCTGTATGACTCTAACCTTTGACATCAGCATGACCCCAGAAAGATGAGTTTGCTGAACGTTTTCTTCTAAAAATTGGAAAATGCTACCGATATCTACTATAGTATGAAACTATGTAAAATCTACTGCTGTGTCTCTGGTTTTTTACTGACCACAGGGTCGGTATCTTCCGAGCCCATCACCTTCAGGAGCAGCCTGCCACCCTTCATGGTCATTGGAAAACTTTCTACCCGTAGGAGGCAGGGGCAGATGGATTCCTGCTTTATGGTGACCCTTATGTTCTACCATATTGGTATCCTACAGAGAATTTCAAATATCAGTACTTCCCTTCAATGGCTTGTGGTAATTTTTCATTATCCAAACTAAGACAAAAACATATCATATGGACAGTTTTTGTTTTCAAAACTGATGGTCTTTGTAGATTTGATTGCTTTGATATATACCAAGAATTTCCATGCTATTTACCTGAATCTGAAACCTTTAGAAAAGTGCTAGGTTTTGAACGTTTAAAGAGTTACTTTCCTCCTCCTGTCAATGTTAGGAATGGTTTGAAAGATATTTCGTCTGTGATAGAAAAACAAAGAATAAAATGTTATTGCAACTCATGTAAATATGACAGGCTTTTGCCACATTCCTCATGTTTAATAAAAGAGTGTGAGAACAGACAGAAGACTAACATTGCTGGAGGTTTACTTATGAACAGTACAGAAAATAAATGCTGCCATTGCTACAGTAGTCAAAGGTGACAACACACACTTACGGAGTTTCTTTTTTGGGGCCATAGAAAATAAGCAGCCAAGGCAAAAGTGTTCATTCTGTGCCCCATGTATTTGGGTATTCGGAAGGCAAAAGGAGGGCTAGGAGATAGTCTCTGATGTGATAAATCAGATTTTGTATGCAGGAGGCAGGCATGTATACTGAAAGAGTGGAATCAAAGTAGAAAAATACTTTTCAGAAATTGGCTTAAGCCATAAGATTGTATCTGTGTCCTTGGGTGGCGGGGGGAAAGAAGAACCACAACCCACTGCTCTTCTTCTGCCAAACTTGAAATGAAAAATGTTGCCCAGGGGCCAGTGTCTTGTGGAGAATTTCAAGACTGTGAAACTCAGCCTCAGAGAGAGGAGATTAACTCAAGCTGCAAGGAAGAGTCTGTGTCTCAGAGATGGCTGAATTACAGCCGTACTTCTCTCTCTGGTGTTCCTAGGGTGTTCTGTTCAGCTTCTCTCCAGTCAGTCTGCTCAAAGTTGCAAGTCCCATTCAGGAACTCCTAATTCTCCCTTTATAACATATTTAATTTTCTGCTGGGACTATGGTGTCTAACTCAGGAATTTAACTCTGGAAAACATAAGCTGAAAGTTATGAATAACAATGAAGAATATAATTTTTGTAGTTCAGGCTGTAAGCCGATGTAGATCTGCTGTGACTGCAGACAGTTCATTTTCCTAAGAAATCAGTCTAACTCTTTTCATGTTTTCTTAGTTTAGAAAACAGAAATTGTGGAAAAGCATAAAATATCTAGGAAATTGAAGTGCATATTATTTTAGTTATAGGTTAATTTTTAGTATAATAATGAAATTTGAATGACTGTGAAGTACCTCCTAAGTAAGTATTCCTGTATTTAAACTGATAGTTTGTAGAATGCCATTTTGAAGTGCTATGTTGTAAAGTGCTTTAAATAGTGATTTATAGAAGTCTAAACAGCACCCAGAAGGAGAGGTTTTTTTCTGAGAATTAATGGACTTTGGTGCTTAGGAAGGCTTTCTTTCTCTTCAAGAAGCTTTCTGTAATGTGAACAGATTTTGTAATGATGAGGCAGAACGCTAGAGGAACAGAAAGGTTTGGTTTGTTTTCTTCAGAAGTCAGTTTTAGCCTTCTTCCAACAGAAAGCCACCAGATTGTTAGGGCTCTTTGCTTACTTCAGTGCTGGGTTTCTATGCTCTTGTCATCCTGGGAGATTTCTTCTTCTCTTCCCTATTGCTGTCTTTCAGAATTTTGGTAGCATCCTTAAATGTTGTAACATGGTTTAGATAAAAGGGCAGTGAAGCACCAATTGCAGAAAAAAATCACATTGATTTTGTAGTGTGCAGTACAGGGTTCTCTTCTAACTGCATTGTCAAGTTAACCAACACAATAAAAATATAGCTTTTAATTTTTAAATGCAGGGCTGTTTTGGTAAATATTCAGTATGTCCTTGTTAAATAACATTTTGTAAATGTACATCTAAAGAGTGTATTAAAAGCATATTAACTGTATGAGAAGTCTTAGCCCGATTTTATGTTTGTAAGAAGTACAAAATGTAAATTTACATGTGGCTTAGGTGGTTGAGAGTACAGCATATCTGATGGTGATGTGCGACGCGATGAGGCAAGCTCTCTGTACTCACACATCACCAAAGAAGTGTGAAACCTACCCCTACAACTTTAATTGAAGCTAAGGCTTGCTAGCCTGCATGGACCACCAGTATCATCTAAAGAAGGCAAAAGAAACAAATGTTTAAGTCATTGAGCATCCCACCCACGCTCCTGCCCATTAGTTCCACTCAGCCTGTACTAACAGTGCAGTTGTGCACCAGCAGCATGCTCCGACCATCTGGCTAACCCCAGAGACACATGTGGGCAGCTTATCTTCAAAGATGAATGCCAGCTTTTAGCCACAGCACTAACAGCTCTATCAAGCCAGAGAATGGAAAAGAGATCTCCCGAGTTCCTCTTCTTCTACAGAAGACGAAATGACCTGAGGTTGACAGTGTTATTTTAAATGAAGACTCTTGGTCTTTTGATTTGCCTCTACATTCCCTGTTTCATTGTAAAATGTGCTATACAGCTGATTATAGATAAAGAGCATAAACTATGGTGTGAATCTGCAGTATATATTAGCAGATAAATATTTTTAACTTGCCTAGTGGAAATGAGGAGTACTCTATAGAAATAAAAAAAATGGGAAAACTACCCATAACAATTCACATAATCTTTAGCATTCTATTCTTAGGGAGTACTATTGTGAGCTGTTTAAAACTCATTATGGAGTTGTCTTCTTAACCTCTTGCAAGTGTACATTTACAACATTTTTTAAAAATTTAGGACAGAGAGATAGAATCTTTTTATTCAATGAAGACCATGTAGGCCATTCAGCAATGAGAAGTGTTACATTGCTTCCTGCTTACCTGTTGTGAAACTAATGTATACCAGAAAGAATGGTTACCTGAGCATCTGAATTCCTACAAGGAACTGACCTGCTGACAATGTTCCTGATGTACCCCAGCATGCCACAGTTCTCCTCATGAAAGTGTAGGATATATAGATGCTGAATAAATAGTTACCAGTCACAGAGAATAAAGATCACACAGAATACTCATATTTGAAACAAAGGTAAAAATGCCTCTCACTTTTTAGAGGGGAATCCCATTTACCTGCATGTGTATGTCTGCAGTATCATGTGGTCCTGAATAGCTCATAGTGGTTTTACAACTACCAGGTCTGCCACCCTACACATATTAATATATGTGTTCTCTGCACAAATTGTATTTCCAGTGATAAACTTGCAAATATATCATTATACAGGCAAGCTCAGTCCCTGTAATAACCAATAAAAAACAATGTACATAGATAATACTTTGATAGGTGATTCTTTTCATCTTAACCCCTTCCTTTTATCAAAGCTCCATTTTTAGCCATGCACATGGCAACTACAGATATTGACTGTGTGCTAGGAAGATAAAGGGCAGGTATAAAAAATTCCTCTGATCTTTTTTCCTCCTCTGTCTGCAGGGTACACTGGAAGAAGCAGATGAAATTCACAAAATACACAGATCCACCACCAGACTGTCTTTCCTCAGTCATTGCTACCACCAGGCTCTTACTGATTTTTCCCAAAGAAAACATGATTAACCCACACATCCACATTCAGTATCTCTACTTGGATAACGCACTTTTTTTTAAATTGAGGCTATACTGTACCCCACAGCATCAATAACTAACCACAAGGCCCTTTAGACAGCTTGTCCAACTGTACAGTAACAGGCTGTTAACCCTACACTTTCCCCCAAGTATCACTTGTTCTCCCACCACTTCCAACCCACTTCATTATATAAGACCCTCCCTCTCCTTGTTTGCTTTGTAAAGATCAGGAACTGAACCCAGCTGCTTCTTGTTTCTGAGGTAATTGCCAGCATTTCCACAGCTGCTTCAGGGATGGGTTGAGGTTTAAAGTGGCTGGTGTGGTTTTTCTTTTTCCCTTGTGCTTAGTTTCTGACCTTGTACACTGATATCTACTAGCAAAGCAATGAGCACCTCACTGAGGATGTGAAAGTGCCTTGGTCCTAAGCAAGATTTTTCACAAAGCAGGAAAGGTACAGGTTAAAGTTTTATTGTGAGGTGCATATGCTAACCTATAATCCAGACACACATGCCATGTTTCTTCAGCAGGTTTACTTGCAAGCATTTGAGCAGACTTTTGGTCACCATCTGGAAACAAAATAAGCAATCAAACTTTACCTGAATAACACTGGGGAAATTGTTCTCTGATTATCAATGTATACTGTGTGGTTTAAGTTGGATAAAATACACTGAAAAAATTGCATCAAAAGTGCAACACCAAGCATTCCAAATATTGACCTAAAATTGCATAATTGGGCTTCTAAGTTCTGCTCTGGTACTCTCAAGTGATTTATTCTTACATACTGTTTATTTATTTCTTCATCCTTGCTCAGTACACTCTAAAAAATACTTCAGCCTGTGTAGCATGAAATCTTGTTTCATGTCAGAACTTTAGAGAAAAAATCTGGTGTTCCCAGAAATATTCAGTAACTTTAACTGTATGACCCTCTTTTCTCGTACTTACCTTGCTTCTAAGAGCTGTTTTATTATGGGACTCTGTGGCACTGCTAGAAAGTGCATCCCACTAGAGGAAGAGCAGGGTCCTATGGATTAAAAATAAAGATAGCAAATGTAGATTTAAAAGGGAGGCATGCCCTGAGAAATGGTTTGAGGTTGAATACTAAAATAAAGAGTAACCATGAATGGTTTTGGGGAAAACTGCTATGCCATTCTCAGTCACAAATGCAAAGGCTCAGAACAAGGCACTTTGAAAGGTGCATTGAAGACCTGCTTGCCCCCTTTTGTGTGTTAGCTGAAAGGTGTTTGATATACTCAGTTTTTATGGCACTGACAGGATGAAGGTGTGCATGAGCTTAAATATCACAACAGAATCATTTGACTGCTGATTCTACCAGTTTGAGAAATAAACCCTGATAGAGAAGTGTAGTGAGTTTAATGAGAAATTCTGATAAGAAAAGGTGTTGTTTTTTTTTTTTTCTTTCCCTAAAAAAAAGACCTAAGTCTTTTGCCTAGTGATCTGTTTCCCCACTCTTAATAGCTCTGTGTATTGGTTTGTCTGCTTTGGAAAACAGAAGGATATAATACATGTTACTATGTGTAATTTATCCTAAATACTTCTATTGACTTTAAATTATTATTACTAATTTTCTATGCATGGACCTCTATGGCCTTAGAAAGGAATATTTTCTGCAGATCCTTTACTTCTCAGTGGCTTGTGACTGTGCAATTTTGTTGTCTTTTCACAACAGAACACGAAATTGATACTGAACTCCTGATATTTGTTGCACTGATTCATTGGTGCCTTTTTGTACTGGAAGGTTTTCCAGGAACCATGCTTGTGTAAGCTTAAGCATTTCTGGAAATGATAGCAATCACCTGATTTTTTAAAATTGATCCAAGAGGTGGTCTGATTAGCATTTTGGGCAAATGTCTTACCCATTATTATTTGAGGGGAAAAAAGGATTATGTACTGTCTGGTTATAGGATGGTGTCTTTTTCACAACCATCATGGTGGCTTTTTCTCCCTGCAGTAGCTGGAAACATAATCTGGTAGTGCCTTAGTCGCTGTCTGTGAGCTTGCTGCTTTGGGAACTTTAACAGATAAAGGAAAGGAATTCTGCCGTAGGTGAATGGGTGTGTTCTGTGAAGTAAGTCTATGAAAAACTACTTTAAATTCTGGGTGATTTAAAAGTAACTTGGTAATTTATGTGTATAATTTGGTGCAAATCCAGAAATTTTATTTTATAGAAATGTAAAAAATCTAGGTCACTGCATATTTTAGTGCTCAAATTTTCCTTCTATTTGATTATTTTTAAAGATTCCAGTTAGTTTAGGGTCTTAAAAGTTACTTTTCAAACTGTGTGTCAACAGTCTAGTTTTACACTAGTTGAAGTGTAAAGTTGAAACTTTACCTAATGAGTCTCAATATTACAAAAAAGTAGTGATTATATATTAGTCTTGCCTATAAGTACAGGGTAAAGTAAATTCATAAGGATATCTAGCACAGCTTGTCACCTACTGTCCATGCACTGGTGTGACTCACTCTGCTTGAAGTAAAAGGTTCTTTTTCTCCCTCTTTCTCCAGACATATGCAAATTCACTACTGGGGAGAAAAGGGAATTAAAGGGCAATACCAAAACATCAGTAGATGTACAGTAATTTCACACTCATAACCCGCACCTGGTTATAAGCCACACTTCCGGGTAGCTGGGAAGACCACAGAAATTGTCCATAAATAAGCTGCACAGGGTGATAAGCCGCACGTATTTTTTTTTAAAGCGAGGATCCATGTGCAACAAAGTAACGAGTTAGTAACAGAATCACGCAATCGCAGGGTTTGGTGTCAGGTGCTCAATTTGCAAACAGTTTTCAGAGACTGGTGAAGCCTTTAAACACAGCCCCAGGCACCCTCCCTGTGCCACGGGCCCCGGCACTCCCAACCCCGGCGCTGGCTGCCGCGGCTCCCCGCCTGCTCGGCAGCGACGGCGGCTCCCCGCACCGCTCAAAAGCAGCGGTCAGCAGGCTGGCCACACAAAAGCCGGCAAAGCGGTGTCTCGGCTTCATGCGAAAGCCAGCAAGTGGCCGCTCAGTGGGCTCGGCTTCGCGCGAAACCAGCAGCATCTCCGTGGCAGCTCCCTCCCCGGCCGGTTCATACTTCTGGGTTGGCCTTTTGGCGGAATTTGTCCATAAATAAGCCGCACCTGGTGATTAGCCACACTTTCGGGATCGGCTTGATTCTTCAGTGAAATAGGTGCAGCTTATCAGTGTGAAATTACTGTACTCTCAAGCACAGTGTGCATCTGTCTACCAAGTAATTTTTAGGTAAATGCCTACTTGGGAATAGTGCAGAAAAAGTCCTTTCAAAAAAAAAACCCCTATGAACTGTGTAAATTTACTCAGCCTCTCCTATTTTTGAAATAAATTGCTTCCATGTGTGTTCTACCATTTCTAGGTGGACCTCCTAAAGCTATTCCAGTGTAATTCACTTCCAACTTATATAATAGAGTAAAAATATCTCATCTGCTAGTATATGTCCAAACTGACCCAGAATTGCACATTCAGGACCACTTTACAAGGAAAACTTGGTTGAGCAAAGAGAAACAGATGTTTCCTGCCTAGTAGCATGAAGTGAGTTAGTGTGTTGGATGGACATCCAGGATTGCAGTTGCTATGATATTCTCTCCAAGCAGCTTCAGGACTCAAGATTTTGATTTTCAGCAGCTTTAGGAGGGGGCCAGCATCCACTGCAGATGCAGTTGCAAAAGCAGAATGCGAGAGGGGAGAGCAGGAGTACAAGGTCAGGAATCAGCAGTGGGTGACTGAGAACATAGAGGTTTTGGTCCCTCGGGGTGCCCACCTCACCACACAGTGCCATGGGCTCTCAGCTGGCACTGTAGCTTCCAGTGCAGTGCCTCAGGGATGCTTAGTTGTGGTGGTTTATCAGCTGCCCGGACTCAAGTGAAATTACAGTAATTTCACAACTGTAAGGCGCACTGGATTATAAGGCGTGCTTCTGGGTTGCTGGCAAATTTCCGAACCTTGTCCACATATAAGGCGCA
>VRYO01002355.1:14348467-14396224 GCA_009812075.1 Sialia sialis
GGTGTGTGTGTGGGGGGGTGTGTGTGCATGCAAATAATGCAAAGGCCTCCTGTTTCTCCAAAATGCAAAGGCAGCTGTGGCCTCTTCTGTGGCTGCATGTTTTTCTTGTGGATAATGGCTCCCCCTTTGTAGATTATTTTTTCTCTCCGGGGCCGCTTCTGCTTCTTCTGGACTGCTGTTAATATCTTGGCTTTCCAATTTCATTTTACAAGCTAGAATAAGGTCTGGAAGCAGAGGTTGAAACCTTGTATGTATAGTACAGGTTGAAATTGGGGTATCCTTCTTGCATAGAGAGTGCTACAGATGCCTGTCTATATGCCACCCCTTATATAGTCACTTGACAACATTTTAGGCAATATGGGTAAAGTTCATGAGGCAACAAGATATGGAGACATACATTTGTCCTGCAATGTCAAAAGGCTTGGGTTTCATGTCTACTTTTATGACTATTTCTGTATTTTGTTACATGAATAATTTGAGAAAGATGATCTTTTGTTTACCACTGGATATACTGCTTAACAGAGAAACCTGTGTAGCTTTTAAAATTTTTTTTTTTTTGTCACAGAGAGAGTTTTTACTGCAGATTATTTCTAGTGCAGAGGAGTGCTGAATAGTGCAGAGGAGTGATGGGTTCAGAAGAGGTAAATCTTTGCTTCATCAGCACTCTGTATGCAAACAGAGTGACTGATGCATTCTGGAGCTCTTTCCTGCAGGCATCATGCAGGAGGATGGTTGCTGGAAATGGAAAAATGAGTAGAAAGACAGTAGGCAGATCAGCACCCTGTAATCACTGTTTGAGCTGATTTCTGATGAGTTTCTATCAATCTTCTGCTTCCACAAGGTTTCCAGAGAGAGACTTTACAAAGAGATCCCAAGGAAGGTGGGCAGGGTGGAAATCACCACCAAAAGCCTGCATGTGTGAGGGCTTTTATCTACTGATTAATGGTACTGCTTGTGATTGCACCTTGAAAATGGTGACAAGAAAAACTGATACTGTGATTGTGTTACATGGTCTACATCCAGAACAGTCATCTACTTTGACCTTTTAGTATTATTTTGCTAGGAAGAAATTTGCTTATATAGAACATCTAGGCACATATTATTTTCACTGATTTGTGGTTGTTTCTGGTTTTAAAGAGTGGAGCAATAAGTACCTTGAGAAAGTTGGTTGTTGCGACTATGTTACATTGAAACTAAGTTTGATTTAAGAATAAAGCTAAGGTTTTTTTTGTTTCATCTGTGAAGATTGGAGTGCATTTGCATTAGTCATGCTACTGCATAAGGAAGAGGAAGCTGCAGTTGGGAGATTGCTTAGTGGAATTAAGGAACTGGGAAAGTTATTTTTAGACTCAAGTTTTCTGTTTTTTCAATATTTTGTCAAGGCAAAAAAACTGGAAACAAATTGAACGCTAGGGATTCGTGAAGAGAAGAGGCTGGGCTGCTTGTAAAATCCTCATGGGACTGATGAAGCTTGTGAATTGCTACCACTCATTTTATTTGTTTGAGTTTCCAAGGAAGGTCAATAGATGTGAATGCACTTTTAATCGGCTGCAGCTCTCCACTGCTGTTACCCCTTCTGTATACATGACCTCAAGGTCTCCCACCCCCATAGCAGGGAGTTAGTTCCCTCTCAGCTAGCTCAGATCCAGTAGATTGAGTTCTTAGTTTATAACAACCATAAGCTTGAAATTATACAAGAAAACTTTTACAGCTAACTTATGCTTACAGAAAAATATAGGAAAGAGTTGTTTTTTAACTTCCATTTCCAAGCCTAGAGCTATTACTGTGATTGCACAGACATTGTTCTCAAAACAATCCAGTAGACAATTATGTTAGATCCATCAGAGTCTGTTTTCTGCTTCTCATGTTTGAGTCAGTGACTGAAGACATTGGTAACCTTTGTTAGAAAAATCTTCTATTTTGTCAAAATGCACTGTGCTTACTCCTACAGGTTTTTTCCCAGGAGTGTCTGTAATGCATTATCTCAACACTGATGATTTAGCTACTACCTTCACAGGTTGGTAGAGGTTCATTTTTGAAAGCCACTCTCAAGCCACGATTGGGATAACTCTCCAGCTATTGGGTGCTCTCCAGCTATTCTCTGCTATTGTTTCCTAGGGTGTGACATCTCTTCTGAATTTTGATTCCTGAAACTTCTTACAGCATTTCTCACTTCTGTCCATAAGCCTGCTGAGAAGGTAATTCTAAAATTAGGGCAGAATTAATTTATTAACTTCTTAAATATTTCAGTGACTCTTCTACTGACTCGTTTCTGTTGGTATGATAAATATGTGCATAACTGTAAGGAAAAGTCCCCATCTGAACTGTCCTAAGTTGTCTGACCCTCAGTGCACACTGAGGTATAATACTTCTCAGTGGACTGTGCAGCAGCTTTGTTAGAAGCTCACTGACCTGAGCTGGATATGTGTGATTCATCTTGATGCCAGAAAAGACACTTTAGGCTGTCAGTATTGCTGCTGCTGTTTTTGTGGAGGTAAGGATACGAGCTGATTCCACTCAAATCTGGTGGCAGTGAGCAGTGAAGGAGTTGCTGAGAACACTGCTCAGCTTCATGTGGCAGCTGCTGTCCAGTCCTTCCCACACAGGCTGGGCACATGGCCGTGGCACTAGGCATTATCTGAACCCAGCACACAGATCCAGCAGCTTGTGAGAGCATGCCTGTGAAGGACAAATGCAGTGTTGGGAGGAGGAAAGGGCTGTCTAGCAGAACTTTTGCTGTTAGAAAGATATTAGTGAAGGAAATGAAAGTTTTGTTTCATACAGGTTACATGAAATCATTAAGTCCCATGCACCATCTGCATTATTCATCTCTAGAGCCATCAGGGTTCTGGTCACTTACCATGGTATTAATGCTGCATTAATAAGGAACAGCTTAAATATAAAATAGAGAGCATTATATTTATGACAGTTATATAAGTCTTTCAACAGATTACTGCAGTTAAATAAAAACTACTGCCACTTAATCTAGTCACAAAACTGTACTTAGATTTATCATAATTATGATGACATTAAGTAATTTCTGTTTGTTCTTTTTTCTTTGCAAATGAGATTGAAGTGTATCTTACAAAGATGGCATATCTAGCTGCATGACTTCCAGGTGCATGAGTTCTGTTTGTCTGCTAATCCCTTGCTGGCTCCGGACTTTTTTGGCAGCCAAGCATTTCCTGGGGTGCACTGTAATAACAGGCAGCTGTCCTGTCAGCTCCACTGAAAAAGGAGATAATATGGCAGACGGCATTTGCTTTTCCCCAGACCCATTTCTTACAGTTCCCTAAATTGATTCAAGTAACTGTTTTTAGTTGATGATGTAGTTTATGTAGAAGCAGGATGGATTTTTTGGGAACAAACGTAAAGATTATCTGCTGCAGAGAAGGCATTGTGCAGTAGTTTGCAATCAAAGCACTTGTAAGGAGTTGATGTATGGAGGATTGTATGGAAGAATGGCTGATTCAATACAGCTGAATATTCCCACAGACTTTAATCTGCAAGCAGTGATGAACAGGCCCTTCTGGATTCTGGATTTCCATCTCTGTCCCAGTCATTTTGTCAGCCTGGGGATTTAAACTAAAGAGCATATCGAATGAGGTGATGAGTTTTCTGGGTAACATTTGGCTTAGTGTCTTGCTGAAGTCTTTGGCCTCTTCTCTAAGAGGCTGAACATCCTCAGCCATCCCTGGGAGAATTCATCTTTTTTGGTCTGCAATGGAAGTTAATGCCAATGCCCACAGTGGCATTGAGCACTGTGCTGAGACATATTTCAGGTGCCAGCATTCTGGCTTGAACTTCCCTTCTTGAAGAACCCGTGTGAAGAAGGAGGTGCTTAAGGATAATTGGGCTAATTAGAGCAGCTGAATGCTTTGATATGTCTAGACAATAAGCTATGAGGAGATATTTTTTAGAAAGGCTCAATACTCTGAAGTTAGCCATTTTAGGATTGATGTTCCATGGAATCCGTCCTTCAATTATGGGTGTTAAATGGCTAATCCTGACTAAAAGAATTGTTCCCAAATGAATATTTTAATTTTAAAAAGCAGTCTTCCTATTTTTATTTTCACTCACAGACACGAACAAGCCATGAAGAAATTATGGTATATTTTCAAAACATATTTCCACATCTCAGTCCATCTAGCTTTTATGTTTCTCTCTAAATCTAACTAGATTCTTTTGCACTGAAGCTGCATTATCCCCCTGGCCTGGTAACCTTTGGAAAGTTATATGCGAATCCAGTTTATCTCCAGAGCTGCAACATAACAGCTGCATTCTTAGGTCTGTACATGGGTAAACTATTGCTTTAAGTAATCTTGGATGACTGGGATGGAAACCATGTGATGAGCTGCTGCTCAGTGTTTATTCTTTTATCAGCTCTTTGATGCTTGCACTTTTATCCATTTATTGCTCTAAGTGTGGTGTGCAGGATGATGTTCAGTGTTGTTGTAACCTTTAGTTACGTGGTACCTGAAATCAGTAAAGCAATGGTGTTAGCCCTGGGGCTGTTCAGCAGGAATGCAGTTCTGTCCTTTGGAAATTAAGAACTGTCTTGATGTAAAACTACTGGTGCTCAAGGTTTGAAAAATAGATACAGACACCTTGTTAGCACACCTGTGGCCAGGATAGTATTCCTAGCGGGAAGAGGGAGGGATTTCAGCCAGATCTGAAAAACTGTGGAGAAGGGAAGCATAGTTGACTTGCTAGCTACCGAAGTCCTTGAAGTTGATTTAATCCTGATGTCAGGCACTCTTTCCAGCATGGGCAAACAGCCCATAATGTAAACTCTGGGGATGAAACTGAATTTGATGGTCACTTGCATGTCTTGAGGCATGAAAGCAAACTTGTGGTTAAAGCATCTGTCAGGGGATTAGGAAGGTCTAAAGTTGAAAGCAATGATCTTCCAGGAAAGCATAACAAGCATCCTCTTTGCAGAAAGCGCGTGTGGCTTCTCTGCTGAGTGCGGCCGTGCACAAAACCCCCTTATGCTGAATGAGTCACCCTTGGGGGACTCTGGCTTCCCTGCTGCGCTGCCAGTTTGTGCCACCTAAAGGCACAGACCATGGCCCTCTAATAAATGTGTGTCTGGCATGGGCTGGGGGCAGGCTTCATCTTTCTAATAGCGCTGTAGCAGGCCACCCTTGCTAACAGTATCCTCATTTGATGAGAGATGGAGAGACAACATTATCCATTCTTGCATAGGAAACGGGGTAGTGATTTCTTGTTGCTCCTGAAGCAAGGGATTTATTGCCTCCTCCCATGGCTCAGACAACTTTTGAACTCTGCTTGTAATTCTGCCCAAACTGGCTCAAATGTGAAGTTGAAATTCACCTTTTTTAAGTCCTTCTTTCCATTTTGTTTTATCAAGCTCTTGGAGGAACTGAAAAATTACTTAGGGAAAATTTTACCAGAAAGTTTCAGAAATTTGGTCTCTGTATGAAATGAGGCCAAGAAGATTCTAAATACCTCAAACTTGCATGTAAAAAGCTTCCTTAATAACATGGGCTGAAACCTCTCTGTGCTTCAGTCTTGCTTCTGCATGAATCTGAGTTCTCTGGTCTTCAAATATACAGTTCAAGATTTTTGGAAGCCTCGCAGTGAAATGTGTGATGCTTCTGTTACCAGGTACAGTACTTTGTGAGACATGTAGGGGAGCAGGTCAGGTGGAATTCTTGGGCCTTTTTCCTCAGGAGAGTAACTGACAGCAGTCGTGGCAGTGGGTTTGAGACAGAAATGCAGAATAAAGATTTCCTTGCTTCTTCATTGCTTGTGGCTTTTCATGCGGAGATGTTGGTCCAAATCTACCTTGGATTTTTTTTACTTTCTTCAACTCACCACCAAGACTGCATAATGGTTGTTAATTTGTTGATACCATGTTGTGTGGCTCTTAGGAATTGGTGAAAAAAATCAGTTTTGCTTGCACAACTACTAGTGGAATTGTTAGATCCATAAAAATGCAAATGCTCTAAAGTTCATGGATCTTGGTTCAAACATCCTAGCCAAGCTTCATTAGAACAAATTTTCTTTTATCCATTATGTTTTCCAGACTATCCCCTTAAAACATGTGTAGTGCTGTGATTCCTGAGTGTGCTATCCCTAGATGAAATTCAAATATTTTGATATCAGTTGAGTGTGACTGCCGTAAAAGAAAATTGAGATAAAAATAAATAGCTGGATCTACTGTGAAGGTTTGTTACAGAATAGAGCTTTCTGTAATGATCAGAATATTGCATGAGCATTGTGAATAATTGTGATACTGCTAACATAAATTGTTCCCTTTAAATCATACTGCTGAAATTTAAATTCAGCCAGAACAGAACCCAGCTAAGTGCCCTGAAGCCTCCAGCAATCAAAGGGTTATTTTCAGTCCAAAAGGCAGCACCTTCAACAGCAGTGCCATAAGCCCTTGCACTGGGTGACTTGGTGCTAGTTCCAGGGGAAGGATGCATATCTGGGGAAATGTGGTGTTTGGCAGTGCCCACAAGCCTGCAGCAGTCTGTTCATTTTGTGGGGGCTGATATCATTGTGTCAACAGCCCCGAAATTCTGGTGGGCAGCACTTGCTGGTGGTCTTTCTTGAACTGGCTCCTCTGTGTGTTTCCAGATGTTAGTTGTATTAGAAACAATTGAAAATTTACGGATGCCTTCCAAATATTGCTTATCCGTGTAAGACATGGTTCTGGTTGCCAAAACTATCTACTGGGACCATGAATAAATAGAGATGTGCAAATGGGATGTGAGAATTCCATAAAACAGGTTTTTTTTAAATGAAGACGGTGTTTAAACAATATATGGTGTTGGGGAATAGCTGCACTATAACATAAACTGGGCTGAATGGACTGTAGTGCAAGAATGGTGGTGAATAATATCCAGATGGAGTTGGTTGGCCATCAGTGTTTGCTGTGGCTGGTTCTCACTGATTTTTATGATCCGCTCTGTGGATTACCGAGTTACAGAACTGCTCAAATGCCCTCTCGATTAAAAATCCTACCTCTGCCAATGTTTTCCCTAATGCATAATGCATTTTGCCTTCTTACAATAAACAATACATTTATATTTTTCTGTTTTCGGGGCTTTTGTAAATCATGAAGACCGCAGCGCATCAGCACATACTGGAAGTTGCAAAATTGTCCTGTGTTTTGATTCAAGCTCACTTTAAAGAAGAAAACAAAACACAGACTTGTCCCTTTCTAGCAGGTTCAGAGATCCCTTATGCCTGGCTTTCGGTTTCTGCATTTTGGAAGAAGAGGTGTAGCCTTTGAAGGTTTTCTTAATGTGTTAGTGCTAGTGTGAGCACTCTAGTTTTTTGAATGGTTGGCCAGGTCGTTTAAATTGCCACTATCTAAATTGCCATTTGCCGGTTGATGGAAGCCAGAAATAACACTTTGTTGAGTGAAGTTCCTGGATAGATGCTTCACAGAAGTAACTGACTGATTTCAGTTCTCTTGCCATTCCTCTGCAATTTGCTGGTTTCAGCATCAAAAGAAGTATGAAGATGCCAGGCCAAATTTATCTGCCTGTGTGACTCCAATAACATACAGCTGGTATCTGACACTGGGACATCGAAGCCAGTGGTTTAAAAATGGCAGTGACAAAATGAGTATGCTGCAAGAGAATAATGGGCATTCTAACTGACTTTAAGTCCTTTAACTCTGGACTATTTAATAAATAATAAGAAATGTTGTCAAGTGAAGCTTTGTGCAGGATGGGTTTATTCTCTGTATTTCTCCGTAATTAACTCTCCCAATGCATGGGTTTTACTGATTGAAAGTGGTCAGAGGTGTTTTCCTCCATCATAGAATAAAGGACGAGCTAGATCTATGCAGTACCACTTCTGATACTTGCAAATGTTCAAAATGGTTAAAATTAGATTTTTTTGCAAACCCAAGGTTCTCTATTGCAAGCTGACTGCACTATTTATCTAAAATTCCCTGCACAGATAAGGCTTGTGATCTGATTGCAGCTTCTGAAAGTCAACTGTGTCCAAACAAAGGCACTGCAAATCAGTTTGGGCTCATCTGGCTGATGTTGATAGAGCTCTGTGTGGAGAGTTGATAAGATATGTCAGTCTCTTGTCTCCCTGCTTTGCATCTGAAAGAAACGTGGTAAAGAGTGCTTGCATGTTTATGAAGAGCATTTGATTTTCCCTGATGCTTCACAGCAAGAGTCAAAGGGTGTAGAGGTGTTTCACACCTTCTCAGCTCTGCTGCCAAAGGCCCCCAGGAGGCCATAAATAGGTGAAACTGCCTGAGACAGCCCTGGACACAGCACTGAGATAGAAATCTTGTGGATTTGCGGAGGTTTTTACAGGTTGGGACTCATGCTTCAGATGAGTGTTGTGCAGTAATATTGCTGAGCCCCACAATTACCTGAGGTTACTGACAAGTCAATTAAGGAGTATAGAAATCACATGTGTGACTTGATTATATCACTCCACCAACAGAGCAGAAGCTGAGATCTGGATCTGAATGTAGGAACTGTCATGTCAGTGTTAGTTACACCACTGACTTGGCTGAATTGCCACCTTTATTAAGTGTATGTGATATAAAACTTGTGTGCATGTGTATGTCACTATGGAGAAAGTGGAAAGAATGAACTGCATTTCATTGCAATTAATTTTTCTGGTAGGACCGATATTATTCCCTGTAATCCAAGATCTAAAAACAGTGAATATTATATCAACATTTAGAGTAACAGGTAATTTTGCTGCTACAATGAAATTGGACTATTGGAATCAAGTCTCAAAGTTATACTGAACTATGTACTAAATAATATTTATTCCCTAATGATGAATTCATTTTCAGTTAATAACAAGTCTTTGTGAAGTATAATGAAAAATACAGTGCCATGCATAGTAAACTGGCCTCTGTTTTCTTTGACAGCATGCCAGTTTCTCAGCTGCAGCACTACTATACTATTCATCTCCATAAAGGGCTTTTTTGAAAGCATTATTAAACAGCAGGAAGGAATGGTGTATGACAGCTTCATTAGTCACTAGGAGCCAAACCTGGCCACTTTCTGCTGGGAAATACTAGTACAATCCAAAACATCCCAGCGCTGATGGCGTCCAAACATTTTTTTTCCTCAAAAAATTTTTGGAGTGTGGCCAGATCTTGGTTTGAAGATTCTGGAAAGGCAGCTGTACTATTAAGTCCTCTTTAGGTGAAGTTTGTCTTTTTCTGTGAGGAAAACATGGACTTCTGTCTTAAAGTCCAGAAATATTTGCAGGAGACGCTTTAATCTGAAACGCACAGAAAAAGGAAGTTCTCTCCAAGTGCACAGTGGGATCTTGCGAAAACTTCAAATGCCCCAGTACCTATATAAGAGCAAGCCAGCCCCTTTGTACCAGACCCAATGCTTGATCATTTTGCATGTTTCTGTGCAGTGTTTGCTGAAGGTGCATCCGCCTGGCAGGGTGCTCTGACGTGTTAAACATGCTCACAGTTCCACTGAGATCAGTAAACATGGAGCTCTGAGCTAAAAATATTCCAGGTTCTAGTTGTTATCCTGAGACTAACTGTATTTAAAGCGAGACTCTTCTGCATCTTGCTCAACGAAAGTCCAAGCTACAGGACAAACATCAAGGATAAAAATCAAGTTCCCGCATGTATCTGTTGCATGATTTATTGCTCTTTTAAAAATATAACACACAATTTGCAAAGTCAATTACCTGTCTAAGAAAAGTAAAATGAGCAAAGCCTGCAAAAATCCTGTTGAACGCTTTAGTTAGCTTTGATTCCAAGAAAACACCACCTAAAAGTCAGTTCTTTGTTCAGCAAAGCCTCAGTACCAGAGAAATCCAGGGATTTGATGGAACTCATATTAAAAACACTGTATATAAAGAAGTATTTTATGGTCCAGCTGCTCTTAATTTCCTGTATATTTGTAAAAATAAAATTAGCCCTTAATACATAGTTATTTATACCTTTCTACCCACCTGGAGCTTTCTGCGTATGTTTTACTGGTAACACCATTCATAATTAACAGCAAGCCAACAAACGCCTGGTGCTTGAGTGATGACTTAATGTACACTTGCAAGATTAGCCAAGACTGGTGTGACTAAGCCAAATGCAGGAGGGGAGCTTGTGCAATAATGCCTCTGCATGCTATTGGAAATCCTGACTTTTTTCTCTCAGCCGGTGTGACCACCCCATTTGGACTGCTCTGTGGGCTCAAGCCCAAGCAACAGACTTGGCTCAGAGTCCCTGGAGGCTCCAGCTCTTGCTGAGCTGCTCTTGCAGTGTATACTGGGTCATTGTACTTGCACAAGCCTGTAATCGTCAGCTTCGGTGTCTCCTATTGCCAGAAACAGCTGAGACCCTTCAACGCAGAGATCACAGGAGGCGATCCTCTTCCAAATTTTTTTTTTTTTTTTTTTTTTGGAAACATAGAGTATTTGGTGTGAGAGTCAGTTCTCATGATTCTTGGGGGCTCTTCCTTGTTCAGGCTATCTCAGTGACAGCCTTGAAGTTAATGTGCCTTGGCCCACAAGCCCTGTAAGGGGTTTACTGGTAACAATAGCCACAAAGCCGCAACTGAAAAGCTGTGTGCTTAATCTACAGGATTAACACAAACAAGATGTCCTTGAGCAGGATAGGTTTACAGCAGTCCAGCAGGAGTCATTTTCTCCGGGAACAGAAAACAAAACCTCAGTCCGGGCCTGGGGAGACAGGAGCAGAGCAGACCCCAGGGTGGCTGCCAGCAGTGGGCTACCGCCTCTCCCCGCTGCTAATCCAAACGAGCCGCTCTCCAGCTCGGTAGCATCTCTGCCTGTGTGTCATCCTCTGCTGGGGAGCTTCTTTCAGCTCTCTGCAAGCTGGAGCCATTGCTGAAAGTAGCTTTCAGTGCAGTTTGTCCTGCTCTGAGATGCTGGTGAGCATCTTGGGCATGAGCTACGAGGCACCTGAACTCACATGTGTCCTTTCTGACCAGCTTTTGTTCAAAGGAAGGATTTGCTGATGGTGGAAATAATCGAGAAAAGGGTGATGCCCACTTGTTGGTTAGCTCCATCTCCCACCTTAGCTTCCAGATCCACTCCAGCAATAATAACGTGTTTCTTGCCACACCTTGGTATTCATTTCTCAGTTGATGGCTCTGTAGTTCATTTTTCTTCAGTGGACTTTTGTTTGTGAATATGTTCTCTTTGCCTTGGCCCACTTGTTCTTGCTGTTGGAACTCACTGAAAGCCCTCCCTAAACATAAGAGGGAGCCAAGGAGAAAAATGTTTTGTATTTTTTACTGTTCTCAAAACTACCAATCAGAGTGAATTTATCTAAAAACTAGTTTAAAAATATCAAACCCTTTTCTAGTCCTCAATGCAAAGGATACCATCTCTTGTAGATGATATTCATTGAACCTCAGCTGTCCTGGTTTATACTTTTAAGGTGGTCTCTGCAGCCAAGTAGACTAGAAGCCCCCTTTGAAAACTGGATTTTTATTAGGTTAAATAGAATCCCTAATGTGCATGAACTAAAAAAAAAAAAAATCACACTCTCAAAAAAAAAACCAAAAACCCAAAAAAACCCCCCAAAACACTAAAGCCACATAAAACTTTAATTTTATAATTGTTCTTCACCAGTTGGCAGAACTATGCTTACTGAGAAACACAGTTTTTACTGGGATAGCATGGGTTTACAGCAGCTTCCCTGGTAGCTGATTTCTATAAGAATACAAAATGCAATCCTAGCCCAGAAGTTTTAGTGACTCTGTGTCTGTGTGCTGCAGCTTTGCAGCTGTGATGGATAAATTAAATTTCACAGCACTCCCTCGAGATGGTGCCCAGAGTAAGAATCTAGGCCTGGAGATCTGAAGCTAAATCCCTCTGAATAATTTTAAAAGCAGATTGGTGGCACTCTAGAGAATAGTGGAGTGAAGCAGAGGAGGAAGAGGATGTAGGGGTGCTGCTATCCTAGCAGGGCTGAATCAGAGGGTTAAGGAAAGCATACCAATAAGGAATGGAAAGACAAAAGAGTCAGAGTTAATTGGTGACTTTTGTGATGGTAGGAAAAGATTATTTGCTTTTGCAATGCTAGGAACAGATTGATTGCTTCCTAATGCTGTGTGTAAAGGTAGATGGAGCAGTGGTGAAGAAGACAAATGGAAAGGCAGTGGGTTACATCTTCCTCTTTCAGAAACAGTCAAATCAGCAGAATTTGTGCACTCTTTTGAAAATACTTCTAGCCTTAAATACAATAAAGATAGCTGTTTTGTACAGTAAAATAGTGCGTTAAAAATTATTTCGGTTTCCGTCACACCTTATATTCCCTTTCATTTACAGCTCTCTGTACAAAATAGCAGGCACTACTTACCTGTGTCAGCTGAGCCATAAGCAACAGTAGTATAAAAACTGCTTGTGAAGAATGTGCTGACCCTGGACAGCATCAGAATATTTCACCAGCAAGACCTCAGCAGGCACAGCCGAAGCTCTCCTTAACCAGAGTAGAAAGACCACATATAAGATCAGTTTTAAGAAATAGCTTGAAGTAATGCTAGATATGCTGGTCCAGAGGGATCCTCCTTCATTACAGATGTCTGGCAATAAGATTTCTGACCTGGGCTTATACAAGAGAGAAGTACTTATTCTGTGAAAGATTTTTACCATAGTCTCTGAGAGTATCTAGGTGAATTCTGAATCATTTCTGATTAACAATTTGCCTGATTTTGGCAGTCTTGACTTATTAACATGTAATAAATTACCCAACACACTGACCTATTAACTAGTCTTCTATCTGAGATGCCATAAACACCTCTGCTCTTCCATTTTGGAGCAACTATGAATGATTTTGGGGCACACTAATTAATAAAAGAAGCATTTTGAGTGTGGGGAAAAAAGCAAGCCACTTTGAAGGTCTGTCATCCTCTCACTTTATTTAAGGATCATTCAGCAAAGACATGACTGTCAGCATTTCTTCCAGGTTGTGGGCTCACTCTTGTGCCTGGTTTGGACACAGTTGCCTCAGAGCCAGCCTCAGGCACTATCACATGTCCTTGCACAGAAGAAAATGATAGTGAGACATGAAGTTGTTGTGCAGGAGATCAACACATGCCCAGTATGACCAACCCTGCTTTTGGGCTTCTAAGGCTGGATGGACTAGAGAGTGTCCTGTGTAGTCAGCTGGCAGTTTTGAGTCCCTTTCCACTACCCATATTACGCAGATATTTTCCAGTATGTGGAGCAGAAAAGTTGATAATTTCTGAGTGATTTCTTTTCTATTATTTGTGAAGTTAACCAAGTCTGCAATGACATCTATTTATTTTGAGAAGGCTTAGGAGGAGGCTGGGGCCAGTACAGTAGCATTCAGTTAAAAGTGTAGAAAATGAAGACTCAAGTGCAACACATCAAATACTTTGCTTCCATTAAGCTGTGCCAGTGCTTCACATGATCTTTTTGAGTGGAGAATGATGAATACATGATTTGAAGCATGGGCTCAGTACCTACTTACAAAAGTGAGTTCTCCAAGGCAGAAATGGTTTCATAAGCCAAGATGACCTCTCAAATGAGACTACAGGGCTACTGTGCAAATGAGTGCCATCCATCTGCTACTCAGCTGGCAAATGTTGCCCGTGTTTCAGAAGCTGGATGTTCTTCCCATGCAGTTAATTTCTCCCCTGGCAGAAAATACTGATGTAGAGTTTGATTTTAAACAATGAAAAGAATAATGGGAACTACAAAACCGTCCAAGGAACTCTTGTTTCTTTCACTTGGCTCAGTTCCTATCCTCAGGCATTACACTTCAAGAAAAAAGGCCAGCCTGATGGAGTTCAGGAGATACCCTGCCTGATGGTTTTTCAAAGGCTGTCTGAGATGCATCTTGTGTTTGCAAAGGAAGAAATCCTTCCCTGAAGTGGTAATAAGCTGCTCTGCTTGCAAGAGGTTTCTTCCCTTTTGGCCTTGGAATCACTGATCAGTGACTGAAGGGATGAGGTGGTGAGGTCTGTGTGATCAGCTAAGGACTTGGGGCAGCCTTGTGCAGCTCCAGGATGGCTGAAGACCCTGTGGTTCCCACTGCAGTCTCACTGACCAAAGGGCCTTCCTGAGCTCCATGTGTCCAATTGTATCGAGTCACTGAAATGCGCAGGATCTATGCAAGCACTTTTAAATTTTTATTGTATTTTATTTTTTTACAAAGATAGACACAAAAGTGTAGGTATCTCCCTATTCTTACACTTTACATTTTGGATATTTATTGTACAGTTTAAGTATTTGCTTTAAAGAAAATGTAATTCAATGTCTCCCCAAAGATTTGCTGTTCCCCATAAACATTGCCTGGAAACATCTGTTTCCCTCATATGGATCTCATAATTTGTGCTTTGGATTTCATCCAGTGCTCTGTGGAAAAGTGATGCCTTCCAGAGACAGAAACCTGATTACGAGAAACCTCATGGGCAATAGTAAGTGCCTTTGTTGCAACTGATTTTGAAGACAGAGAGAGACAGAAACAGAGCTGGGAGGAGCGGTTTTTATGAAGTGTTTCTCTTTACAGAGATGTGTCACGTGCTCTTGTAGTCCTTTCAGGGAGATGCAGAGTAGCCTCTACCTGAGTCTCCCTCTCTGTGATTTTGATCATTTACCAACTCCTCCTGTACCTGACAGACACAGGCATCTTGAAGATAACAATGTTCTTGAAAATTCACCAAAGTAGGTTAGTGGAAGAGGAAAAGGACCATTTTCTCTGACTGCTCTGACTACAGCACTTGTTAGGCATCAGAAAAATCTATGCAGAGAGAATTTGCATAGAATTAAATGAGCTTTAACTAGTCACAAAGCACAAGTAAATACACCAGACTTTCAGTTTCAACATTGATGAAAATAATTGAAAATAAAGCACCTACAGACTCCAAACATCTGTGTCCCGTACTGAACAGGAGCTGTACAGACAGCAACATATAGGACTGGGTCTCTTCTTCATCTTCCTACCTCCCTCCATGGCAGTGGAAGATGGTCCCTTACACAGAGCAATAGTCCAAGAAGGGGATGGAAAAAGCCTTGCCCTTTGACCTGCTTTGCCTTCCACCAACTGATGGTACAAAGGCAGGATAATGTGTTCATTACAAGCCTATGCACTTCTTGGGGTTCAAATGCTTTGGCATTTCTTAGGGCTTGCCCTTGCGGAGAATTAGAACAACTTAGCTTAAAATAAAACAGCTGGAGAATAAGAAGTGGCAAAAAATGGTGATGGAAGGAACTTGCCAGAAGAGGCAAGAATTCAGAATTCCTTTTTTGTGTTCAGTGTATGAATCCTGTCCACTTAGCCATTTGTCTTTTGAGAACAAGCCTGAGGAGGAGGTGTTATATACAGATCTAATGATCAGAGAGTTTGTCCAGGGATGCAGAGTCCAGATATGTCCTCAGCCTCAAGTGCCCAGGATCCCTCACCTCCTACTTCTCCCCATCCCCAGGACAGTGCTGTTAAGCGTTTGCTTGCATCTGAATGGAACATTTTGCACTGCTGTGATTAAAATCTGCACAACAAAGTCAGTTGGGCCAAGTTTGCAGTCTGTCAAGAATTTTACTGGATTCAGCTCTGCATTTAGCTTTGCTCTGAGCTAGTCATGGAATTCTGGATAAATAACCAATCTGTGTTGTATTGTATTGACCTCCTAAATATGTCACAAGACTTAGGAGTTCAGCCTGTGGGAGCAGGAACTTCACTTGTGTTTCATGCTATGCCAAATTCTTTAACTAATATTAAGGAATGGTCCAAGATTACCATTGTCTCTGCACAGGAAAGTTTTTACCTCTGCTTGGAAGAGCACTGTGGGCCCACCAGGCTGTACATTTGCTTGTGACATACTACACTTCTTGGCTTTTGGTAGCTGCCCACACCCTTCCCTTGTGTTTGTTGTAATCGGTTACATCTGTCAGTTTGTTTTTGTGCACATACTGACCTCAAATAGGAACAGGAAAATCTCTCTTTGGGAATAGCTGTGATGAGGTACATATCCTTTGTATCGGTGCTCATGATCCCTGGTTGTTTGGTTTGGGCTCACCTCTCTGCATACATAGCTGGTTTTGCCAGGCCTCTGGAATTTTCTTCTGTTTTGCCCGAAGCAACTCTTAAGGAGAGGTTTTGCTTCCTGAGGAGTGAATTTTGGATGCTCCCATGTGCTTGCTATTTCCAAATAGCATTACACACATCCTACTACATGAATTGTTCACTAAAAATTTCTGGAACTGGAGCTTTGGTACTGGGCAGATCAGGACCATGGTGAATGTATCCATTGCAACTTGATTAAGTGAATCAATAGCTTCATTATTCCTACACTTTAAAAGATTAGCTTTTGTTGTAGTGCCTTCTTTCTAATTCTTCATCCTGTGGTCTCCTTACAGCTGAGGAAATCTCTGCCTTCTTGTCCCTGTCCACCCTGCAAGAATCCTGTTCAAAAGGGTGGTTAAAAGCTGAACTCTCTATCTCCTCTTGCTGCAGAGATGCCCCAGAAGAATGAGCCTGGGGCTGGGCCACGGAGCAGGAGCAGTCCTCAGGTAAACAGTGCAACCCTGCAAGCATGACTTGCTCAGGGGTCTCCTGGCTCTGATTTTGCTCCACAGGAATGGAGCTGCCGAGTTCTAGACAGAGAGTGGAGAGAGGGCAGTATTTTTGGGATCTGAGCATTATTCATGTCACAGGAAGAAAAATAGGGTAGAGTATGGTCACCAGTCCACTTGCGTTGCACAGACGCACAAGAAGCATCATTAGAGTCCAGCAAAGATCTAGTTTGTTTACAGCATAGCTCAATGTTTTTCATTCCGAGGGAATAGGTGTCTCTCAGTTTTGAGTCAAATGGTAGACTTAGGAAAGAAAGGAAAAAACTGAAAAACAGAAAATGCAAGTACAGCTTGCAGTCTGCCTCTTCAAAATACAAGCTGTGCTGAGTAAAACACTTCCCGGGATAGCAGCCATCTCTGGGTGGGGTTGTTTTGGAGGAGGGATTTCAAGTAGGCACGGACATGAGTGAGGAAACTGCTGCAGTTTTCCTGAAAGTGGAATGATGTTTTTAAAATTCCTATCCACCCTCAGAACTTGGGGTTTGCTGTCTGTCTCTGTTAGGCAAGCACGTCTCAACTTAAAACCTAGCATGAGGTTCATGTTCAAATGGCCGGCTGGCTGTACTGAACATCAGTAAAATGCTGTCATTGCATGTGTCTCTTCAAGAGCCTGGTCCTTTCCTCACTGCCATCCAGCCTGAAGTCTGCTGCTGGGACGGAGGGGGCTCTGTGTTTGCGATTAGATGATGTGGCAGGGTTTGGGAAAGCCCAGTGTGTGATCTCTCTGACCTACTTGCTTCCCAGCCCTGCCTGTCCTTCGTTTGTTGTATTCTTTACATGTATTAACATCGTTCCCAGAGCTGAAGAGGCACCGGGAGGAGATGTGGAGCATCGCTGCTCCCTCTCCCTCTCTTGGGTAGCAGCAGTCACCTGCCAGAAGTACCAAGGTCTGGCACAGCAGCGATGCTGAGCAGCCTGAACTCGCCCTATCCCCGTGGGATGCTGCGGATGGAGCCGTGGTCCAGGATGCTGTCCGGGCAGGGATGTGCTGACGTGGCTCGCTTAGGGAGCACACGAGCATCGGAGTGCCAGGCTCAGAACTGCTGGAGCACCGCGGCTCTGGCACGCCAAGCTGCTCTGCTTGCAGTTTAATCTTTGCTGCTGCTCTGAGACCAGGCAAGGCAAAGCTTGGGAACTGCGCTCAGGCAGAGATGCCATGCAGCAGGAATGTGTTAACCTTTTGGCTGGGCGATCCAGGGATGTTCAGGGGAAAAAAAGAGCCTCCAGGTTTCTCATTTTTTTGTAATGAAGACTTAAAAAAGACTATTTTTTCCCCAGTCTCCACTCTTTAGACAGGGGGAGGGAAGGACCTCCAACTCAATATGGAAAGGTGACTTTTAAAAAGAGTAACAGTTTGGAAGCGAAGACAAATGGAACTTGCTTGCTTTTGTTTAGGTTTGGGTTGTTGTGAGGGTTTTTTATTTGATTTTTTTTTTTTTTTTTAAAACAGCATTGCTCAATATTTAATCTTCTGCAGAACAAATAACTTCTGTTTCCTGTGTTATGAAATCCTGGAAACAGTTTTGAATTTTAAGGAAAGCAAGCGCACTTTTGCAGAGAAGACACAGCAGAAGAGCTCCCTCTCTTGTCCATTGTAGGTTTTGGCCAGTTTGCTGCTACGTAAAAGCATCAGGCTAAAATCAGAGAGAGCCCGATGTTAAATTACATTGCATTGAGGGTTTATCTGCAGTTTTCTGCTTTATATCAATTTAATTCAAATGTTTGGAAAAAACCTGAGTAGCAAGTGCTGGCACCCAGTTGATAAAAATGAAACCAAAACCAATGAAACATCCAACTGGTTTTGATAAAGCACTGAAATGCTACTTCTGAAATAAGTCCTTAAAAACACAGTGGGATATATGTCTTTCACTATATCCATAAAATATTCAGCAAAAATTGGTTTTGATTATATTTTTCTCATCAGTTTTAGTTATCAGTGAAACTTCATTATTCTGGGTAAAAATAAAAATCTCTTTAACCCTCATTTTCAGAGTCAGGCCAGCTGGGATTCATCCAGTTGTAGTGTAAGTCCAAGGAACACATGTTTTAACAGCAGGTATTGAGCTGTTAATTGTTAATTACTGTGAAAAGTTAGAAGCAAATAACTCATGAAGTGTCACTTTTCCAAGGTAGCTCTAACAATCCTGTGTATATGAAATGTGACTTTCTGGCACCACTGTAATAAAAATTGCATGTTCAGTATTAAATGCTCCATTTAATTTGTGCCATACACTGTAAAGTCAAGCTGCTGCATTTGTGTGCTTGGTTTTCCAATCAAAATCTTTCATTTAATGGGAAAATGGCCTTACTAAGAGGGCTTCTAAATGATACAGTGCTGCTTCTAAATTATAAGTTTTGCTGTATTTGGAATATGTTTTCTTTTATGAAACACATTCTCACTTGAGATTTAGTATCATGATTAACTGCTTTACCAGTTTCATGACTTCAGTCAGTTTTTTTTCCTACTGAAATAAACAGATAACTTTCTCACAAGCTTGCATCTGAGCACTTTGCAGAAAATCACTTTCATGCCTTTGGAGGAGCCACATGCTTTTGGTAATTCATCTGAGATGACAAAGCAATTGCAACAGCTTTGCAAGAAGATAGAAACCAAGCAGCGTGTAAATCTGCCTCTGATATTTTCTTAAGCTCCATGCTGTCCTACCCAAAAGTTCCTACAGCTTTCCCTTCACTCAAGGCCAGACTGATGTTTGTGCAGACATTTAACAGTGATAGCTTGGGCTGAAATCTGCCAGTCTTATCAAGGGTGGGGGGGATACTGACTTTGCAGAAAGAGTTGAATGACTGTGGACACCACTAAATGGATCCCTAGTACTCAAGATAAATTATGTTGCTTTCAAACAGTGGGCAGAAAGGTCTTCAGAGTTTGAGACAGGGACTAATTAAAGAAGGAAAACAGATCTTCTACCCAGCTTGGTTTCTTGCTCTTCTTAAAGAAACATTTGCCTTAAACAAAAAACTCATGATTCAACAGAAAGCTAATTTCATCACATTATTTGAAAAAGTTACTTCAGCCATTTCTTTGATGGCACTTTCACAGTGTTTTCAAGTAACTTGGTGAGTATTGTTATCTTGATTTTAAGTGTTTTGCAGACTCTCCTACTGATCGGAGACAGAGAAGTACAACTTGGGAAATTGTATGAATGCTAAGAGAAAAATTCTTACTCTAGCAAACACAGAGTATGCAGAGGTAGCAAAAGCAAGTCTTTCCTAGAAAGGAAAACACTTCAGCCTTGTAAAGAAAATAGTGGCAAATTCTTGATATGCTTGTTTTCAAAAGTTCTTGAAAGCAAGCTAATTTGATTTTCTCTAATTATAAGTTCTCAAAATTTTGTTGTATATCTTAAGCAGGCTGTAACATAATGGAGATATGTTCTACAGCAGACTAGAAATAAATTACAGAAAACAGTCTAGTTAATTTAATGAGCTAGGTCCTCCAAGGAGGAAGCAAATCTTCAGCTGAAATAGGATGCATTTCCCTCCCCTCAGTGATGGTGTCAGCTGCTGTGAGCCATCCCTACCAGAGGTGATTTGGGGAGATGGATTCCTCCTGGACCCCTTCTGCCTGTCCTCTCTCCCCTGTCCTTCCCCTCTGTTTCTGTTTGGATGCATCTCAGCCCCAGCAGGGCATGGCTGCTCCAAACCTCAATTAGTACCTCCTGTGAAGAGCAAGAGATGGCTGGGAAATGTGGCTTACTACCAGGAAACTCGTTTTTGCTTCAAAAGCACGGTATTTATTTTGAAAGTGATACCTAGCATGTTGAAGGTGGCCTTGTCAGACTGCTGGCTACTGTTTTGTGTAAGCTTTGACACTTGGGTAGCTTGCTGGTAAATCAATTGAAAAATAATAACAAAACTAGAACAGATGCCTACTTTAAAAACTAGGGGAAAAAATGAACTTTTTAAAGCTGACCTGCACACAGAAATTCAGAATCTGACAGGTTTAACTACTCGGTCTTTTTTGGCACCAGAACACTTTTGGTGGCATTGTACTCTGGGCTCCCAAAGCATTCTTTCCTCATTTAAATCTCCATGAGTTGCTGTGTAAATAAATAAGGAGTGCAAGGCTGCACTGTCCTTTTCCAGAGCATTCCATGATGCTGTGCATGGGGCCAACACACCAGTTATCAACCCATCTCCCAGCAGACTCCCACCCCATCTGACATAACAGGTCTCCCAGAGATCTGCCTTTGAACAATGTCGGCAGCCAGAAAAGGGGGGAAAGGGCTCTGTGAGGTGGAGACCCCCAGCCCCTGCCAGGCTTTGCTGTGCATTTTCCAGCAAGCCATGGTTAATAGCAAAGGAATTTTCTGAAAGTGTTGCACGTTTCAAACTATCATGGTGTTGATTTCCAGTCTGGTGCTTTTTGAGTTTTTCCATATTTGTTTGGTCTTAAGCAACTTGGGGAGAAGTTCAGAAGTAAATTAATGGCTGGATGCTTTGTCTGAAGATCTGAGGGTCAACTTGAAAACAGCTCAGACCTTTTCTTTCTTTTTTTTAAATCTAAAGAAAGCCAGCTCACAACTTTGAAGGCTATAATCCATATAATAAAACACAGAGGAGGAGAGGCAGATCCAGCAGCATCTACTGAAAAGTCCCACAGCATACAGAATGTACAATAATGGATGCTATCAAGCAGTGAACTCTCATTTACAGGGCCATATGCTTTACAAGGAATGTTGATAGGTTACCCTTATCTCTGTTTGTCATCACTTCTTCATTTCACTGCTTCCAAAGGAAAACACTCCAAATTGTTAGCATCCTCCACTGAACCACTGCCATTTCTTATTTCTTATGTTGGCCCTTCCACCTTGAAGCTTTCTGCCCCCATATCTCAGCTTCCTTGTCCTTTCAGTTTAAAGATGAGCAAGAGGCTATTTTCACCCTGCATGGTGGTACTCACACAGTTGTCTCTCTGTAGCTGTCTAGAGAGCTTGTCACTTGCTGTCAACATCTGAAGACAGGAGCTTAGGGAAAAACAGCACAATTAAGCACACAAGCCCATAAAACCACACTTAGTGATTTGTCATGCTTCTCTGCATCCTGTTAAACACAGGCCCTGTTTTCCCCCACAGTTTGAGGGCTGCTCTGTTTCCTGCAGGCATTCCCTGTGTAAACCTGGTGCTAGCCCTCACACATGGCAGCAAATCTCCCAGTAGAGACAACTCTTATTTTGGGGTATTCTCACCTGCAGGATGATGCACCAAAGTGATGTGTCTGATGTCCTGGAGTGCAAGCATAGAAAGAGGACAAATAAGACTCTTCTATGGTTGGTTTTGACAAATACCAAATTCTGCACCATCTTGTAAGACTTACCACTGATAATAACATCTCTTTGCCAAAGGAAAAGAGTCAAGTGCGGTGTGAAGGTCCTATGGGACATGGAAGGTGAAGTGAGGAATAGGTGTACCCCAGTCCCCTTCCCTGCTGCTGGCCCAGGGCATGTGCAGGACCTGCTTGTGTGCAGGGGCTGCACTGCTCTGGGCTCTCAAGGAGCCTTCATCCACAGGTACAAGACCTGGTCAGGGGTGCACTGTTCAACCAGACCCCAAAGCAGCCAGCAGGAGGGAGAGCAGACGGTGCTTGGGCTGGGATTTGTTAGTCCTTGGTCAGTCCCTTGTGGTGTAAATGGATATTTTCTATCTCTGAGTTTTCCACTGTGCAAGCAACAACCAGAACACCTAATGGAGGGCTTTCTTCTTCCCATTCCTTCAGGCTTTGTCAGTTCTTAGGCTCACAGAGTATTCCAGGTGCTTTTGCACAAGGAGGGATGCAGAACTGCAGACAAAGACCTGTGCTGCTATTTGCAGTTCTTACGCGTATGAAGTAGAATCATGGTGTTCTCTACATTCAAGAGGGGCTGGTTTTTGCTGTTTGCATTTCCCCTCCTCTGCCCAAATTTGTCCATGTGACTGGTTATACAGTGCAGGATGCTCTGTGCTGTGCTTTTTGACATTGTAAAGCTCAGAATATCAAAGGAAAGGAGCTATCAGTGCACAGAGGTTTACTGAAATGCCTATCGTGTGTATCTGGAGAAGAGACTTGTCAAGGAGCCAGCCCAGTTCAGATGCAGCAAGGCAGTATTATACAGGGAAAAGAGGGCACAAGAAGTTTCTAGGCTCAGGCAAAAAGGCTGAACAGACTAACAGCCTCCTGGAAGGCCTCAGCTAAGAACAACACCAGGACTTTTGCAGGAACAGGCAGAGGGGCTATGACCTCTCCCAACACTGAGCAACCCACCTGGCCTTGTGCATGTGAGCTGTACCAAAGGACCTGGTGAAGCCACTTGTGGAGCTGGCTTTCTGCTGATCTCCTCAGTTGTAAAGACAGCAGAGTGAATGATTCAGGATGGATCTTGAATGCTGGTTTTGCCTCAGGTTTCATTTAATTCCAAATTCGAAGTAATTTCTTATGCAACCACTGTTTTGTCCTTCATAGTGTATTATTAGCTTGCTTTTGCTGGGAAAGCATTCCAGAATCTCCAAGTGCCTAGTGCAGACAGTGAGTTGCAGCTTCCTTTGCACCACTGTAAAACGTCCATGTTCATAAAACAGGCTAGTTTTGCAAAAATAAGGGATATTTTTGTCTGTAGCATTTTGTCTGACTTTCCCATATTTTAGCTCAGATGGTTTTACAATGCCAGGACAGTCACACTTCAGGGATGTGTGGCAAACAGGCTGTTGTACAAGCCCTGCAGGAAAAGATTGATGGGTAGGTTGGTTGTTTTGACACATCTGAAAGTCTCATCTCCCCTGTGCTTTTAGGAGTGCAGAATGTGTAATTTCCCTTGTGACGTAAGGTCTCAGAGGATCTGCTTTTCTGAGCCTCCTCTTTCTGGAGCAGCTTTCAGTAACACGGCTCAGATATCAGCTGAGCTTATGGTCATGCCTGAGCCACCTCCTGGGGTTGAGTCATTACAAACTCAAAGAAGAAGAGGTGTGGGCTGGGGGCAGCAGCTGTAGACACAAAAAGAAAACTGTTAATATGGCAGAGATTGCCTGAAAGAAAATAATTGCAAAATAATGGGAGAAACTGGGATTTTTTTGCTGGGAAATGACTTTTATCAGCTTCTCTGTCTTGTCATATAAGAAGAATGTAGTAAAGAAACCTGATTCACTTCTTTGTGCCAAATAGAAGTGCCTTTCTTCCTTAATAACACACTGAAGGTATGTTGTTTGTTTGTGGGAGGCAATCTTTCTGTGAGAGCACTAAACTGCAAGGCTCACAGCTGTGCAAACGGAGGACACACTTGCAACTGCCTAGCACATGCAGAGATGCTCCATATGGGGCCAGAGGTGGAAAAAAAACAGGATTCAAAGCTGCTTTTTTAGAATTCTTTCTTTTTCATTGTTAGCTCAAAGCTAAGCAGGGAGTGGTGGTAAGTTCAGTCCTTCTCATGCCTCGTAGTAAATAGGGGATTATACTGCTTACATATATATATATGTATATATATTTATGCAAGCATACATATAAACAGTAATTTCACGACTATAAGGCGCACCGTACACTTTTGACTAGAATTTTGATCAAAACCCGGAAGCGCAGCTTATAATCTGGTGCGTCTTATATATGGACAAAGTTCAGAAATTTGCCAGCCTGGAAGTGCGAGTTGAGCCATGCGCTGCAAGAGCCCGCAGCAGCCGCAAGAGCTGCGCCAGCTGGAGCCGGGGGTGGGCGGGAGCACTGAGGCCTGCAGCACGGGGAGGGAGCCTGGGGCTGCATTTACAGGCTACACCAATCCTTGAAAAATGTTTGCAAATTGAGCATCTGCCAGTAAACCCCGTGATCGCGCGATTCCATTACTAATTTGTTACTTTGTTGTGTGCAGATCCTTGCTGCAAAAATAAAGTGCGTCTTATAATCTGGTGCACCTTATAGTTGTGAAATTACTGTATATATGTATGTATATATAGCAAATGCACTTCCCAGAAAGGTGTCTAGAGTGCAGTTCTCCCCTCTTGGCTCCCTCAGGCAATCCAGATGCAGGAGTCCGCCATACTGTGTCCTGTGCATGCAGTAGTTAGTGCTCTCCACCCCACTCTGGCCAAGGGTGGGCAGCTGCCCTGACTTATTAGGTACAGGTACCAGAGGTGATGCCTTGTCTCTGTGAGCAGCTGAGTCTCCTGCTCACATGTCCCTTTCCCTGCCTCATGTCTTTCAGTCTTTCTTTCTTCTCCTCTCTCAGCAAGGGACAAGTCCAACTTAGGGATGCCACCCTGTATCTCAAGTTTTTTCTTGCAGTGAGCCTGCCCTTCCTTTGGTTTCTCTGGTTTTTGGTCACAGCACCTACCTTAGCACCCAATCTCTTTCTCTGCATTCATGCTTTTTCTTTTCCCCCTGCCCACATCAAGGCTGCCATTCTCACAGTTGGCCTTTGCTTAGCAAACACTGCTGTAGGTAATGTCCAGGCAGAGCAACTGATGAGCACAGAGGCTGCTGGAAGGTGGTGAAACAAAGGGCTGACACATGGCAAAATGGCACTGCAAAAAGATTCCCTGTGGAGAGTGCGGTGGCCTGGAATGGCCTGAGCCCCAGGGCTTGGGGACTGCTTTTTGCTGTGCCATGTTGACTTAACTTTGTAAGAAGCCCATCTTGACTGCATCTGAGCATCCCTGTGGAGTTGTCTCTTTGTTAACTGTGTTATCAATTAAAGTCTTGCAGTAACCCAAAGAACCTTTCTGTTTACGCTTCCTGGTACATTTTTTATTAGAAATAGCTCTTACCCATGCTAACATGATACTTTTCCTGCCACAGAAGATATATGAAGTTTTCTTCCCAGTTCAGAGCCTTCTTTGGCCAGCTTTTCTATCCTGAGGTATGAAAGAAACAGCTTACCTGCATTCCCTCAAAGCTGGCTAATGGGAAATGCAGACACTGGGTGTAGTCACAGCTTGGTCTGATAAAAAACATCAGAAACTACAAAAACCCAGTGGATGCATCTCTTTTTTTCCCCACAGTACAACATTTTAGAAACCAAACAGGAAGTTTTTCCCATGTGATGGCCTGTGGCAAAGATAAACTGACTTCTGGCGATTTTAGGACAGCTGCTGGTGAATTAATATCCATTGTATTCTCTAATTCAATTACTTGCACTCAGTAAATGCATTTTCATTCTACTTCTAGCTTATGTTTGTATAGTTTGATAGAGAAATGGGGTCTGGCTTCTGCAGAAAAAAGAAAACTCCCCTGTTCTTTGAGCGCCCGTGTGCATTCATCTCCTTGCCCTCAGTGCATTTTTCTGTCAAGATCCCCATTCTCTGAGCTCATTACATTCCCCATCTCCTCTCCCCTCCAGGCCCCAGCAAACGTCTCCCACTAGCCCTGCAGTCTGACCTTGGACCTCAGTTGCTCTCCCTATCTGACCCGAGCTGTGGATCCTGGCGAAGCGCCGAGGCAGGCAGCTCTGGGACACAGGAGGAAGGACAGAAGTTTGCCTTATTTGACTCCTCCCTAAAACACATAGCAGCTGCAGTGAGAGGTCATCACTGGGCACATGGATTCACACTTCCTGAAAGAATAATCTCTTTGTGAAGACTTGACCAAAATCAAGGGCTGAAACACTTCTGCTTTCTGTACCAGTTTGTGACAGCACAGCATCGTAGCATCAGGCTTTGGCCTGATGGAATATTGAGAAGGACTGGGGAGATCAAGGCTTTGAGAAATGAGGGACAAGTCTAATGTATCTTAGACATTCAATTATGCTTTAACCCAAACAATAGCTTTCACCAGTCACCCTACTGCTTTCAAGAATGTATTTTCATGCCTAGCTATAAATTAGTCCTGCTCAATAACTAGGAATTTCACCCAAAAAAGCAACAGGCGCCAGTGTGTAGTAGAAGGCAAATAGCAATTGGAGAAGGGATGATATTAAGATACAATAATGAAAGCTGACATGTTTAGGATATCTGGGAACAGTGACCTACTGGTCATCTCTCACTCTCAGTAATTGCAATTGACAGGCTGCTGCATTTGCAATAGTTTAGGAATAGGAATTAGGAAAAGTAATCCATAAAATATTTCACGTGATGTTCTTGGAAAAAATTGTCTCCATAGTCACCCTTCATTCTCTGAAAAGTAAGCAACTCTATTCCTATTTTTTGTGAAAGAAATATATCTCAAAGGTTAGAAGACCTTTGAGATTTATGATGAAAGGGCAGTGATTTGCTGCAGAAAATGTTATTTTATGCTTCTGGAGTATTTTACCCACTTTGCTGGCCTTTGGAAGGGCTTGATCTGAGAGACTCACTACTATAATTAATACAGTTTGTCAGCCCTCTGTTTCTGAAAGATCCCAGCTTTCTTTCTCCAAAGCAGAAGTATAAATCTAATTGCAAAACAAATCTTGAGTCAGTGAATGGATGTCACCAACAAAGGATTCTCCGAACTCTAGAAATCAGCTTGTTTAAGAGTGTTAGACCAGAACTCTAATGATGTCAATACTGTTAGATATTTCTTTACTGATTACACAAACAACAGTTCAATATCCCAAAGATATGATCAGTTTTGGTCTTGGGAAAAAGTAACTGGATTTTTTTTTTTTTTTACTTCAGACCTTTCACCTTTCTTCTTCTGTTCTGATATTTTGTTCTAGGAAACAACCTAAAAGTAAATATCTGCACTGAATAACTCTTCTTGTGAACTCTGGCATTAATTAATGAACATTAGATATCAAAATGAAGTCCATAGTGTGGACCTGTCTCAGTGTGCTTGTGTCTTGTGCAAGTTGGTGATCAGTGTTTTTAAATCAGGCAGCAATACTAACACAAGCCCAGTGGTTGCCTGGCTGGTGACATCTGTGGATATAGATGAATAAATAAACTAAGCATGTTTAAACATATGTCTGTGCTTATACAATATACGTTCTGAAAACCTACCTGCTGTTTTGATAGAATGGGGACAGAGAGTCTCCTGGGCAAAGCCCAGCTTTCCCCAAATGTCAGTTTGTGTGCTGAAAGCATCTTTCAGAAGAGCAATTCAGGTTAGATTTTCTGGGAAACATCACAGGAAGCTTTCCTATGTCACAAAGTAATTTTCAGCACAGCCAGGCATCACTCCACTTTTCTTCACTGCCCCAACAGGTCCCAGTGTGAACAAAATTTCCTCAGATTCTCCTATTAAGCTGGGGACAGATAAAAGAAAGAGGGATTTACCAGTTGATCCTTTATTCCATGTCACTTTTTCACTTTGCTGGAAAAGTGACTATTGATTGGAAGCTTGCAAAGAAATTTAAATCTGGGAATATATATCCTTACTTGAATGAAGAGCAGTCTTGTCCTGGAATTTGTGGTTCAGTGCAAATAACTGTTACATGCAAAACATTCTGTATATTTACACGTACTCAAGTAAACAGGATCTTTTAAATACAAAAGTTAGTCCAAGCCAAACTTTTAAAACGATTCTAAAAAAAAAAGAAAAAAGATTGAAAAAAGTGAAAATACAGCTATCAAGAACACAGCCAAAAATGTGCTTCGAATAACCACCTCAACAAAAGACTTGATTTATTCCGTTTAGTATTCGATTTATATCTGCATAGAGATGATTCTCAAAGGGTAATCCTTTAAAACTCTTCTAGTTTGCCCAGTAGCAAAGTGGTAGGTACTTTGTCTTAGGCAAAACTACTTCTTATAAAAAACTTCTATAAATCAGCTGTAATTTGGGAGGGAGTAGTATCTCTCAGTGGACTTGGCATTAGTTCATTCTCCCACCAAATTTCTAAATCTTTTCAAGCTTTCTGGTCATTCTGCACAGCTAAGCTGTTTTTTTAAATAATAGTTGAGGATTTCAACAACGTTATTTTCTCCCTGCTGTCTACAAAAAAGACCAACTCGACATTAGGGCCAATGCTCAGTCTTTGCACTGGAGGTTCTGCCTGTAAAGAACATATCAGCACTTGATTTGAAGGTCCATGTGATAATTCCTTCATGAACCGTGTCTAATCTAGATACTCTTTCCCTCCAGGGAACCCGAGGACAATAATTTCTGATGACTGTTTCCCAGTGTTTCTGAATGGCAATGAACCATTTGGACTTTTGCTGCTAGTTTTCTTCTGTGCTTTTTCTGGCCTTTCATGGCCTTCCCATGTAAGCCTCTCTCTGCTTAAAACTGTATTTATTTATTAATTTTCTATTTGTCTGCTCTGATTCGTTCCAACATTGCTGCCCCTTAGAGGCCACTTTGGGATTATCACTATGATTTGCTTGTCCCTGTGTGGTACCACTGACAGCACTTCCCCAGCAGCAGCCTTGCTTCCTCATCTGGTGCAGCTTTCTAAGGCACCTTAAACCTGCCACTTCACAATATTCAGCAGTATTGACTGTTGCTGCTGAATTCCCATTTCTTTCATTTTCTGAGGCTTTTACGTGGTGATACTACTGCAAAATCATTTGAAATATGGGCTGTGCTCTGTGGAAGTAAACTGGAGCAGGGTTAAAGGGGAAGAAGGAGTGGAAATAGCCATTAATTTCACTGAAGATTGATTAACAGTAATGACTTTACCCTTTTCAGCTCTTGTTTGTTTGTCCAGGCTTCATTATTTCAAATGGGCCAATGCACTCTCTTCAGCAGGAAAAGGTTAGAGACATAATTAATTCAAGGCATTTGGCATTTCCTGTCAAAATGGCAGATATTCATCAAGCTGTGAAGATTGCTGGGTTTCGTGTTCACTCAGGGCTGGTGCTCAGAGTGTTTCCCCAGCATGTCTCTGCACAACTCACACATCTCTGCATTTTCACTTCTTCCTCCACAGCCAAGCACAGTTCCTTATCCTGACTCCCAGTCTACTCAAAACTCCCTGTCAAACCCACTGCTACCACCTCTCCCTATCCTTTCTGAGAAGTGGCTGGAACTTGTCTGACTCCCTGCTCTTTGGAGCAGCAGTGGGTCACCAACACATGCTACAGGGATGCTGTTCTGCCTCTCTTTATTGTGGTTACTGGGACCCTGGAGCCATACCATGACCTTGCTGCTGTTTCTGCTGCACTGGCCAGGAAACTGCAGCAAAGGGGGTCTAGGAGCAAGAGACAAATAATGGAAAACAGGGAGAACAGAGCTTTGGAGAGTTTAAATGAACAAAGTCTATGGCTACATGGCTGGGTACAAGCCAGTTTCAGACTTTCAGGCACATTAGCAGAAAACTGTTAAACAACACTAAAACAGCAAAATAAACTGTTCTTGGCAGCAAAGCTCTTCTGTGGGGTGCTATGCCCCCCAAGAAAACATCCTGGCAGCTCTTTGCCTCAGGCTGTGGAGACGCACTGAGTGGAAAGGGAAGGACTTGATTATGAGTAAACCCAGCATGTTCAAATACTTACGTGATTTGGTAGCATTTGGATTCAGTTTTTTGGCTCTTTGCATGTGGTCACAGCTCTCACACTGCTGTCTGGAGGACACAGGCTCATATTTTTCCCTCTCTGTTACAGCAGTAATGGAGTGGATCACTCAGAGAACCTGTCTGTTCACAAACCCTTGTGTGAGATGAGATGTTAAAGAAAGAGTGAAATGGTTTTCTGATTTGTCAAAAGTCTGGCAGGTTAGACTTTAGCTTAGCAGAAAATGATTAAATTAGATGTGACAGTAGCACAAGAAGTCCATAGTATGGCCCTGTCTTGTAACTACACTGAAATTAGGTGAACAAATCCGGTTGATAATGGCTTTAGAAAAGTAAATGCAGCATCTAAATTTGACAGCTATGTGGCTGAACTGATAGATACGGTGATTGTTGTTGGCACACAGCAGAAAAATAGAATTACATTGTGTTTAATCAAAGGGACCTAGCCTGGGATAAGCCTTGGATCCCTTCTCTACATGAAAAACAGGCTTTAGAACAAAGGAAGTTCTGCACAATGTTATTTAGTCTGCATGAACCGCTAACTGTGTGTCAGAGCCTTGATGAAGTCACTGCTTAGAAACCATTAGGAGATAGTGTACAATCGATCTGATATACTTTGCTTTAGTTGGGTAACATATTGCTGGCAAGTAATCCTGCCATCAGGTCTGGTGTGCACACACAAAATTTGCCAACAAACAAGGGTACATAGGCATAAAACCCCAAAGATTTCTGCCACCCTGAAAAAGCAATTTCCTTTCAAAATGTGTGGTCGGATCGTTCTTTGTGTTGTCCCATCTCTAACATGAATCAGAACAGTAGATTTGTCTGAAAGACAAGATCTCCAAGGGTGAGTTTGATATAGAAAAAACATAATTTCTGGACTCCTATAAAACTTTAATATGCAACTAATATGGACACTAGGGGCCAAGGGAAAAAGCATGTTCTTTATTTTGATTAAAAAAAATTATTTCCTGAAGGAAAGACGCCTTTGAAGGATGAAAACTAGTACAAATGGACACCTGAACATACACACATTATTTGTTAGGGGAAGCATTTTAATTAAGTTGTGCAGTTCACCCCCACCAAAATCCATTAAATCATGAAGGTAAGGCAAATCATGTAGTACCAAGGGCTGCAGCTATGGGAGCACACAGAAGGAGTGGAAGAGGCATGAGTGCCCTCCATCGCCTATCACAGAATAAATCAGTGCTGAAATTTTTCTTTTGTGTGGTTTGGAAAAGACGTGGGCCTCAAAGAAAGAAGATTTGGACCAAAAGACAAGTCATCCCTTTATCTAGTTGTAATTAACTCCAGGTGGTTTCTGCTAACATAATGCAGATTTGAGTCTCATTATCTTTTTTTATTTGGAGACAGCACAGCTTTCACATTTTTGGGAAAAGTCGGAGGAAAAAAATTAATTGTTTTCGTATTATGGCAGATCACATCTTTCAGTTTGAATTCTTGGCGTGATTTTTCTTTCTTTTGATAAAGACAACACTGCCTGCCACTCTGTGACAGATGAGCTGAACAGACATGGGACAAACCAGAACTGTTGAAGGTCTGGGCCAATCATTAAAACTGAATCTTGTCTATCAGAACAGCAGTGAAAATAGATGTTTCTACTGGTGCATACTTGTCTCTTTCCCTGACAGTAAATCATTGCCGTCAAATCCCTTACTCAGTCTCACACTGCATTTTGAAGATTTTTGAAGAATTCCTTCCTTCTTGCTTCTTGGCTGTGTCAACTACAAAACCCTGTAGCCCTTACACGTCTCTCTTTTTCTCATGTCTCTCTTTCACGTCAGAATCAATCAGGAAAGCTCACTGGAGAAACCACAACGCTATAAAGCTGCTGGGACAAAGCTGGGGCTGTTGTTTCTATTCCATGCTGGCTTGAGAGCAGACACCTAAAGCACATTGTTGCCTGAATGCTGCTTGTAATCAATATTCCTCTCTGGAAACTGGATCCTTCTTTGGGGAACCTAGGTCTGAATATTTGGCTTCTTTCTGGTTCCCTAAGTCTCCAAAGAGAAGTCTCAAAGACCGATAAGATCTGCATGGACTTTTTATGACTTGGAATGTGAGAGTTGCATGGTGTGGCTCTGCATTGCTGGCTGGGAGGAGCAGGGAGTAAGCTCCAGGAAGGAGTTTGTGCTTCTGGAGGGAGAAAAAACAGAGTGTCACTCTATTTATGCTGCAGCTGATTCAAGGAGGCTGAGGCAATAGTGCTTTTTAGCACAAACCAAACAGCAGCAAGAGATGCTGGGAGTTCTCTGGATCTTTTTTGTATTGCAAACAGACACCATTCGCATGAGTCCATTGCAACAGCAGAAAAGGTGAAATATGAAACTTCTTCCCCACCCTGGCCTGTAAGGAAGTATCAGGTTCTGGCAAGTTTGGACACCTGCAGCAGTTGACTTTTTTCCAGCACAAGTCCAAAGACATTCAGCTTTCCAGCAAGTAACTTTCTCCTAAGAAAGGGGCACAAGAGAAAGGGAAAATGGAGGAGAAAATGAGCAAAAGATAATACAAGTACAAAGGGCTTCAACAGCAAAATGCTCTGCAGACTGTGTTTTGGGAGGAGGAAAGAAATGGAACATTCAAGGCAGGGTGTATTTTTGAGGTAGCAACAGCTGTCAGATTTGGTTTCTGCATTGTTTGTTATCTTGGGATAAAAGGGCGAGTGGAAGATGTGCAAATATGTTAAGGGTGTTAGGCTGGGATGGAAAGTCTCAGTGATGCAGGGTGGTTACACGGTTGAGGCAGATCATCTTGCTTTTTCCTTCACCTCCCCCAAAACCAGCAATAAGACTGAGATAACTGAAAATACCAGAATAAATTCCTGTCTTGGCTACTTGGGAGAAACTCCAGAGCAGCCCTTCTAGTATAAGTAGGGTGAGATTTTGGCCAGAGCTGTGGAGTGCATTAAGAGATTGCTGCAGCAATTCATTTAATGCCACACCAAGGCACTCCCCCTTGCTTAGCATGGTTATAAACCCTACTGTGACTTGGCTCCATAAGCAAGGGTACCAACTATTTACTTTCTCTGTAAGTGCTTGTGTTATTTTTGAAAATTATCATATGTTTTCATGATAAAATTACAATTTCTATAAATTTAAAATTGGCCTCCGAAGCATTTTAGTCCAAACCTTCCTCACTACTTAAATTTGTTGACTTAGTCTAATTCAAGAATCTACATTCTTAAATCCTTTAAGTTCTCAAAAAAATGCATTTGAGGACACTGACTGAAAACTCTGAGGTTGTTTCAAGGGAGTTTCATTTTGAACAGCTGGAATTTCAGTGCTGGCTGTGAGGTGATGTTAGTTTTTCTTGGGCTGGCTAAAGCCAAGAAATGGTTCTTGTCTGGCACATCAACATGGAATTCAATAAGGGGCATAAGCAAGCAGACTATCTAGTGCCTGAGGAATGTTTTATTATGTGGAATGGATGGGAATAATACATATGCAAGTGTACACAAGAAAAGCATTATAAATACAGTGTGTAAAGATGCATTTGTAGCTGAGAGTTAGTGACAACAAATTCGATGCATACGGGCCATAGAACGTGTTAGCAAATGAAAACTAAAAAGAAAAAAGAGAGACTCAAAAGTGGATAAATAGTTAAAAACATGGGTTTAATTCTGCATATTTGTGGAAAACCTTTAACATTTTTTGAAACTGTAGTTACACATTTACTATGGACTTGATTTCTTGTGAGTAGAAGTTATTCAGACTTCTCAACTGCTCTAATTCACCAGATATGATTTGTGCTTGTAATTTGTAGTATATTAATGGATTTTAAGTGGTTCCAGCAATTCCATTAAAGGTGGATGGAACAACTAAGTGAACAGTTTGCCAAAGGTGGAGACACCACAGTTGTGAAACCAGCCAGTGGTTTATGTCAAACACAGTCATTTAAAAAATATAGTGGTGAATTGAAGTAAAAGTGACTTAAAGATTAGGTATCCTACAAAGTGTTGTTCTAAATGAAGACAGGAGTATGAGCAGTAACATCTGGATGGAATAAAGACCAATCTGAGAACTAAAGTAAAATAGCATTGCTTATTTGAACAATTTCAATGTTAGAAAATAGAAGTTAATATGAACAGCAAGAGTCTCTGGGGGTTTTTGGAAGAGGGACAAAAAGTTGTCAAATGATGCAGAGTTTTCAGCAGCTTTACTGTCCATCTTAAACTAGATAGTTTTTTAGCATTTGCTTATGATGTGCCCAGTACCAGACCACACTGTCTGCCTTGGGCATCTCAGAGGTGCAGAGTCCACAGAAGGAGTCATCAAGCCAGCTGACAAGGGAGCAGAGGTGGCACAGCATTTAATTGCAAATGGATTGCAAGATAATCCCTTCTGTGTAACTCCTCTGGCTTCACCTGGGGCCTCATGGGGACTGAACATATCTGCGTGCTTTTACTTGTGACAAAACATGCATAACAGCCAAGTTTAGGTTTTCCTTTTGTTTAGAATTTTACTTATAGAGTGGTTTTAGTCAGTAGGGAGGCCTCATACGCACAGACATTTTTACTTTCGTAAGAACTGATATCTGGCGTATAACAATTTTCTTTTTTCTTCCTCATTAACCTACCCGAGAATTATACACACCAGGGTTTATTTAGATGATCTTTCAAGTGTCCTTCCTGTTTATAGAGTGATTAGCCACATGCACCAGACAAAATATGAGGCCAGGGTGTGGAGAATACCATGCTAACAGAAAGCACTTTCATGTAAATAAGGGTGATGCTCCACAGCATCCAGTAACTACATCTTCCTGCAGGATGCAACCAGCTTTGAAATACTTGTTTGGAAATAGAAGTATTTCTTCTATTAACAGGATTAAACAACATATGAGATGGCCATGTTTGCACACACACACACACAAAAAGGTAAGTTCTGAAGTGGAGTATAGGGAATTTCTTTGAGTTACTGATACTGTCATACCTTTGGGAGAGTTGTTCATTCTTTTGCCCTGATAGCATGAGATAATTTCACCTTGATATTTACCTTAACCTTATGAATGGACCTTCAGTTATGCACAGGGGAGGACATTGTAGGTGATAGAACAGGCTCCTAGGAGCACACTGTTGCTCAGAAATCTTTTATTCCTAGGGTACTTACTAAAGATGTAATCATATATGTTGATAATACTATGTCTGTGCCATTATTTAAGGACACATATGGACACCAGAGCTGCTATATCATCAGCATGAAGTCTTCTCAGATTTCTCTCTGAAAACCAAAATCTCTGCATGTTCAAAAATCCTTGTCAAATAAAAATGTGAAGACAAATTTGTTAGTTTTTGTTAGGATTTTTTTTCCTTCTGGCAACTTTTGAATTTTGTGGTGTTTACCAATGCTCGTGGATGAAAGGGTTGTTTCTGCATCTAAAATGGATCTTGGTGGTCCCTCAGTAGGTGACAGTTGCCAGTGACCTCCTGTGGACCCAGGTCTACATATGGTGCACTGACCTCACCCTCTCACAAACAAACAACAAAGATGATCCAGAAACTCATTGATGAACAAAATTAAACACAGCAGGTCAAATGGAAATCAATTACAAGCTGTGCATAAGACTTTGGAAGTCAACACCAGCTCTTACCCATTAATTGGGATGGAGGCAATCAAATATTAGGTCAGCTCAGGTCAACCTGTGGCTTTAGTGTCCATTTTTCACTCAGTATAGGATAGGGAACTATAAACATATGAGAAAGTGGATGAAGTTAACAGATGACTTGGACACAGTGATAGATCCTGTGCTGAGCACATTGTGCCAGTACAAACAAATACAATTTTTTAAGGAAAAATACCCTCTTTTTGTAGTAAGCAGAAACAAAACTTGTTAACTTTTGAATTTAACTCTGCCTCTGATTTATATATAAATTCTAATTGGTATCATCTGTCTATTAAACAGTTTTCAGCACTGAGCCTCTCTTAACATTTAAATGAATACAGATAATTTTTCCTCAGCAATAGGCTCAATAGGACTAAAACCAATAGACTTGCAAGAAGAACACTTCAATGAATTAAGCATTAAAGCCCACACATTTCTATACACCACAGTGTTTGAAATGACCTATGGACTAACTTAAGATGTTATTTTATTCCAATAGTCTTTGAAAATAATTGTGAGCTGAGATGGCTTCTGTGCTTCAATTTAAAATGCAAGTCAGGACTCCTTGTAACATTTAAGTTACACATCTGTAACATGTACTAACATGTACTAAAGTATCCTGAATGAAGAAATATTTTTTAAAATATTTTTTTAATGCAGACTTCTGGACCCATCAAAAAATAACTTTGTGTCTTGACATGGAGTTACTTTCAATCTCAGTTGGTAACCAAAAGTACAGGGTATTCCAGGTTATGGGTCACAATGTGATGATGGACATGGATGCCTTAACCACAGTCCTTTTGATTTCCAGAGCATTCACAAAAGTCCTACAGACACACATGGGATGAAACAGCCCAAACTTTGTTGACCCAGCACTTGACCCGAAACCCAACGACTGTCCTATCAATGCTTTTTTGGATCTGAGAGTCTTCAGTCTCTCTTTGTGTTCCTCTTTACATTTCCAGCTGCTTCTTTTTCTTGTTTTCTTAAACACCTAGCCTCACGCAAAACATATCAGGGCCCCACCATGCTTCTCATCCATTCCTGGGCAGATGCAAGTTGTTTAACTCATCGTTGATTGGAGTGGTGATGAATTCTTGCACCTTGAGAGCTCTGGATGTGGCTGTTTATAACTCAGGGAGGCTCTCTGTCAAGCTGGTTCACAGTAGTGAGCTTACCAAGATTATAATTCTTTTAGTATGTTAATATTAATGATATATGTGAGCCCAGTTAAGACTTGCATTTTGGGCCAAGGACTTTGTTTGTTGTTCCCGAGCCAGAGTTGGGTACTTAAACCATTTACCCAGTGGTGTGTAATTTTGCAGTGGGGAGCTTGCTGGATTTGTTTGTGGTTTGGATATACTGGGATGGCTGGGAACTTTCCAGCAATATTGCAGCAGGTTTATCTCTTCCACAGATTCTGGGATTAAAAAAATAAAGTAAAATGACAGTAAAAAAACACAATTTCCATCTGTGCAAGATGGAAAGCAACAATATTAGTAAATCTGCACATTCATTTCTCTACTGCATTTATTTGAAGAAAGACTTGATCATAATTATTTTATGTGTAGAAGCCTATGGTATCTCATGAAAGTCTTCTGTGGCCAGGAGTTCTGGAGGGAAAAATTATTTTGCATAAAAATCAGATGGATAGCAATCAGTGCTTTTAAGGTAAGCATGATCACCACAGATGCTCTGGGTCAGAGCATTAAATATTCTCCCTTGATCCCAGGGGCTTGGCTTCAGTGCGCACTGGGACCTGAATTCTCCAAAGATAGGTGACTACAGCTGCCTGCAAGGAGTCTCAACAGGAGTTTTCTAGCTTGCATCTGGCCCACAGCTTGTACCTTGAACATCCTCCAGGGAGCTTACACTCTCATTTTTGTTCTTTAAACACTAGAACAAAATTAAAATTAAAATCTAAAATGCAAGCCTTTTCCCCAAACCATGTGAAGGTCAAGGAAATAACCTCTTCTGCAAAAACAGGAGGAAAACACATACAGCAAGGCAGATATAATGAATAAAAGTAAGCAGCTATTATAACACCACTAGCAACCTCCTTTTTAAACTGGCTAGCAGTTTGGAAAAGTTGAAAATAGTCTTTTAAATTACTTCCAACAGCAAAGGATAGGATATTGCACTGGGCATGATATTCTAGGAGGTGGGTCCCACTACCTTCTACTCATATGCATTTTCCATAGTAAGTTAAGGCAAAGAACTACTTTCCATGCTGCTGTTTTTAAAAGTGTGCTTTCAAGAGAAAATTCCACCATGACTGTTCCATCACAAGTGGTCTATCAGCAGTGGTGGGGACACGCACAGGGGCCAGGTCAGAAATGCTGCTGGTGCCCTTGGGAACAATGCTCTTCCTTACCTGCAGATCCCCCATGAAATGCAGGAAAGGCTGGAGCCTGGGGGCTTCAGCCACCAGTTCCTGTTTGTAGGAGACTGGCAGCAGTGCTGTCACCCTGCCCTAAGGCTTCTGAGCAACACGAGGAGAGATGATTTTCCCTGCCTCAGGATGAGCCCTGGCACAGGAGACGCTGCAGGAGGAAGTACAGTAATTTCACGATTATAAGCCGCACCTGAATATAAGCTGCACTTCCGGGTAGCTGGGAAGACCACGGGATTTGTCCATATATAAGCCGCACCTGAATATAAACTGCACCACTGGGGTAGGCTGGATTCTTCAATGAAAAAGGTGCGGCTTATATTCGTGAAATTACTGTACAAGGAAAACTGAGTGTGCACAGAGATGTTTCTGCACCCCATGCATCTGCCCTTCCCTCAGCAGTTGTTGGTTCCCCACATCTCCCACATAAGTGACAGAGATTTGCTTTGTTGCCACAGGCTCTCCCTAGAGCTAGAACCAGTTCTGGGGCTGACAGGGTAAATGTGTTTGAGTAGAGAGCAGCAGCCTCTCCCCCTTCCCACAGCTGAGGAGAAGTTTGATCCAGCTGCTTTATCCATGTGGAAAGCGATGACCATTTCATTACACACAAAATGTACTGCAGCCTGCTGACTCAAAAACCTCAGGTCTTTGTTGCAGCTTTTTGTGCTGACTGTGTTTCTGTGTTTTTATGATGCATACAGAGGCTGTAGATCAAAGGTTATTTCTAGGTCATTTTACCTATTAGATTATTGAGATGTCCTGCTAAATCACTGAGAACAGTGAAAATTTGTAGTGTTTTTATTAAACTTTCATAGTCAGCACACAGCAAAATTAGAATGTATGTCAGCATGGGTTTGCATACCTCAAAAAAACCAAAATGCTTAAAAACCAGGCAGTTAAACAAAAGTCAACTTATAAATCTCTTGAAAAGTCCCAGAGACTTTCCAATCTGTCTGCTGACACCTTCTGCCTGTCTCTGACCCTCCTGAATCAAAGTGTTTATCTAAACTACAAAAGTTGACAGTTTGTGTTTAATAAATGTTGCTTGTCTTGTCAATCTGCAGAACTCTTGTTCCCACTGGCCGTTTCCTTGATGATGTGTTACAGCAATGCAATAGTCAGCAGCACTTACAGAAATAGATGCAAAAAGCGGTGTGATTAATTTTAAATATGTCCATTCTTTAATACAAATTGTAAGTTGGAAAGGGAGGCTGTGTATTTCAACTAGCAGAAATTCTCTTTTGGGGGAACAATTACTGTTCCTGATAAACAGACATTGTATGACAAAAGCAAAATAAATAAAAGGATCTGGTTTGCTCACAGGCATTTTCAAGGGCTTTAAAATTAACAAGTATTCTGAAACAGTTTCAAGTGTCTGTGTACAGTTTTGCTCATCATTAAAGCTCAAAATCTATTACACATGTAAACATCAGAGAAAAAATTATGTCAAAGTGTGCTGCTTTTGTGTCTCTGAAATTTTGCACTTGAGCTTCAGTCCTATTTACTTCCACATAGGGTTTTCCCTTACCCCTATGCTTTAAATGCAGCATTTTCCTACATTATGTAGAATGTGGATTGGAAGTAAATTATAATTTTGAAAAATATATGTTTTCTTGCGTATCACATATGAAGTCTTGTCCATAAGGTAATGTTAATCTTTAATGTGTGTATTTTCTGAGTTCATTTTTACCAAGGTGCTCATTGGCAACTCCAGAAATGCACACACAAACAGAAGAAGCACTCTCAGAAGAAGCACTAATATGTGTTTATCTCTGCTTCTCAAGACTTCATGGGTATCTTCTGTCCAGCTCACAGGAACATTCTGGAACTTTATTTCAGTCAAATGTAGGTGTTAATAAAACTAATACTCTTTTATTGTCCCAGGCTGTCAGAATAGCTTTAAATCCATGTATTGGGCAAATCAGCCAGGTGTTTTTATTTATAACAAATTGATTTCTAAAGTCTCCTTAGTTAGATGAAACGTGGTTTAAACACATATTTTTATTCCTTATTTTATAAAATATATTATTCATAAAAATATTCTTTAAGAAAGTACAAAAAGGTAAAATTCAAAATTTCATACCTTTATTTTACTGTTATTACTTTAAAAATAATTGTTGCTGATCAGGGATTCAGCCCTGTAACTTAAATCCAGGAGATTATGCTGGAGGAGCATGGAAAAGACTCGACGTAGGTATATAAACAAACTCAGAAGTTAAAATTGAAATGAATATTGTATTGAAAAACTAAGTATGCAGACTGTGGCATGGGGCTTAGGAGAAAGCAGCTGAGCTACTGTTGACAGAAGTGGAAGGCACTTACCTTGTGCTCATCTCCCCAAGGGTGCTTGTGGGAGGCCCAGCTCATGAATCTCAGACCTGGACAGTGCTGAATCCTGACCTATGTGTGGTAATGATGAGAGGGATTCTTTCGACAGCTTGGAAGCTCATGACCCTTGGTTTGCAAAACGCATTTTTGAATAGCAGTGTTTTGGACTCCAAAGACAATTTGTGCTTCGGCAGAGTAAAACATTTCTTTGGTTCATTTTTCTCACAAGAAACTCCATTCCAAGACAGCAATCTCGTCTTCTGGTGGTGGTTAAAGCATCAAGGAAGGGAGTCAGGCTTTTGCAGTCAGGCTTATGCTAACACAGACACCCCTACACAGCATGGTTTGTTTTGTTTCAAGGCGAGTGAGGGTCACCCAAATTTTTAGCAGGGGAAGTTCACAATTTTAGTTTCAGCACTGACTGTGCTTTAAATAGATGGAGCCCAGCAGAGTTGTGATTTAGTTACCTGAGGTGTTAGTAGTTTATTAGCTGTATTTGTGGTGGTGATGAGAGCTTGGGCTTCTGTGGCACCTCATCTGCCATGCAGAGCAGACCAGTGGGGTGGTTTCCTTGTAAGGAATCCACCTTTGGAGAGTAGCCTAAGTTGTGAAGATCCATCTTTATGTCCACCTGGGTTAGCAAATGTCAGGTTTTAAAGTATTTAGAGAAGTCAGGTTGTGAGATTCATTTGGGACTCCTAAAACAGCTGGTGGAGCTTGGGGAGGCCTGGGGGATGGTGTGAACCCCCTCTTGGCCACACCACAGAGCTCCATCCAGGAGGAGGGATGTGATGTGCCCGAGCTTCCTGCAGCCACTCGCTGCCATCACTGCTCTGCAGATGTTTTTTGAGTGTGGCTTCAAAACCGTGCTGTCTGGACTGAACACGTAAACCACGGTGCACAGCCCTAAAGTTTAGGCTCAGCCTCCAGAGGGAAAGTGTGGGGGTTTCTTCTGGCCACAGAAAGCTGTGCTAGCAGTCTTTGTGCCAGGCTGTGGTGTGGAGGCAGTGTGTGAAAGTGGCCGGTGCTAGCTGGTTCACATGCCCTTGGGACCACTTTTTAGAAATATAATTTATTGTATGAAAAAAAATGTATTAGTGTAGTTTAGAGTAGCCCTGAGCTCTCTGTTTTAGGGCTACTTTGAATAACTTTGGGGAATCACAGACTGCCCTCAGGAGTGTCTAAATCAGGGAGGCACAATCAGCTCTGCTGCATCATTATTTTTATGCTGCTTTTTCACTGGGACATGTAGACAGCCATGCTTAACAAGGCAGTTCACATTGCAAAAGCTACTCTGTCAGAAGGCCAAATTTCTTTTTGCAGTTCACCCATGATGGCTGAACAGTTCAGCTGCAGAGTCAGGATTGACTGACTTTGGTTTTAGTTTTTTTTAGACCTCACTAATATGCTATTTTGATATATATATATGTATGTGTGTGTGTAAATATATAATAGCTATAATGTATTATATATAATAATATATGTTTTATATACATTAAATGCTTGTTTATATGCATAAAATATGTAATTTTCACTGACAATCTTACTGAACAGTAATGCTGGCAAGACAGTGGCCTGGCATAGATTTAAAAATTAGATAAATTTTTAATAATTTTTGTTATTCATGGTATTAGGCACTGCAGTATGTATTAGAACCACAGTGCTCTGGTTATCTGCTAGACCACTGGCCCTATTGTTTCTCTTGCACCTCTATATTGAGTTTTTATGCAGTATTCAAGTCCAAAGCAGAAGTTTTAACAATACTCTGAGCCTTCTATTCTTTCTTACTGTAACTTCTTCTGCAATGCACTTTATTCAATTAATTATAGCTTTTTCTCCATTCATTGACCACTTATAATTCACTGGAACCATAACAATGACCTATGCACTACAATGAGAGTAATGGAGTGTCCCCCTGACACAGAGCCAGCCCACCTTGAAAGCCCTGACATTACCTCCACCCCACAGGATTAGTGGAGATGTGGTTTATATTAGTGACCTGAAGGAGGTTCATGCCCTCTGGGAGAAGGCTGTTCCCTGGAATGGCAGTGTGATTAATGGTTTATTTACAGCAGTGACATCAAGGCTGTCAGGACTCTTCATCAGTCTTTGATGTAAAACACACTAAGAGGCCCTAGGTCATTCTTATCTGCTCAGAGAAGAGAAATCAGAAATGAGGAGTGGTTCAGTGCGGCCACAGTTCTGGTGTGATTATTTTCCACGACGGCAAGAGCAGAAGAAAATAACTTCACTAGCTTTACTGGTGAGACACTGTGACCACAAAGAAGCCATGGCTTCCCTGTTTTGGCCAGGGCATGACAGCAAGACAGCACTTGTGACGGCCAGCATGTTGAGAAAATGCAAATACTGCATCAAATCCACAGGGCATTGTGAAGGGGGGGGTGCTTCAGTTCAGCACAAATCACCAAACAGGACAGATTTTTCATGTCCTGGGTGAAGCTGAGCTGAAACAGGAAATTTTAGTGGTAGTCTCCAGCACTATCATGTATAGTAATTTCCAATTTTTAATGCTTTATACTTTAATACCATTTTAGAAAAGGCTTCTGCTCTTGAAAACTTCCTGTGTTCTTGCTGAGTTGGCTGAGCATGGTCTGATTTTCCTGAGCTCTGTGTCCTGGTAAATCCCACGCAACTCGTGGGCCGGCTGATCAGTGAGATAATGTTGAGGCAGTGTCAGCCCTTTCCCTCAGCCCCCTGATGGGAAGGGGTTTGCTGACACTCAGCACGTTTGCAGGGGCAGCCAGGTTCTCCCCTGCCTGATCCAGCTCCTGTGGTGCAGGACTCCTCCAGGAGAGCTCCTGAGTCAGGCGTGTTGGACAGTTCTGTGCCCGTGGTGCTCTGCTTCTGCATTGCCTTCCCAGGGCATACGCTTACAAATGACTAAGATGCCTGAGGAGTTCTCTTGGGCCTGCTCAAAATAATGACTGAATGAAAACCAGTTCCTGAATCTGAGCCAAATAAGACTGAAAGTAGTGCTGGGAAGGGAAGAAAGCTATGTTGGAGAGGCTCAGTTCCCTAGAGATTCTCTCTGTTAAGAGATTTGGCACTTGTGCTATCAGCACGTTCCAACCCACTTGGCTTGGTGTGGGCTCCTCACTCCTTCCTGGTGCCAGAACAGCACAACCCCACAAGAGCTTTTCTGCATCCAACAGCCTGGCAGGCTGCACTCTTTCTGACTGGGTTAAGCTCTACACTTAGCAATCTGTGACTGGCAGGAGTACGCATAGGATATCCCTGAGAACCACACCATTGATCTTAACAGAGCCTTGGCTTGTTCAAGCCCTGTTAGCAGGCTTGCTTGGCAGAGCACATTTTGTTGGGGCTGCTCTATTCTTGGCTTCTTGTAGAATACTGTATGGAAATTAGTGTATGTGATCAGGACCACCCAAAGCAAATGATTTCCATTAGACTTAATGAGCACTTAAACACAGGAGTATAGCATATATGTTACAGAGATTTATCAACAGCAGGTGCTACTTAGGGGAAGCAAAATGCCCCAGGATGTAGTAGGAACAAACCACCCAAATAAAGCAATAAAAAAACCCCAAAAAACAGAAGCAAATTATAATTTGCACACAATGATTCCCTGCCCTACTTTTAATCCTCTAAGAGGTCTTTAGATATTGCAGTAGATGGCTTCTAGCCTGCTGTAGCATTTTCATGACAAGTATTTGCATTTAATTATACAGTTTTGTGTACAGAACCTAGAACAGAAAAACTGAAAAAGAAACAAAATACACAAAAAACAAATCTTTGTTGATGACTTTCCCTGCTTCTCTTTTCCCCATTTCATGGAAGATTCAAGGCAACAGAAGTTTATGTGGCTGATGAGTCACAACCAACAATCATTATAGTAAATACACATTATACATATATTTTAGTATTTTCCAGCTCCAAGAGGAAGTTGCATAATTTTCTCATTTTCTAAAACTTTCCCAGACTACTCCCTTTTTAAAATCTGTGAAAGGACTTTTAGCTATTTTGTGGTCAAGGTTCTGTCCCCTGTTCAGCCTGCTTGTCCCAAAATGCACTTCAGCAAACTCAGAACAAAGTTGGGCTACCCTCAGAAGACCCCATTCCCTTTCTTCTCTCCCTCCTAAATTTCTTATGGGAACTCAAACTCCAGTTTACTGCATGCTGCAGGACTTGTTGGTGATGAGCAGCTGCAGCATAGAAATCAGCAAGGGAAACCTGGATTTTCTGGCACCCATCCTGGGAAACACCTCCATCCTGTTTCTCTCCCACTGCTCTTGTCTCACTATTGCAACCTGAGGCTCACCCCTGGCGATGCACATCTCTTTGTTCCTTCTGTGTCATCCAGAGAGAGTGTTCTGCTCCTCTGCTGCCTGCCTGCCTGCCGGAGGGGACTTGCACTGCCTGGGATATTCAGGGTTGTCACCTAGTGTCTCAAAGTGTGTGCACTGGGCAAGAAGCCAGCAAGAGTTAGGGTCTGCTCAGACACCAGCTGCCCAGCTATTAAATGGGAAGCTCTGTCCCTGGGGTGCACAGGCAGGGCATCTGGAGCTGCTCTGGGCTGATGCTGGTAGATCAGGCTAAAAAGCTCCCTGCTTCTGACAGACTCCTTCCTACCTCCAGTATCCCAGTGAACAACAGGAACTATCCTCCCCTTACAGGGAGAAGCAGGTGATGTATATGAATGTTTCAGGAGAGCAGCAACCCAAGGGTTAAAATGCAGCTCAGCTACAAGCTCTGTTTTAGGTACAGCTCAATCATTAGCAGCTGAATCATATCTGCTTCCCGGATCCCCTCCTCTAGGGGAAGGCAGCCCTGCCAGCTCCCTGCATGACTCGCAGGAGGACCTGCCGGCTTGCTGGTCCTGCTTCCCACCCAGGAGCCAGCTCCCCACCCACACTGCCTGCAGAAGGAGGTGCAGAGCCTTTATCCAGCAGTCAGCACAAAGCAGGAACAGGGGGGCAGTAGGCTCTTTTCCCCACTGGTGTAAGTTAATGGATGGGACACAGATTGTTTCTAAACCTTAATTCCTGCTCGAGCAGGCTGGTTTGCCTGTGCTCCCCCTAAACAGCATGTCAAATTTCTACTGTGTGCTGTATCCAGAATCTAACATTGCTTCTTGAGTCTGAATAACCTGCTTTACATCGCACAGAGTTCTTGGTGTGGGATACATTGCAGGGTCTGACAGTCCTTATGCTGTATGTTACAGTTCTCCAGGTGCCAGATTTTTCCAGTTTAACATGCAGCAGATGTGTTCACAGTCTTTTCAATACTGTTTTAAAAAACAGCTACACTCAATCTATTTTCAAAGCTGGCTGGCTGACTAATGTGTCCTTGTTAAAGGATGAATGTTTTCATAACTACTGCCGGAATGTCTCATCATTTTTTCGGTGCTTTGTCTATGCAACATTGAATTAATGACTATTAAAAATTACTGCCAGATTAATTCGTTGATATGATATGTTCTTTAAAAGTTTTGGCATCCAGCTGGAAAGCTAATGGCTAAGAGTCAAGCTCTGACAAAATTCAGTGATTCATTTTTTCAAGAAGGTATTACAACTTTTGAATTCTGTAAGTATTTCAATTATCAAATGCCTGTGGGTTTTGTATGAGGTGTCTGAAACACAGCTTAACTAAATGGATATATAACACTGACAAACTAAAAATGAGAGCAGCCACAATTCTCCAGACACATTATCCCCTAAGAGTTATAAGAAATCTCTCTTAAAGAGTGCAAGTGTGAAATGGGTATAAAGCGGCTACATTGAGAGTTAAAGACAAAAATCCTTTTGACTTAACTGGGAACAGTATCAAAGCCAAGAAATAACATCTGATAATGAAGCAAATAGGAACATTCTTGCACTGGGAGAAACAAGAAATGATGTTATGTTGCTGTACATGAAGTTTTATTTGACAAGGACTGAGTAGGAGGCATGAGATCTTCCTAGCTCACAGAAAGAAGCAGCAATGATCCTGGAGTATTTTATCATACTTTGGAAGTATTTGTTCTCCTGTCAAAGCAGAACACAACAATGTTAGCCATGTAGTTGTCTTTTTCTTACACACTGGAATGCAGAGGTGGTTTTCTGCAAGGATGGATTGTACTGTAGTCAGGATACAGGAATGGGGCTCAGGCATGAGGTGATAATCCTCCTCTTCATTGGTTTGCTGGGACATTGTTGCCTATTCTTGAGCTGGACTGAAACGTGTAAATTAGCTTTTTCTGCCCCTCAGTGTGGTTTGGGGGCTGCTGCCTCCATGAATGAGTTGTGTGGCTCTTGCATTACCCAGCCACAGCAACTTGTCCCACTCAGCGCAGAGAAAAAGGACCATGAACTGTGTTGGGCATGACAGGAACAGATGAAGCAAGAGTTGCTTGTTCTGTCTTAGACAAGTCTCTTATGACGGCAAGCCCAAGTCCAATATGACAAAGATCTTGCTCAGCCAGTCTCCCAACCTAGAAGCACCCAAAAGACACAGGCCTTTCTTTAGCTTCTCCCAGCACTTAGGGCTACTGTACTTTCCCTGTAGTGCCTAGGGCTTTGCAAAACTTAGACCCAGGACTAGAAATTCTTCTGCTGAAATCCTCTGGGATACCAAGTATGCTGAGGCTCACACTGTGCACCTAACTGCCTTGGGCACGACAGCCCTTTGCAAAGTACTGGAAGTTGTTTCCCTCTTCTAAAGGATGGCAAGAGACAAGCAAAAGCCCTGCCACTTTCTGTTCCCCTTTCCTTTGAGATCTGGCTCTCTCCTCAGTTTGAAGGAACTCAAATCTCTGGTATTGTCAGCTGAGCAGAGTCCTACCCTCAGTCTGTTGTACTGAGAAACCTGACTCCTGTCTCACTTCTCAGCACGTACCCACCTTGTCACACTGATGCACAAGCACCAAAGTGATCAGTGCTCTGATGAGAGCCTGTGCATGGGATGGAGTTTGTGATGGTGTAGCAGGCATGTCCACAGCAGCATGGACCTCAGCCTGATGAAGAAGCCAACCTGTCCTACATGCAATCCCCGCTCTGGAGACATGGGATTAGAAGCCATGAGTGCCCCACAATCACCTCCAGAATAATGAATTCACAGTCTTGCTCTCTGTCTTCTCATGATTTTGCTTTTTTCTGTTTGTGTCACAGAATTTAATTTAAAATCTATTTTATTACCATGAATGCCAATGTTACTCAAGGGAACTGTGCTTTGCTGGCAGCAGGAGAAGTGTAAAGTATTGCTGAAGGAACAAGGTCTGAGCATAACACATTTGCAAGCCCTGAGTCAGCACAGGCACTACACTGTAATCAAGAACATTGCCTGTTTACTTCGGTGTGATTAATATCAGTCATCTGCTCTTTGTTAAATGGTTAGATTCTTGATAATAGGAAATTTCCCAGAGTTATATTTGGAAATCACATCCATCTCTCAAGAATTTACGTGCTCGCCTTTCACCTTGTGTGGCAGTAGCAATGGCTTTGGCACCAGGGTGGCCAGTAACAAGGTGTCCTGGTTTAGGGGACAGGTGTTGCCAGAAAAA
>VRYO01002355.1:14397224-14408504 GCA_009812075.1 Sialia sialis
CCCCAAACCCCCAACACAAGGCTAGTCTGGCTGGAGATGCTGGACACTCAGAAAATCCTGGAGGTGAATCAGAGCTGAAAATTAATTGCTTTTTAATTTAGCTCAGAACTATGTGACACATCTGAAATAAAGTAATGCCTGAGATATTAATAATGTTCCTGGTTATGTTCAACTTTAAAAGGACTCTGTTAGCTTTATGCAGATTAGCTTTATGCTCGATCTTTGACATGGAAACAATTACTACTTGAATGTGGTCTCCTTTTCACTGTCATCCTGAATTTGCCTTGCCTCTTAGCAAACTAATGCATGTCGAAAAGATTAATGGATTAAACATGGCCAGAGCTAAGCCTATTACACTAAAGCCCCTTAAAATCAATCCATAGCTTGTAAAGGAAGAGATCACCTGAAATACAAGCCTCTGGGAATATCTACAGGATGCCAAGACCATCCTCGCCCCATGGCTTCTGCTGTAGGAACATCTAGACTGGGCATGCCAGCTCTGAGTGTCACACAGGCCAAAGCTGGTCACTGGGGCTCAGGGTCAGCTGCTTACTACCTCACCACCACCCAAGCCATACCCTACATAGCTAGTTTTAGCATTGGGAAAGATCTACTCTCAGATCAGTTTACTGGACTGTGTTTCCCTTGACTTCCCAGAGGGTTCTTTGCAATTTGTGGTCTGGGCTCAGACCCCAAAGCAACTGCTCCAGAGAATCTTGCTGGTGTCATCTTCCACTCAGCCCTGTGGAGCCTCATGCTTCCTTGCTGCTCCATGATGTCTCTCAGCATTTTCTCAAGAGGTTTTGAAGAATGTTTCACAAACAGTTGGCCTAGCATGCTGAACAAAATGCCAATCTTGTTTATCTATGTTCCAAATTATTTACCACAACTGGTCAGTTTAAAATATAGTTTACACAGTGTTCGAACAGTTTATTTCATAATTTAAGAGTTATCTTTAGAGATTCTTAAACATTCTATAAACTTTGTTTTAAATAGGTAATTATTTCATATATAAAAACTGAAATGGAGAGAGGAACGAGAGAGCCTGACCCTTAAACCAGGGTTTTTGGAAAAGAGGAGGGAGTTACTCTTTCAAGTCAAGAGTTGACTTTCTGCTCCAAGATCTAAAGCAAACACTGTGCCTTAGGAAATACTTACCTGGAAGTCACATCCACTGGAAGTGGCATAAATGAAAGGCTGTAGAGTTCTGATGCTTTTCAAGCCAACTTTACACACGTTAATGCTGAGTCCCTGAACAGCAAGGTACTGCTCCACTGTTTGCAGCTATGGCCAGGTGGCAGAGCCTCCATGTCTCCAGTTCCATGCTGCCTGATAAACTCACAGTGGAAGATATTCCTTATAGAGAGCCTTATAAACCTCTCCACAGCGTGGCAAGTCAGCAGCACTTAATCCAACGCATCAAGACTTTCACAAGTCAAATTCTGAATTTCACCTTAAGCTTGCAAGACTAAATTGCAATGTCTAAATTGCAAGGGATTAAGAGAATTTCTCTCACATACAGGGAATATAATACTGGAGCCAAGAAGAGGCAGCGTGAGCAAACACCTCACATCTCCCGGTGTGTGGTGTTCAGCCCACTCCTAAACCACCTGGTTGTGTTGCAGTTATCTCATTTCATTTGACTGCAAATCATGGCCATTGATCTCCTTTAACATTACAGCTCTCTACTTCTTTGTAGGTCTCTTGATACCAAAAAGTGAGATGAACAAATTTGCTGCAAATAGACTCAGACTAAGACAAAATCTTTTTAGGAATATCACTTAGATGTCAAACACAAAAGAACCCAACAAACAGGCCAAGCAAAGGAAGTGAGAATCACCAGTCCTGGTGTGAAATACAAAGTCTTTGGGTAAGTACAGAGGGTCTTGAGTCAACCAACAGTTAACTAAGGTGAGAAGTTGTTTTGTCTGTCTCTGCAGTTATGCTTTCAGATGTAGGGGAGCTTGATTTTTAGAGGTGTTTATCCATGCTTTTCAGGAAAATTATTCTTCTTGAAGTGATGTCAGATGGTAAAACTCTCACGCTGAGAAATTAAAAATATTTCCAGTGTAGAATCTGAAAGTAAATAATATTACAAATTACACTTATAAAATATCGTGAAACAACCTTGCTCTTTAGGTCAGTGTTTACATTGCACAGATTTGACTGATGAACTAGAATCTGATTGATGGTCCAAAAATGCTCACCATATGTCCTTTCTTTATATTCCAGGAGACCAGATAAACATACAGTGCTTTCTTGAGAAGAAAGATTTTGTAAAAGCTGTATACATGAAACTCAGTACTTTGTGAATAAGCAATGTTTTGTCTCAGTATACAGTCTTATTTTTGAAAACATTGTATCTTTTCATTTAGCTAGGAACATACAGCACAATTGGTTTGTTCCTTTTTTTAAGGAAAACAGGGCTCTCTTCTTGCCTGAGAATGTTTTCCTGTCTTCCTTTTTCCTTAATCTTTTTCAGGATGAGCAATATTGACAATTTGAATTCACTCTAAAAAACAACAACAAAAGTGTTTTGTCTTACTGCAATAGCAGTATAAAAGTTTAGACACTGGCAGAGCACCCTGAGGGGTGTAAGGTCACTTGTTAGGTTTTTTAAATCCATTCTCTCTTCATTTCAAATGACCACTGGAATGTCATGAGCATTTGGAAATCGCTGCTTTTGCCTTGAAGGTATGTTGAATCTTTGCTGTGGAGAATGACCATAATGCTTTAAAATCTCACTGACCATCAACATTTCCAGATGTGCAGGGAGGACTGATTTCTTCCTCAAAGCTCCTTTTCTACACACATCCAGCAAGGAACATGGTTCAGAACATATGGAAAAGGCACCAAGAGTCTGACCTTCTGCTGGAAGAGACCTTTACTTGAGATTTGTCCAGTGTGTATCTTACATAGAAACTAGTGCTAAGTATACAAAGCAAAACCACATTTTTGGCTTTGGTGAAACAAATTGCAGCTCCTGACACTCCAAAAGAATGCAGACTACAGAAAAAGGAAGAAAAAAATGAATGCATCCAAAGTAAAAGAAATCCAACATGCTTAAATCCAAACCCTCCCAAATGTTGTGTTTAAATTAAAATATCAAGGGAGAAATTTACTTTGATTGACACAGTATTTATTTCTGCTAAAAGGTCCTGTGCAACTCCCTTTCTGCTTGCACATCTACAGTAATAGTGATTTTAATAATTTTAAATTTCTGTTGATTCTTTAATAAAACACTAAAGGGAATAATATTATTTTTTAAGAATAGAAAATCCTCATGCAAATTAAATTACACATGCAAGGTGGTACATATTATTTGAATTTTTTCTGTTACACGTGTACACATAAAGCAACCTCTAATACCATAATTCCTTCTTCAAAACAAGAGTCTTTTGTTCTTTGTTTCTTTCCTCTTCTCCAATGTAGCAAAGCAGTATACCTTTAAATGAGTAAAATTCCCAAAGCAACAAGCAAACAAAAACCTAAAGCTTGATTTAATGTTGCAATACCATGGCAGTAAATGAGGACTCAGGAAATGTCCTATTCCAAATGCATAGCTAATAACAGAGACTTAAGGCACTGTTATAAAATATAAACTATTCACCAATTCTTCACTGGGCTGTACTCCAGGGAAACTGTATTCTACTTTGCAGAATTCTATGGCTGACAGAAATGTAAATAGAATAAATGTCTATATTGGAAAGAGGTTTTTCTTTTCCACACTGAAATTATCTCAGAGAATTTATAAATGTAAGAGCGAGTAATATTGTATTTTGCCAAACCCTAGGTATGATAAATATATCTTCTCAGAAGTGCATTTTGTTTTTGCTTTAAAACAGCAGCAGCAGACTTGTTAATTGTATGAATTACAACTTATGAACAATGCAGGACACAGAGCTAGGGGATTTGTTTTGAGGTTTTCCTGCAGAGTATGATGCTTATGTCAGTCTTATGTTTGACTCTCTAGTGTCTGACATGCCATTTCTCTTCATTTTGTGGCAGAATGTGGCCTCAAAGCTCAGGAAGTAAAAAGTGGTTTCACAACTTTTTGCAGTTATCACTCTTGCAGCCAGTAAATGCTGAGGACCCTGCCATACATTCAGCCTTTTAGAAACGTTTGGAACAAATTTATTTCAAACTAAAGGAAGTTATTTTTACATTGAAGAAAAGAGTGTAAAAAGAACCTTTCATGTTAGTTTAATTGGGTCAATTTATAGGACCAGCCATTTGGCAACAGCATAACTTCCTTCTTGTTGATAAATTTCCTGCTTGGCATTAGACCATGATGTAATATATTCTTTTTTTCTACCACGGATGTTACACTATATATTGTTTTTTTGTTTTGACAAGGTCATCATATGATGGATTAAAACATGAAATAATTCAAACACAGTGACTGAAAGATGGCTCATCTGAAGTACTAACTGCATTTCCATTTTACTCTACAAGCCATTCCAAATTCCCTCATATCTTGTAAAACCCTCCTAGATATTTTCATTCTTTGACTGATGTACAGAGGAACTTCTTTGCAGAAGCCCTCACTTTATCTTTAAGACACTAAATCACGGATGAGTTGATGTCGTTTTTTGTCTTGTCCCCATTCTGTATGGGGTTTGTCCTCAAAGAAGGGTTTCTTGTACAAGGCATGGCAAACAATTAATAACAGCTGTGTCCTGAGGGTACTTGGTGAGTGGTGACACAGGCAAACGCAGCTGTAGCCACAGGGTATGTGAGAGAAGCACTCAAACACAAACAGCAGACAAGAAAGTGAGAAAGGGCACAGAAAAAAATCCAGGGATACTTGAGCTGTCAGGACCAGCAAAACAGAGATGGGTTGGTGTAGATTTAAAAGGTCCAAAAGTGAGATGTAGAAATTCTGGATGGTTATATAGGCTGCTGAGTCCAGTCACAGTTATAGGGGAGGGACAGAAAAGGATTTGTTCCAGGCAGTTTTTAGCTGTACAATAAAACTCTAAAATATGTTTTAGGAAAAGGTGTTGCTCAGGAGCATTTGTAAATGAGTCTCCAGGGAGATATAAGAATATAATGCCAGGTCTTCATAGAAATACATCTCATGCTGCAAAAATCTGTGTGAAATTGATCCTTTAGTCACACTTTATTGGCCTCTTAGATAACTTTTCTTCACACTTGAAAAATTAAGAGGATGTAAAAATAGCAATATGCCATGGAAATCATCAGGGATTGCTTATGTGTGTCCAAGAGTAGATATATGGCCTCTGGAACCATTTTGTGTCTGCTGAAGTCATTAGATTGTTGGATGATTAGCTTGGGGATGAAGGGGTTCAGGTCCTTGGCCACAGTGCCCAGCACTGGATAGTGAATAGCCCCATCTGTTCCAGCAGACTTTCCAGCAAGCATGTTCTGTTCAAAAAGGCTGTACCTCTGGAATGAGATCTGCTTGGTATCAGTACACATGGGCAATGACATGTTCCTTGTCAATATTTTCAGGAATTCAGCTCCTTGCTAGCTAGTGTAACAGCCTGATGTTGGGAGGAAGCCCATAATGGGAAAAAGCTCATGAGTTTACACAGAAACAAGCTGATCTGGGAATGAGAATTTATATCAGCCCTGGCAGGGCACACTATTATTGAAATGTCCTGTCTTTCCCACCAGCACAGGATGGTTTATGCCTAGCAATAAGAGGATAATTGAAGACTAGGAGAGTTAGAAATTATTTCTTTTGGACCCAACAAATCCTGGAGATTTTTACTACAGTCACTACCATTATGTGTGTGCAGAAAATTCTCCAGGGGAATGAGCAAGGACTGTATGTATCTGTAAGTGGTTGTATCATGGCATAAAATGCTCACCTGATGTCCTGCTTTGATTCATCCTGACAATATATTTATGCCCTCCAACTTGCTGGCATCGCACTGATTCATGGATAGAGTTTCCAGATCAGTGGGATGGGGTTTGGTGTCTCAGTTCGGGGGGTCTTTTCTTTTTTCTCCTTCTCTTATGAGTCTGGCTTAGAAGTTGCTCTGCATCAGACCAGTGAAGGGAGGAGAAACAAGTCATTGCCATTTCCTCACAGAGCTTTGATCAGATATTATAATACTCTTAGTAAAAAACAATCATTACCAGCTCCAGCACTAATCACTTAGTTAGTTTAATATATATTTTGACTTAAAAGTTTCAAAGTGTTGCTTATCTTTAATAAAGCTCTGATCTTGTTTTTCTGAACAGGCTAAACTGCTTCCTCTAGTCGTATCCCAAACCTCCCACAACCTTTTTCTCCCTCAGCCCAGTGGTGAAATGTCTCAGAGGAGCAAAGGGAACACCTACTCCTTCTCCTTCAGCTGTGGCCCTGGGATGATAGACAGACATCACTTCTAACACGGTGTTCATATTTGGAAATGGAAAGAGCAGAAGTTGCCTTGTCTAAAACATTTTGAGCTCTCTGGTATTTCTCTGTAAAAAAAACGGCCTGCAAGCTCTGATTTGGACTCCACTAACACAGTTGTCTAATAATCCCAATGTTTGCAAATTTTTTCTCATTTTTACATCAAGCAGCAACATTTATTTTAACTGTGCTTGCTAGGACATTGTGATAGGAGAGTCTCTGCCCTTTAATTCAGTGCTGAGACCACCATAAAGACTGCTTGTTCTTTCTGATAACTCTTTTTGCTTTATATTCCTCCGTTTTCTATTTTTTATTTTTGGAAAAGATGAAATTAAATCAATGGTGCTGGTCTGAAAGAAGAAATGGGGACTGTAGTTTACTGGGTCAAAGCCTAAGCAAGCAGGGAGAGGGAAGAACCATCTTTTGGTGATCTGAGAAGAAGCCAATAGGTTCTCAGGGGAAAGAGCAGCAGTGCTTCCTGAAGTGGGTTTTGAGAATGGGTTCAGGATGCATATTTTCATAGTAAATTACGTGATCTCCATGTCACAGGACTCCTAGGAGGGTGCAATGGGTGTAATGGATTTTATCAACTGAGTTGGATAATACATTAATTTTTTCCTCTGCAAATGCAGAAAGAAGTTCCTTGGTGTTTTGCTGGCCCTTCTCACTGTGAAGGTGCTATGGTCATTAATACTAGTGAAGGACTTTGCATTTTGTTATCTAAAAAGGAATTGGTTTTAGGATTTAATAATGTGTACAAATTATTTTATTGAGTGCAGAGTAGGTACTTAAAATTAGGATTATAAATTGATCTTTATGTAATTCATATCTAGAAACATAAACATTAATTTAGAAGCTTAACGTTCATGACCAGTCTTTGAAAATAATGCTCCTGTTATTTCATGTGTGGTGATCTCTGGAACACTTCAAGAGCACATGTTTTACATCATTAAAATGTCAATGTGCATTTTTTGTGCAATCAGAAGATACGTTATCCGTCATATACAAACAGGGATTTGCACAGGGAGTCACTTAGAAAATAGGCCATTATGTCCCTGCATCATGTGACTTTTAAAGAGATTTTGATGTCTAAATGTGGTAGAAGTCCTCCCTGCATCTTACTGTTCAAAAGGGCTGGAAATTCACCGGAACATACAACGTACTTGGAATAGTGCAGGTTTCTGCCATTGTCTTAAACCTTAATGTAGCATGCTCTTCTCTGAATCCTAGGCTTTCAGGCTGTAGAAAGATCTTTCAAAATAAAAAGATGAAAAAGGTGGTTTCCAAAGCTGTGGTGTGCTTTGGTTCAGAGATCTTTCAGGCAGGGCAGTCCATCATATAGGGACAATATGGATCTATGCATGTTTGCCTTTCTGCAAAGGCAAGAATGTAATGTCTTTTCTCCCTTCCAAAAATACATTAAACTGCCTATTTTCCTTAAGGGGTTTCTTTATGGAAGCCACATCTCTTTCAGAAAAAATCTTTTGGTGCTGCCACACCAGGGTCTGACAGCCACGTGTCAACACACATTTCACGTGACAATGATACATCTTTAATTTACTATGGGAAAAGAGTCTTCAAAGTTATGTACCTAACACTTTTAGCTGTTACTGCTGTTAGGGAAACTAAGGCAGAAAAGCATGCAAAAAAGTAGCAGTATCAGCAATGTCCCAGTAATTTTCTCCCCAGTTATTTTCTGCTGTAATTGTGGCAGCACAGCGGGTTGGGAGGAGAGTTCACAATATTTTGAAAGGCCTTGTTAAAATTTAAAAGACTAATAGTATTGCACAAGAAAGGAAATCTTCATTTATCTGCAGGATTTCACATATTTATGCCATCAGCAAATGTCTTTTGTACTCCTCACTCTTCCAAAACCCCATCATGACTCATTAAAAAGAATTTTTTGCAATAAACTTCTTGCCATTGTTCATATTTGGGGCCAGTTTTTCTAAGATGCCTCACAATAAATCTACAAAGGACTGGGGCTCTGCTGTGCCCCTCATTTAGGCATCTCCCTGGATCTCCATGTGTGCTGGCTGGGCTGCCCACACAGGGAATGGGAAGCTTGGTGCTTATGTGGAGAGACAGAGGCAAGCACATGGAGTGGGGGGCTGAGAACCTGGCAGCGCAGAGGGGAGGAACAGGACTTAAACTCTTACCTCTGAGTGATCTGAGTGCTTTGCTTGTCTTCAAATTTATTAACCCCAAGCTCTCCTCAAGAGATAAGCCACAGAGGACAATCATCTAATGACAGCCTGGGCATAAAGTGATTTTGAAGCGAAGAAATATCAAGACATTACTTTTGCCTGGAATCACTCATGATGGTTAAGTGCTAATGATACGAAAAGGGATTCCATAAGCTTTTCCTTATTTTAAAAGTAGTGACAGACTTTCTCTGGATCTCATGAGAAAGAAGTGCTTTCCCTTTTCTCAGTGCCTGAGCGGATACAAAAAAAGACCATTTAGGCATAAGAAGAGTTTTCAGTTTTATTTCCTACAGAAATGAGGCAAAAAAGATCTCAGTCTGTGAGATCCTGTCCAAATAATTCCAAACCCACAGACTAATTCTTACAATTTAGCAGAGGAGATACTTCATAGATATCAGCCCCCGCAAGCTTTGTGAAAATCAACATCTGGGCAGAGGAGAAAGGCCCCATTACCACTTCAATCCAAGAAGGAAAACTGCTCTCCATGCTGTTTGACTGCAGACAGCTGTTGCCAAGCCTGCAGGTATATCTTGGCCAGATGCCCACAGCCTGTGACCTCAGGTTTCCACATTGCCAGCCCGATTCACACACTTTTGCACCAGAAAAAGGAGCCTGGGTGGAAAGGTGAAGCAGGACACAAATTCATCCCTTCCACTGCTGTTGTCCTATTTCACTTGCAGACTAGGCTTCATAAACAATTGTCTGCAGGGATTTAAATCCCACTGGCAGAAATTTCTACTGCATTTTGGAAACCCCATCACAGAAGTAGAGTTCTGTTATGCTTGGTAACTAATTGTAGATTGATTAATTTGATATCACTTGTGTCAGCTGCCTATTTTGGAGCTTTAGTAAGAGACAGACAATGAAAGGACTATACTTACAGCTAAGTGGTTTCAGAAAAAATGGGACTTGTTAAATGCTGCTGATATCACAGGTCTAGAGGCAAGGGTGAATGGAGCAGGTAGCTGGCACAAGTGGTGATTTCTGTGGTGCCCTAACAACATGTAGTGTCCTGATTATAAAGCAGTGCTTTTGTGTATCTAGCAAGACAGTTAACAAGTGACTTAAGGTATGGCTAGCTGACATCTCCAAATGAGGTCATCAAAAGAGAGATGTAAGTAAATAGACCAGGGATGGTTCTGTGGTGTCACAGGGACCAGTGTTAAATACACTGTTACCAATAAGGTCTTTAATAACCTTCAGGAAAATATCAAATTTCTCCTGAAAAAGTCTTGTAAAGATTAGTGTGTTCTCAGAATAATTGCAAATTGAGAAGAATCACCTTATCTGGAGTATCTTTTTAAGAACAGGTTAGTCTAGGTCTGCTCTGGGTGGTTGGATCATCCTTTCTGTGTGTATAGTTTTGGGGATAGACTAGATTTGCAGTCCATTCCAGGGTTACATGTCTGCTGGCTTGCAGCCTGGACCACCAAGTAACTATGTTAGGCTTATAATCTATAGCTTAGATTTTCTCAAACCTTTTTATTGACACAATACTTTAAAGAGTACTAGCATCCAAAAGTAAAAAGTCCACACAAAACTGATACGGTTCATGCTTAGCTTTGCTACCATAAAAGAGGTTGTGAATCCTTCATAACTGATGAGTATGTCTTCTAAATGATGGTTTCCCTTAAGCTATGAAATGGAAAATCATTCAAACAAAGAAAGAATAGAAATATTACTTCCATTTGTATTTTCATGCAGCAGCCTGTTTAAACTGTTGCCAAATCAAATTGTCTCTTTACAGAGACAAAATGCATGCAGCCTAGTGTAAGCAACTCTATCAAATCTAGAAGTCTTCATTGACCAGGAATTTGAAAATTGGTGGTCTAAGACGAGAAAGAATCTTTGCACTCCTAGTCTGACTCTAAAGTGTTGTGTTTACCCTGCTGTAGTTTTGTAGTAGAGCAGTGCTGCTGAATAGGCACAGTTAATAAATCCTTATGTGTTGGTGTTGTGGCTACCGCCATGCAGCAAGGGAAGGGCAGGGTGCTTCTGTTGCTTGGATGACCATTGCCAAACCTGTATCTGATGAGATCTAAACCTGTCAGAGCAGGGCTCATTTTCATGGCCACACACAAAAGGAAGAAGGTATTTCTGCAGTTCAGATACTTGACAATCCAATGCCACTGAGGGACCTGAGAGACTGTGAACTGCTTTCACAACCCAGATAGGGAGCCTCTCAGTAGGTGATAGAGGTTTAGGCAGCTTTTTTTGGAAAATCTTACTGTTCTCACTTTTTCTGCTAGGTATTCCACAGGCAGGGGAGCAATTGCCTGCCAGAGGGGACATTTTTGCACTGATGCAAACCAGTTTACACATACAGGCAAGAAGCTGCTCTGTTCTCCAAATCAACCAATGCAGAGGAACCAGCCCCCAAAGAAAAAGAAGAAGGATTCAGTCAGCTGCTTGGGCAGGCAGCTGCCCATGGCAACTGGGAGGAAGGAGGTAGTTCTGGTACTGGAGCTGTTCTTCTGGCTCAGGACATGTGTGGGGAAGGTGAGCTCCCACTGGGGTCAGGAGTAAATGAGAATCAGCCAACACTCAGCAAAGCAGCACTCAAGGAAATTACAGTAATTTCACACTCATAAGCTACACCTGGTTATAAGCCGCACTTCTGGGTAGCCAGGAAGACCATGGAATTTGTCCATAAATAAGCCACACTGGGTGATAAGCCGCACTTTTTTTTTTTTTTTTTTTTTT
>VRYO01002355.1:14409683-14449866 GCA_009812075.1 Sialia sialis
CACTTTCCTATCAGCACGTCTCAGGGTTGTGCTAGATCCTCTAGAAGCCAAAAGAAGTAGTCTGTTCTTCTTGCCCAAGTGGATGCATTTCCCCAGACTTGCTGCATGATTGTGTCTGATCAGGTCCAAGAAGGCAGTGTAGCCCAGCAGTCTTAGAAAGCATTGCAAAAGCAATGTGCTAGTTCAGTGTTAAGCATTGCTTTCTTACAGGAAGGCATTGGACTGGTTCATTGAACTACTTCACAACTCTACCAGGCATTTTTTTCAAAGACAGAAGTTTATCAAGCAATGGACTATTATCCCTAACACCAAAGAGTTTGCCTGTTTGAGTTTTGCTTTGTTTTGTTTTTGTTTTTTTTAAAGCCATGATATTTATGTCAGATGCTTACCCAGGAGAAGTATTTTAAGAATGTCATAAAGCTTGTAAAATTATACACTCAAGAAATATCAAACTGCAGTGCACTCTTAACTTGTCTCCATTGCTTTAATGGGAGTGTTTAACCACATGAATGCAAAATCTCTCCTCCTCCTTGTTCAGAGTGGATGATTGTCTCTCAAGCAATATTACAGCTTTTTCTTATTCAGTACACATCATTCTGTCTTATTTACAGTAATTTCACGATTATAAGCTGCACCTTTTTCACTGAAGAGTCCAGCCTACCCCAGTAGTGTGGCTAATCATCAGGTGCGGTGTATTTATGGACAAATCCCAGCAAAATGCCAACTGGGAAGTGAGAGCCGGCCGGGGAGGGCACCTGGGGCTGCCTTTAAAGGCTTCACTGGTCTATGAAAACTGTTGCAACTTGAGCACCTGACATCAAACCCTGTGCTGGAGCAATTCTGTTACTAATTCGTTACTTTGTTGCACATGGATTCTCGCTTAAAAAAAAAAAAAAAAAGAAAAAGTGCAGCTTATATTCAGGTGTGGCTTATATGTGGACAAATGCCGTGGTCCACCCGGCTACCCGGATGTGCGGCTTATAATCAGGTGCGGCTTATAATTGTGAAATTACTGTACCTGTGATATTTAAGATAAAACTGTTTGTTTATGGCTTAGTCTGATGCTCGTCATTATGGTAACTTGGGCTTTCACAAACATTGCCACAGTTATTTTTCTGGTGCTTCATTGAAGTAAGTGTACATTATGATGACTTTGTACATGGGGAAGTTAGCCAAAGAAAGGTAAAAGGGAAAAATCTGGGATTTGGGAATCTTCTGGTAGAAGGGTCCACTCTGTGAATGCTCATGCAATTCAGCAAACTGCTCAAAGTGGATTGGCGCAGGTTCCTAAAAAAAAGAGGAATATGAAGAAGGCCAGTGAAGAGTTTATTTATTTATTTATTGTCTAGGGAGAAGTGAATAGTAAGTCTTATTTGTTGGCCCATATTCTGCTGCATTACAAGTGAAACTAACTTTTTTCATCTGTGGTCTCTAGCCTCATCTCCTAGAATAAGTTGTTTTCTATAGAATCTGGATTATATCAACAGTTTTATATTCTATCTAAATCTATTGCATTTCTGAAGCTTCTCTTCCATTTGCACTAACTCTGGTAAGGGATTGTATGGAAAATATTCTAAGTACTTGTGGAATTGCAAGACAGTATCCCAACAAACAAGCATAAAAGGAACTGCTTTAAGCTTGTATAGACAGCTTTGCTTCAGGCTTTAGCTCATATTACCAAACTTAGTTTTGTAAGTACTGGTCTTTGCTGTTTCAATGTGTATAACTTCCCAGTTTGCTTCTAAAAAACTCTTTCTGCCCCCAAATACTTTGCAACACAATATTGTTAGGGCCTTTATTTGTCACCTGAATTGCACCCGAGGCCTTAAAAAGTATTACACAGACCTCTGGCACTTTAAATAATGTAGTTACTGGCCATCCATAATTGCTGCCTCTCCATAGAGACCTAGGCAGGGGCAGACAGAGAGGCACTGGTCACCATCTCCTTGCACAGAAGGATGGAGAACATCAGACAAGCTGGGCGCAGTCTTGGCTTTGGGATGGGGAGATGCTCTGGTAAGCAATGCCTTTGTACGTGGGTATTTCTCAACCCTGCCCACTGATTCCTGCCACTTCTGCCCATTTGCTGCATTCTTTGCTGTCCCTCTTCTGTCTCCTCTCTGAGGCTTCCCACTCTTGAAGTCATGACTTGGGTGTCACAGTTCCTGTGCCCCTGAGCCTCTGCAGCCAAATCCCAAGTCCCAGCCTCACAGCGAGAAGACTTGAGTATTTTTCTTGTATGTGTACAGTGTTTTTTTGTACAGTGTTTGTTTTAATGTGAGCTAAAAAAATGGTTTTCTCCTCAGGCTTTGTTCTCAGAAATTACTGAAATATTTGGGCCCAACTTTGAAAAATGTGTTTGAAGAAGAATTTAGGCTTGGTTTCCTTCAGTCCTGCTTCTGGTGTTTGTTCTTACTGTCTTAAAGGGGAAAATGGGCAACTGTAGTAGAATTGGGAAAGGACTGAGAAGCACTCCAGACAGGTCAGGCTAATCATGCAGTCTGTGTTCTATATACGTAAAGAACTTAAGGTGTTTATATTTCCCCAAACAGTGCTTGACAGCAGAAAGCATTTATATGCTATCCAGTATCTGTGAAATCTACCATAAGTGCTTTTATAGGATGATTTAACATCAATAATAGTTCCATTTCATGCCAAAAATATTTATACTCTAAGATTGCTGCAACCTATGCATTAATCAAGGATAGCAGAGAAAGTACAGTGGGTGAGAGAAGTTAGGACAGTGTTTGCCTTGAGAGCATACCAGTGGTCATGGAGTGTTGTTAGACCCCAGAATTTCAGGAGAAAGGGACTTTTTGTATCATCCAGTGTGGCAGCTTGAACAAAAGAGAAATTTTGGTGAAGCAAACAAGGACAGACAGAAAGCTTCAGCCCCTTGAAGGTGAGGTAATAGCCAAGGAGCAAGGCAATGGCGCTACAATCCTTTTGATAAAGGCTGTATGAGTGAGGCTTGAATAACTTAAGCAATGCAGTAGCTCTGCTGACTCACAGCTCAGGACTTAAAATCCTGAAGGCTAGAGGCCTGGACTGGGAGCACAGTGTTAAATTGAAAGGAAGATGCCTTCTAATTTGACGGGATGGCAAGCATCATCATTTTCCCAGAAAGACGTGATGAAGTAACGAATGCTTTGTTGCAGCATACCTAACTTACTCCCTCTCCCCAGTGGTTTTTATATCTTTTTGTCAACAGGATGTATTTTGTGGCTGCTCTTTGTTTACATATACAAAAGGGCAGTTTATATTCCCTCTGTAGGACTGTCCCTATTTTATAGGGCCAGCTGCTTGCAAGAGGTTTTGAAGAGTAAAACTAAATGAATAATTTCATACTAAGCCACAAAAAAATACATGTGAAACATATTTTTTCCACTCTGGATTTAATTTACTTGGTCACAATGTCACAGGGGACTAATTCTGTCATTTTCTGGAGGCACGGTTACATTATTTCTGTGTATGTCTGTCTGGATTTATCAGCCGTGTATAGCATCACATCAAATAATGTGAAGTGACATGACTAGTAGAGTCTGACGGGATGCTCTGAGAGAGCCTCTGAGCAGAGATGTCATCTTTAATGCATCTACAAGGAGTTTTGGAGTGCACTTCGTTCATCCTCACCATTCCCTGTAATTAGTGCACCAGAAAGATCCTGCTCCTACTGTGATGGTCCTGGGAAACAGTTCATAAATTTGCTGCCCTTAAATGTGGGCTATGTCACTTGAATTATGATGTCCAGAGGGGGGAAAGAAACCTTTGAAGATACCAGTGTCTTCTTAAAGTAACCACAGAGACATCCAGAACCTTTTCTTTTACGATGTCTCTTGCCTTTGCCATTTATGCAAGATTTCAGAAGTTAAAGCCCTTCTGACTTTTCTTCCCATGATTCTTGGCCAGAGTATTCCCAGCTTGCTGCCTGAGGGAGGAAAAGAGTTGCTGGCATCTCTTTGGGCTGTGTGACTTGTTTGGGGGTGTTTGTGAGGAGCATAAGCCCATGTACACCTTTCTCCTTGGGCCAGAGGAAGCAGGCAGCCTCAAAACACACAGCAAAGCTCTTCCCTTTGCTCTTATCTTTAAATACTATTGAGCAGGGTGAAGTGAGCAGCAAGGAACCTCCTGACCCCCTTGGCAGTGGGGTCCTTGGCCTCGTGTCACCTGGATTCTGTGTGCTGGTGAAAGAGCTGCCCCTCTCTCTGCATAACCTGTCACAATCACAGCAAGATTTCTATTCTACACCCAAGCCTGAATGCCAGTGCTCCCTCTACTTCCATGCCAGACATCACATCTCCCCTGCTGCTAATGGGGAAGGCTAAAATTAGCCAGGAAGGTAGAAGCAGCTCCCAGATGAACCACGGCCAGAAGCCCATGATTAAAGACATAGCAGGCTGCAGGTCGGTTAAGGCTGCCAACAAATCTCCTGAGCAGGAAGAAAACACTTAGAACTGTCAAAGCACTTAAAGGTATGAAACTGCTTTCTGAGCTAGGCTCCTATTTTATTTGTTACTTTTTGGTTTAGCTAATTTTTTTTTCAGGGAATTTATGCTGCAAACAGTAGGTTCCTGAAAAAGATGTCTCTAACCTGAAAAACGTTTTGAGTTTTTGAAGGAACAAGGCTGCAGAGTGACTGAAAGGGTTTACAATAGGATCAGGCTCTGCTGCTCTCAGCTCTGGTGCTGACTCTCTCTTTTCTCTTAAGTTTCACCAAGTCACTTAAACCCCTCAGCAGCTTCACTTAAAACTTTTTTCAGATTGAGAGCCTTCTCTCCTAAGACTGAACTTTCTAAGGACTCTAGGGATGTTGTGCTAAAGGCAGCCATGGTTGAAGTTAATGGCTGCATGAGATCAAGCATGTCACAGTCTTTCTCTTTTTCTACTATTTATTTAATCTGTGTATTTGGATTGCTTGGGGGAGGAATCTTGGCTCTGCTGATTTCTGAGTATTGTCAACCGCAATAATACCACAATGTTACCCTTTGGGTATAGAAGTTATGAAGTTTTGTCCATACAGTCATTATGTTAGTAACTTTTCCTATTTCTACATGTGTTAACACAGGAGCAAAGGAAACATTTACACTTCTTTTTTTCCTTTTTTTTTTTTTAGTAGGAAAAAGTGATGGCTAAACCACATTTTGGCAAGGGAAGTAGGGAGAGGTGTATGAGCTAAAATTTATTTTAGCTCTCTTTGTATTGGCTAATTGTCAAGTTGACTTGTTTCCATTCATGGCTACACACAGTACTGGAATTTATATGTATGTATACGTTTATGTACGCATGAAAATGAGACGCACATATTTTTTACAAGCTTACTTTAGTGCCACTGTAGAAAATAAAAAACAACTACAGTAGACTGTGTGTTGTGGAAGGTGGTTGGTTTCTTTTTGTTACACACAGCATTAGATTGTACCAGTGAGTGTAGAACAGACTTACCTCAGGTCCACATGCATTTCCTCTTCCTGATTCACTGTGTGGTGAGGGAATTGCAACAGTGCATCAAGGTAAGCACTCAGTACACGAGAAAAAAAAGTAGCAGCTAAGATGAATTTTCCTGGAATTGCTCAGCTGCATCTCTTGAGGAATTTTAGACTAAGCTATACATCTAGGGCTCCAAAATCTGGGTGCTTTGGGTATCATGCTGAGCCACAATGAGCTCAAGAGACTATATCCTATCCTTCTCTGTAGGAGGCAGTGGTCTTGCAGAGAAGGGAACAGGCTGTGTTTTGGCACAGATGAAAGGCACTGGGAGAGCTGCTGCTCAGCTGCTGTCATGGGATGGCAAGTGGTTGGTGCCTTCTGCAGGGAGGAGATCCCCGGACAAGCCAGGCTCCTTTGGTCACCCTCCTACTCCTTTGACACTGCCTGCTGTGGATATCCAAGCAAAAAAAAGCAGAAGAATTACATGGATTTTATGGTCTCTTCTCTTCCACTGTTTTCATGTACCAGATCAGCAGTCAGCCTTATTTAAGATCTTAATTGCATTGATAGTCCTGTAGAAGCAAAAGCTGCAACAGTTATAATATATTTCTGGATCACAAGTCCTTCTGAGGAGAGGATTCTTTGCAAACATAGCTGCCCTGCCTGCACAAAATGGGATTGTTGGCATCCACTCATACTTTCAATATTTTGCACGCACAATTATGGGTCCTAGTGTTTTGCCAAGTCTGCTAAAATCTGGAATTTGAGATTCAGAAGACTAAAGTGCTTCCTGAAAGGGAAGTCTGCACTGTGTAGACTGTAAGATTTGAAATTCAAATTCAGCTGTTGTTCTGGCCAAGGAAATCCTCCAGCCAAAGCACTCCTGTAATACCAGGGAACCAACTGGAAAATAACCAGCATCATGGAAGTCTTTGTTTGTGAAAAGTATGGCTTTTCTGAGCTGTTCAGAAATTTATTTTGTTGAGAGAAGCAGAATTTTTTTTTTTTTTTTTGCCTGTAAGCTGTTAGCAGACTTTTCTGATTTATATAGGGTATTTCTTTCACCATCTGTTTCAAAGGCCCAAACTGCTCATGATTGGGTGTCCTTGGTTAGGAAGGCAGGTGATCACAGCTCATCACTGTCTGACGAATGAAAGGGTAGAGATTGAAAGAACAGCACTGTGACAGTGCCATGGAAGTTGCATTTACTTGGTGCCATGGAAGGATTGATGTTTTTGATGTGCATAATGGACGTAAAGTACTTTGTATTGCTCTTTCTACCTAGTGAATGACTGTCCCCTCAGTCTGTTAGTCTAACACAGAAGTTTTAATGAGTTTTTCATGTTCTATAGTGATGGTGCTGGCAAGGCACCCCTCGAGGTGTATAGGGCCCCTGCAGGTGCCTTGCTGCTTCTGGATAGTCGAGCAGCTTCTCAAGGCACCTCCTTTCACCCGTAGTGAGCTGCAAGTTTGGATTCCCCACCGTCAGTTGTTGGATAAGCCATCGAGACCCCACCTGCAATTTCTGGGCTGGACAATAGATGTTGTGTCCAATGAAGAATTTTTCTTCCAGACCCAAATTTGGCTGTAGCTATCTCAGACTCTCATTTGGCCTCCAGCAATCTGGATTACTGAGGGAGGATCGCCACAGCTCTCTGCTCATTCCACGGACTTCTGCACAGCCACACATCTACTTGGTTTTTTCTTTGACATTTTGGTGGTAGGGCAGCCTAGACTGAAAGTCCATGTTCTTGGTGAGCATCCCCAGCAAGAGGGGTCCTTTGGCATCCTGCACTGCAGGGCTGGGAGGCGCAAGCACGCACCATCACGGCTTGCTCTATTGCTTGGACTGGGTGAGATGGTAGGAAAAAAAAAAGTGAAGGGACTTTTCTTATCTGCAGAATAATCCCTAAAGGCACACAAATATATATGCTCAGTCAGCATCCAGAAGGTTTCATCAGTTAGCCTTGAAAGTTTTTTGATTCTTTGGCTCAATTTTCAGCCTTTCCTCTTCATACATTGAACTACCAGCCTAATGCAGCCTCTGTTTTCCTCTTGTGAGCAGGAATAAGCCAAAGAATACATCTATCTAAAAGATGAGAAAGCAGGGGGAGGATAGAGAAAAGAAAAACCCTATTTTAAGTGCAGTTTATTTCTGTCCCAGTGGAGGTATGTGAGACTCCAAAGTGTAACTGATTCATCATAAGAGCTCAGCAGGGTCTGGTTTCTGCCAGTCTCTGAATTCAGAGGGTGCTGCAGGAAAGATTGCATACATCCAGAGTGCTGTATCTCTGCTGATGCAATGGACTAGCTCTGGATCATCCATGTATTAAATTACAAGTCAATGCATCTAAGAATAAACCTCTTTAGTGCGTTTGCATATTAATTGCCATTAAATTGTGAGAAGGAGGGAAGAGAAGGGAAGGAGGAAATGAGATAATCGCATCTCTGTAGAGTCTAAGAAATTATCATATTGTTAGCTGGATGAAATGCCAGCTCAATTATAACACATGATTTGCTGGAAGGCAAGAATGCTTCAGGTATTTCTGAGTTTGGGATAATTGCATTCCTCCATCAATCAATACCTTGCCTGGTACTTGAGCATATGGTATGGCACATCAGCAGGATGCTTAATTCAGTTTTAATGTGACTTAAGTGGAAGGTTAGGTTTATGTACACCCTGCTAAGTCACACTGCACTGAAAATTGGACTGCGTTGAGGCACAGACACAGATAATCATAGCAAGGCTCTGCGTGTTCCTCTGATGTTCCTTAGATTACATTGAATTTGGCTTGGCTTGTTGGAAAATTTTTGGCATCCATTTAAATGGGTTTCCTGTAACTTTTCTAAAAATTGTTTCAGTCTCAAAATCCTTGTTTAAGACTCCCCCGCGCCCCTCAAACATGTACTTTCCCCCCCTCTTATGATATATAATATTACCCTACAACATCAAGATGTTAAAAAAAAGTTACTGGAATACAAACTACATTTCAAGTGACTTTATTTTTCTATGCAGTGCTTCATATTCAAGAGCTATATCTAAAGACCAGACTTTCATAAGCTTTTTTATTTTAAATATTTATTAATTGAATAAACTAAAGTCTACTAATGAAAGACAAACATGTAATGTATCCCACCTACACAAGCAGCAGTACAAAAAAGATGCTCATCTGGAACGAAATCCACTTGGACTAGAAAACAGCATGCATCTACATGAGTTGTTCATCCAGAAAGCATCCTCTCCTTCCTGTTTTGAAGAGCATTTCATACTTCCTGTATGCAACTGAGCTATTATTCTTATTTTTAGTTGAGATGGAAAATAGTTTTCTCTCAACACTCTGCAAGTTAAATGCCTTCATCAGTAAATTAGAATAGGTGATAACATTCATTTGGTAGATTTGTACTAATCCAGTGGTACAAAGTAGGAGTGTGTGCTGTACCTATAGCACTTCTGACGCCAGTGTAAGGACACAGCCATATTTTCAATCTCTTTCACAAACAACTGTATCTTTGATTAGTCATTTAAAAATGTGGGAGTCTTTCCTGTGTTCCTGCGTGTGCGAGAATGTGAAAATTCCTCTGATGAGTGAGACCAGATTTTGCATGATTCAGTTTGTCTGACCAGTTAGATGACTCTAGCTGAATCGCCAGTCCAGTAACTCCTGAAAGGAGAAGAGGCATCATCATTCAAAACAAAGATCCTGGTTCTGGAAACTACCCAACAATCTGGAGAGATGTGCCTGGAAGACTAATTATGATTACAAACCTTAGAAAGAAAATATTTGTGGCACGAGAGACAGGGCTGTGACTCCAGCAGTCATCATCTGAAAGAGAGATCCACACATTTACAAATCTAACTCAGTGGAAGCATTGCTTTTGAGGAGAATCCTCTTAAAACCAGACATCTAAATCTAAGTGAAAACACCATTTCCATTTCCTGATCTTTTAGAATAAGCTCTAATCTAGTCCCACTTGTCCTCAGCAATTCCTCTTTGGCAATGACATTTCCAGGAAATATGTATAGCTGCTTAGAGCACCACCTCTTGAACATAACAGCTGAAATTCAGCACTCATGCCTCTGATATATTTAATCCAAACCCATTTATCTCTCAGATTCGAGCCCACTATTTATAGCCCCTGTCTGTAATCACGCAAAAGTTAATATTTGACAGTTGTGGGTTTTCTTACTGCAAGCATTTCTTGCAAGCTGAGGCTCAGATGGGAGGACATTTTTTGAGGCTGAACAAATCCTTTCTAAACTTCATGTGAACAACAGCAATCAGACCAGTGCCACTGCTGAGCAACAGTGGATTGTGGTCATGTATTTTGGTTGTTTTGTGTTTTCTTTTCCACTTTTTTGTCTTTCTGAGGCTGGGACAGGACAGAACAGTTCCCGTGCCAGGCTCCACTGCTCCTCAGCCCCAGTGAGACAGGAAGGCCTCCGGGATTACAGCCGATGCACATGGCTGTGCTCCAAGGTGCACATTTCCTGCAAGAAAGCTCAGCTGGGAATGCTGAAAACCAGCTGGAAAACCAGGTCCTACATAAGGCTTCTTCACTGGAGCCCTTGCTGCAAAAAGAAGTCAGAGGGAGTTCGGCAGTGTGAGCTGCTGATCCTGCCAGCTTTTCCAAATCAGAGAGGGCACAAGGTGCTTTGTCAGGGACCTCATGCAAGGCTTATGTGTGGGGTGACTCCCTTGTCCCTGCAAATGAAGACAGGGTGTGAAGCAAGGGAGTAAAATTTCTGGCCAGCATGTACCTGAGGTGTCTCTGCAAAAGCCCCTGGCTCTTGCTAAGGATTGGGAGCCATTCCTTGCCACCCTTTGGGAAGTGTTGTGCTGGCTGCCCTTGAGTCAGAAACTTGTGCTCAGAGCTGGGACTCCTGGATGTGGCAGCATTGAAGCTCATAGCTTTCCCCTCTGGGAGCACCTGATGCACCTGAGGCTTCTCACCTCCTTCCTCATCCCTCTGGCTGCAGAAGCAGTACCATGTCCCTCCTCTCTCCCCCCCGAGCAGTCACCTCCAGCAAGCAAAGGTGCCCCTGCATCCCTGGTAAGACAGTGTCTCTCTCAAATGCCTTTCTCACCTGTTTGTACACCCCTGCATGAAGTTAAAAAAATACGTGGGAAAAAACTACTCCACCCAGACAAAGTGCTGCTCCTTTGCTGAAATATTTGCTTATTTATTTATTTATTTGTTTGATTGCAGCTCTTGTACATAGAAGATTTAGTTTCCTTTTTCCCCCTTTATTAATAGGTCTCTGCTGTCATGGTTTGAATCTCCAGCTTAACACAGAGACAAATTCAGACCACACATGGAAGCTGGAGAGGAGATGATGACCCTGAGCTAGAGGTAGAGCTGCACACCAGGTGCATCACCTCCCACACAGTGCTTGGGCCACACAAATGCCCCTTACTGTGCCAAGCAGAAAAAGTCACTAGCCACTGACTTAACAGGCTCCCTGCTTACTTTCTCTGCAGCTGTCTGCCTCCAAGTGTACCCCTTTCTTGCTGCTGATGTACCCAGCAATACCTCTTCCCCTTCTGCTCTCTCAAACTGTGCTTGAGGCTCCCAAAACCCCCCAGATTTAGGTCTGTATTGCCATGCACTGTGGTGTAGAAATGGGCAAGTACTGGAGTTTGGTGGTGGGTTTGCTGGACTTGCAGCCTCCTCAGAGCCCAATAGGTGCTGGTATTTAGAGACTGGACTTTAGGGGAAGGGGATTTCCCCTTTCACTGACTGCTCCCACCAGGCTGTCTATGATGTGGATCAATTAACCATTGCTGTTTGCATTACTGTTTGGCTTCACATGCAGAAGGAGACCAGTGCCTGGTTTAACAAACCAGTAGTGAATGCATGTAACTGTGTCAGGCTTCCTGGTTCTGCTTCCTCTCAGAGAGAGCTTTCCCTCCAGCTCTTGAGGCAGTGCAGCTGTGCCACTTAAATCTCCTGCAAGACCTTCGCTTCTGTCTTCCACAATAAAAAACTGCAGATGTTGAAAACAATGGCAAAATATGACCCATCAGGTTTAAGCTATAAAACAGTTCAGCCCCTGTGATGTGCTGCTCTAATTCCATAGCTGTTCATTGTTTGAAATTACTTCTTACTTGAATTCAAAACTTGAAAACATTAAGACAGAAATGAACAGCGACGTTGATTCATAAGCAAGGGGATGTCCAAATTTTTCTTCAAACTCACTGATCATGGGTATGAGAGAAAGACAAACATCACCTCATCTTTTTCAGTCTACATAAATTTGACCTGATTTAGTGTCTGTCTATTTTGTCTGACCCAGAACACCACCATAAAATCCGTGTTTCTCCGATAGGTTTTATGGACTATAGGAGCTATAGGAGCTATATGGGAGTTATTCCAGACTCTCCTCTGTCACAGACTGACAGTAAGGCTGAGACCCTTACTGTTCAAAAAACTGCAGCAATAACTTCGTACGGGAGCAGCTTGTGTCTGGGCAGCCTGCTCTGCAGCTCAGGGGCTCTGCTGTGCTGCGACATGGCATAGCAGTGTGGTCCCCAACTCCCCTCCTGGAGATACACCCTGTCTGCATGCAGATGTGGCAATTTGACCATCAGTTGTTTGTTCAAAATTGTAGCATAAACCAACAGTAAGATCAGAGACAATCAGTGAACCCTTCTCAATCTAGTGCAGGGTCATTGAATCTTGTTTTTGAAGGCTCCTGTACTGGTCCCTCTCTGCTGTCATGGTTAGCATAAACACCGATATCTCTGACAGTGCTGAAAGGGAGAGAAAATCTTTCTTAGGTCACCGGAAGTAATGGATTAGGTCATGAAACCTTTAAATTTTAAACAGAATGATTTGGTCAAGGTGGGCTGTTTGCATGCAGGCAGGACACTTCTGTACCTTTTAGAATTTGTGGTTAAAATGTTCCCCTTAGACTACCTTTTCCACTCATCTAGCTTGCACAAATATTTGACTTGAACTGATACTGCTATTAATCTGTTTAGAATGCTGCTATACTGTTTACACAGAGAGGAAAGCTGTAAGCCTGCTTGTCCAAATAGTTTTAAGCAAGGGCAACGCTGCTTTTTAGCACCTGGCATAAATATTTGGAAAAATTTATAAATCCTAGATAACCTTGCCTCTCTCGGATGTAATTACTGCTTCCTAAAACCTATTCCCTAAAGGTCCTCTCTTTTTTTTTTTTTTTCTGTTTCTTGCATTTAAGAAGAGCTTGATTTTTTTTCTCTGTGAATTTTATTTGTGCATCCTTCATGAGTCTAATCAATGCTGTGAATTTGTGAATTAAAATATTTGTCTATCTATGTTTGTACGGTTAACACAATCTGGCAGAATTCATCAAGATCACTTAAAAGTGCCTGTGATGTGAGTTGAAACATGCCTATTTAAACAGATCATTTCAGAACAATGCAGTAGGCTGTCTCAAGTTCTGTATGTTCTGTTTTTCTTCTTACATACATTTGAATTGCCTTATTATTCCCTTGAAGGTTTCTTACACTGAGAAAGATTGCCTTTAAATAATAAAAATCTCAGTGCCACTGCAGTATGGTGACCTTGGTTTTGAGGCTGTCTTTTGCTGAGGTGTATCTGAATTAATTTTGTTATTTATTTCTCAAGATTTTATCCATTACTGATGCTTTTTTGTCATTTCTGTTAGCAAAAATATACATGATTTTTCATGGAAGGCAAAAACCCCCTTCAGTATTCCTGAAGCAGTTTACAGTTGTTTTTTTGACCATGAGCCAAAAAAGCAAAGATCAGCCAGAATATTTTTATGTGATTATGATTATTATACTGATATTCCAAGAGTGAATCATGTGTGCTACAGTCTAAGCAATCTCCCCACAGAGAAAGGGGGAGCTGAGTGCCTTAGGGGCAGGAGTCTGTTTTGTGCATTGAGTTTTCTATACAAACTATTGATAAGTGCTCTGAAACAAACGTATCTTTATGAAGTGTTTTCCTGGTGTCATTTAAAGTTTTTGTGATCTGCTTTATTTTTTTTTTTTTTTTTAAAGAACAAAGAAAGAAGGAAAGTAGGAAAGAAGGAAAGAAAAAAAAAGAAAGAAAGCATTGCTTTTGCATGAGATCCTCTTTGAATTTGAGAGATTAGTTTCAGTGTGCTTGACCTCTTGTACTACTTGTTCAGCTTTTTAGAAAACATTAGCTTCCTGGTTCTAAAGATCTGGGTCTGTTGAATTACACTAATAAAAATGCAAATTGACGAAGACTAAAACTGATCACTGGAGTTAAAGTGCATTATAAATAATGATGCTTTCAACAAGTACTAACTCACTGCAGGAAAAAAAATCCAGATTTTGAAATTAAAAATATGGGAGGAATTTGGAATTTATTTGCAAAATTTCCAACTGCTTCTTGTTGCTGTTCCTTGGGAACTCAAGGGGGAAAGAAGGCAGCTCAGGAATGGAGGAGAAGGAGTTCGGAAAAAGCAGTGGGTGAGGAAGCCATGGTTGCTCAAAAGAGAGCACACTGTAGAGAAGGCAAGCAAAGGATCAACCAAGCCAGGAAAAGTTCAAATATATTTAGGTATCTGTCATCAAGATTGGAAATACAAACCAGGTTATTTGTATGGCTGTGGAGTTAGATCAGATCTCTTTTAGAGCAATGTGCACAAATATCACCTGGGAATTCCAACCTGTTTTCCCCAGGCCCCATGGACCTGGTGAAATTCTGTGAATTTTCCCAAATGTCATGTGTGCAGGAAATGAATAGTCATACAGATAAGGAAGTGATGAAGGGGTATGTATTTCCTAAAAAAGTCAGAGGAGGAAGACATGACAAAATTTGAGAGGCACTTTGAAAGGAGCTGTGCCATATTTGCATTCTGTGCAGTGTCATGTATAATTTCTTTTTAGTTCACAGCAATCTGATTTCTTTCCAGTCAGCTTTCTCATATGCAGAAAATCCACTAAGTTGCATTTAATTACAACCCAAAGATTAAAAAATTATTTGTTCCCCTTGAACTGGTGCTCTGTAAATGTTCAAAGTGCCTGTAACCCATACTGTATTTTGCAGAGCAGAGCAATTGCATCCCATCTCCAGGAAGGCTGCCAGAACCCTCTTCTCTGCATTGTCTCTGAGCCAGGAAATCTAAAGATGTATTGCATTTTGTCAAACTTCCCAAAGTGCTGCTATGTATTTTGGGCTATGGTGAGACTCTGTTTATACCTCCCTCAACCATGAGCATGAGAGCATGGAGGGAAGAAAGGAAATAGAATAATGGGGAAGAAGAACAGAAATAAGATGTTCACATTGGAAACTGCAAATATTGGTACACACACGGTCTGATTTCAAAGCTGGGGCTCCATCCTCAGCCTTTGCAAATAAGCAGCCAAATGCCTGAAAAAGCTGATAATAGTTGAGTTGGGTGCAGTTTTTTGGTCAAACCTCTTTGGAGACAGGTAGAGGGAAGAAGAAAGGGAGAGAGGAAGAAGAGATGGTAATGAATCTGTATTCAATGGCATGGAAAAATATTGTGAATTTGTGTAAGTGTTAATAAACTGTGTTATGAGAACAGAATTGCAAATATAGATGCAAATGCAAATTCTGACAGATAATGCACTTAATATGACATAAAAATGTTTACAGATTTTCTTCCTGTGTGTCCTCTAATTCTGTTGAAATAAAATGTTACAGTTTAGGTGAGAGTTTTATGAGCTCAACAAAGTAAGATGCAAGAAAAACAAGATTTTTTTTTACTGTGTACTTGGTTCATTAAAATACTTGAAAAATATTTATCAGGTTTGAAGGTATTAAAAATCTCCACCCAAACCTACCTGTAAATTTCATATTGTTACTATTAACATCCTTCTGCAAAATTCCCCCCAAAAAAATGAATGCTAAGACCAGATACTTTCAGAATTTTGAAGTGGTAGACACTTATGAAGGTGTCTGAAAGTCACACAGACATTCCTCTGTAAAAACTGAAGTCTGGAAGTGCTGTGTGTCTCTCCATGCCTACCTGCAGTGGAGCAATCCTTCGTAATAGACCGCAAGACAGGACTCCCCGGGGCTGGTGCTCACCTCTGTACTGAACCCTGCTGCTAGACACAGTCACAGAGGAAAGGGGAAAAGGGGAGGAGCTGTTGAGTTAGATCTACTTTAATGTTATTAGGAGAGGAAGGCAAGAAAAGCCTCAGAGGAACAGATCCTGTACCATTCTGCCAGCCTCTCCCACAACACAGAGCTTCCTTTGCACCTAGGAAGGTCAGGAGAGAAGTCACCATCTGATCTGCTTTTTACTGTCATCCTAGTTTCCCCTGTTTTCTGTTACCCTTCCTAGGAGCCTGCTTCAGGTACCACTGGCCTGAGACCTAGGAGAGGTCTAGGGAAACCAATAGGTCAAGGGAGGTAATTCTCCCCTTCTGTGCTTGTGAGATCCCATCTGGGGCAGTGCATCCAGAGCTGGGGCCTCCAGCACAAGGAAGGCATTGACCTGCTGTTGGAAGGAGTCCAGAGGAGGCCACTACATTCAGCACAGGGCTAGATCACCACCTCTGTGAAGACAGGCTGAGAGAATCAGGGCTTTCCAGCCAGGAGAGGAGAAGGCTTCAGTGAGACCTCGTAGCACCTTCCAGTAGTAAAGAGGGACTGCAACAAGGCTGGGGAGGAGCTTCTCACAAAGACATATAGTGATATAACAAAGCCTTAAGCTGAAGGAGGATAGGTTTAGATTAGATACTAGAAATAAATTCTTTGCTGTGAGGGTGGTGAGACACTCGAACAGGTTGCCCAGAGAGATTGTGGACTCCCTATCCATGGAGGTCGTCAAGACCAGGTTGAACCTCTGAGTAACTTGCTCAAGTGAAAAGTGTCCCTCCCCACAGCAGAACTAGATGATCTTGAAGTTTCCTTCCAACCCAAACTATCCTATGATTCTATGATTAAATGGCAGCCAGGAGAAACTTTTCAGGGACAGGTAGATCAGGACATGTAGCACAACATTCAGGCCATCAGTAGTGTTACTGATGTTGACTCATGATAAATGTGATTCAAGGTTCATCATTCTGCAAGAAGTACACACAGCACAGAGCTTTCCCTGAAAATATTTCTGAAGTCACAGGAGTACCCTGTTTTATGAAAACCACTTCTCCAAATAATCATATGCAGCCTGAAATATAGTATTTGGCTCGGGTGCAGCTGAGATGGGCTGTCCCCTGTGGCCCTGGCTGGCTGCACTGGCTGAGGAGAGAAGGGGCAGGAATTTAGCTCTGCTTCATCTCCTGTCCCAGAGCAGACCCCTGCAAACAGGAGGCAGAAGGAAATTTGTGCCTGAAAGAGGGAAGTCCATGTTGCAATGTTTCATGGCAGGAAAGGTTTTGAAAAATGAACAGCCTAAACCTTATGTGCTTCAGAGTAATCCAGCTCTTCTACACTTGATGAAGAAATTTCCTTCTGTATCTAAAATGCCTGTACTTCCAGGACAGGCTCTGGGTTTTATGGCCCCAGATGGAACAGAAAATGGTTGGGTTTAGATTCAGCTCATCGAAATGACAGACAGAAACACTGTGCTGTGTTGTCAACTCTTTTCATGAACAGGCAAGGGAATGCATTGGATGATATGCTTTGTGGTTATCTGTTACATAAATATGCTGCCCCAAATTGATGTATGTAACAAAATTCATGGTAGGGACTACAAGAAAAAACTCAGTACAGCCTCTACAATGTGATTCTTCTACTGGAAATCATAAAAGAATGGCTTGTTTCTTACTCCCTATTAACACATCCCTTTCTGGACAGATTTTTAGTCTTGCGTTAAACCAAAACGTAACAATTTCCCAAAAGGAGGAAGGGTGACAGGAAGACTGAACAGCTGGGGTCTGAGGGAATGGATGAATGCTGTGGAACTGGAGTCTTTCCAGGTCTCCTGAGCTATTTCTGCTTTTGCAACACTGATTAGTTTGCAGAACATTTTTTCTGCAATTTAAACCTATCTGTTTTCATGGATGACTCATTTTAAGAAATAGTGTTCTGGATAAGGGCAAATCTGTGCTATGTACTTAGGGTATAAATATCCTTTTCTCTTTAAAAAAAAAAAAAAAAAGAAAAAGAAAGAGAAGAAGAAAAGAGAAGAAGGTGAGGTTTTCTATGCTGAATAGTTAAATAATCTGCCTGAGGTGAAAACAATTCCACTATTACTGTTAAAATCTAGTCTCAAGCACAGTAAATCTGAAAAGATTTATGTTGAGCAATCAAAGTAAGAGTATAACAATCCCTACTAAAAACCCTAAACACCATGACATTCAGTGAAACTCCACGAAATGAAAATAGGCAACAGATGAGACAAACAATTCCAAGCATTATAAGGACATTGTAGAGAAAATGTTTGCTTTTACAGCATTTTTATGGGAACAGATTTCCTACAGAAAACATGAACCTAGAACTCAGATCTAAGAAGAGGAAACAGAGCATCTTCCAGCCTTGCTATAGTGGTGATGTAAGAATCAGCTGGGTCACCTCTTAGCATTGAAAACAGCTGATCAGCAGTGAAAAAGATTGATATCAAACTATTATTACCACAGAGAGATGATTTTATGATCTCTCTCTCTGTGATTATAAATTACAGTTAACATTAATCTTTTTGCAAAATTGTCAAGCTCAATAAATTGCCTGGAAATGCTGTAGAGTATTAAAAGTTTTATAGATATATAAATTTACACTGTTTATAGTGACAAAAATATTCAAATGCATTCCTGATTTCTGTTTAAAAGGAGTAGATTAAGATTTTCCTTCCACAGAAACAAAGCAATTGTCTGCATGATAAAACAACTTCAAATGCTCAGCATCATTGGCACAAACAAACTAGTCATCTGCAACTGATCTGAAGTCAGTTTGTAAGGAAATTGTTCCATAATGGCTGGTCAATGACCTTGCAGATGGTATCATACATCATAGTACAAGAAGTGGTGAGAACACTGAAACAGAGGTAAGAATTAGAAAAACTTATCTGATGAGACACTGTGACTTGAAGCCACAGTCTCCTGCTTCCTGGGATGGCATAGACTTCTAGCTTCCTTTCAGTGGGATAAGTTTGATGAATTTCCATTTCTCAGTGTGGATTTTTTTGGTGGTGTTTTCATTTTCACAATGCAAGCAGGATTCCTTGCTAACCCATTGCTGACCCCTTTTATACTTTCCCTTCCTGTTTAAAATCTCAGCTTCCTTTATTTTCCTGAGCACTTTCAAATATTTACCACTAGGTGCACAACCAGATGTGCAGCACCTGTGCTCATCTTCTGCAGATAGATTTCCGACAGAGTTGCTCATTTTGTGTTCTTATCCATCACTGCAAGAATATACTTACCTCTTTAGGGATGGTAGAGGTATAAAAGGCACTGTATGGTACTCATGATTTGCTAGGACCAGCAAAAGGGTTAACTTGAACTGCTATTGTTCTTTAAAAAAAAAAAATTGGTTTATTATTCATCTTTCACACTATGGAAGAGAAAGCAGTCTTCATCATCAGAGGAGACGCATATTTTTTTCCACATGGAAACTTAATAGACATCTACTTGTTTAGTAATTAAAACTGTAGTAAGAATATATGAAAAATAGAATTCCATTATATGGCAACATTCCTGAAGAGTATGGCATGCATGAGAATAGGAAATATCTCTTTCATTGAGATTTAGTAAACGCTAATGGGTTTTATGTTTTTAATTGTTCTGAATTAGTAGAAATTTGATGTAGACTTCTCTTTTGTTGTTGTAAATGCACATCTTTTGCATGTTTATTTGCTGAAGTGCAGATTTCTGTATGTAGTTTTATGACTCCAAAAGTTGTGAGTTTGTGCATGTAACAGTTGACGGTGTCAAAAGGAAAAATATTCCCTTTACCTCAACCCCACAGGGTACTGTTTTTCTAACCATAGATTTGTTAGGTGGCAGCTAGCCATTCTGAGAGAAGGGGAAGACTCTTTCTAGCTAGGAACCCCACAGCATCTTAGTAGTTGCTGCCAGTCAGATTTGATCCCCACAGTTCATCCCTGGACTTGACATGCCTGAAAACAATGAGTGCGACATTCATGGCTGGAGAAAATATTGACCTTGTCATATGAAACTATATTTGACTTTGAAACCCTGATCCAGACACTGTGATCAGGCCAGAAAATAAAATCTTCCATTTTCTTGCCAACATTCCTGGCTGTCAGATACTTTAGACAGCAGGAGCCTGGAGCCCCATTATCTATGAGCTTTATAACTCCCCCATGGTTTGAGGTGACTGAAGGGGTTCACACCTTTTTACTTCACACCCCAGCTGTCTATTATTTTGTTTGCTCTCCTGTATCCAGATGTGTACTCCCTCACTGAGAGTAGTATTACTTACACTGCCTTCATTTCTTTGAATTGACAGCTCAATTGCATGGATTCTTCATTGAGGAGGATGGGAATTTTTGGTCAAGGTTCTTCATTCACAGGTGGAGAAGGAAGCAGGAAAGCATCTCTGCAGGTGTTTTGCTCTCTTGCTCATTCCCAGACACCTCCCAGGAGGCTGGAGCAGGGTGCTGAGCAGGAACCTCACTCTGACCCCATGGGGCTGTTTTTGCATATTACTTGGGTGTGAGTCACTTAATTTCCAGTCAAAACTGCCTAGCTCATGTAAGAACTCACTTCTTTCTGGCATGTCATCTTGACATGCTGAAATGTCATCCAACATGCTGTGTCTCCACAGGACCTTCGGAAGGAGGTCAGGAACATCCAGCTTGCACAGGGTGTTGAGTTTCCCTGCTGAGCACAACAAGGTTGTGGTTTGATTAGGCATTCAAACTTTTATTTTTGGTTCCATTTTTGTCGGCAGGAGCATTATTTTTGCTGATAACTTCTCATCTGGGCAGCATCTCAGCATAACTCTCCCCAGGCTGATTGATGACTTCCTGGAGCTGGTGTTGCAAAGCCGTCTGCTGAGCGCTGCTTCCTCCAGAGGCTCCGCCAGAGCTGCTTGGGCTGTAAGCGATTGTGTACACAGGCAGCTCGGGAGCTGCAGCGTGCTAACATTTTATGGCTGTTTTTCCTTCTCATTATGTCTAATTCTAGTCATCCAGGTGTTGGGAACTTTCCCTCCCCCTGTTGTCTTGGTTTCATGAACTTGCTAGAAACTGTTTATCTGACATTTACATTACCAGGATAAAAAATTGCTACAGTTGGGGTTTTTTTGGTATTTCAGTGTAGCTGTACCCCTCCAGAGGCATTAACAACTGTACTGCTGCAAGAGTATTTGTTTCCCTCTTTAATTTGGATGATTTCCATCCCACATCTGCTATTTACTTTTTGATTCATGGTAAAACTTGAAGTTCACATGTGTGATAAAGATCTGTATGAACGGATCTAATCAAGATTTCTTCTAGAACAAAGTGCAGAGATCATGCTAACCTTCCCAACCAGTCATCCAGAAAATATGTCTATGAATTCAAGTAATTTATTAGTCTGGGCTTTTATTTTATTATTTTGTATATTGCTCACCATGAAATTTTCTCTTGCTAAACATGAGATCCTGCTGGGGATTTTGGTAGCTCTGCTCCACTTCTGTTCTTGTATGATTGAAATATGCTGTTGTTTTTCTTCTATAAATGTGAATCTCTTTCAGTTGACAGAGGATTTTTTAGCACACAGATTGCTACATCCAATGGCTTGATCTGGATTCCATGCTCTTATTCATTCCAGCTTGTTAAGGTTATCTGCTGGTTTTTAGAGAAACAATTTTAGCTTTTATTTCCTGTCAGATCAACTTCCAGCCTCGTTTACCGCCTCCATCAAAAGTCTCTGAAATGCTACTGTCTAAATGTCTTGAGCTATAGTATAAATAGATCTAGCAATTTGTTTATAAACATGCCTTTTTGCACAGATCACAGAGAAAGAAAAGCTATAGAGGCATTTTGAAAAAAACAGCCCCACTTAGACCAATGCATGTTTATTCAAGAGCCTAGGCTCCTTCTGGAGTGTTTGATAAACAAATACCTGATTGAATTAGATTTACTGCTCAAGCATCTCCCATGTACTGTGAAAGGATGTAGCAAATAAGAACAGAAAGTCCCAACTTGTGTGCTGTTTGTTCGAGCAGCACCACTTGGAGAAAGGAGGCTTGTTGCTCCCCAAATCTCATCATCCCTGTAGGGCTGGAAAGGACAAGTCTGTGGAGGGGGTTGTGCTGCTGCCCTCTCTGCACCATGGTCCTGGGGTCAGCTGGGAGCCTGACCCCAGCCAGTGACTCCCAGGGCTGAGGGGGTGGCTGTGTGTCTGTGTGTGTGTGCAAGGACCCCCAAGCAAAATTCCCACCTCACCGTGTGGAGGGCATGCATTTCATCATGGCCTTAGATTGATTCCAGATGAGCAGAGACTACTACAGAGGAAAGACTGTTTGCAAAGGGCATGATGCTAGAAATGGACTTTCTGCTTGGGTAGCCTTGCTGCAGGCATGCTGAGCCCAGTTTCCCCCTGGAATCAGGGGAGAAACGGTGTGAGCTGGTGAGCCACCCTCTGCAAAGCTCTGTCCCAGAGTTGTCCTCTGCTCTGCAGCAGCTCACCCAGCAAACCATCTCTGGATCAATATTCCTCCCTCCCTAAAAAGCAGACAGAGAAGATGGACACCTTGGTGGCATGCACTCTGAACCACACCCATGCCATCTGCTGGGCTGCCATCTGCTAACAATTATGCCTTTAAAGAAAAATAATTTAATGACATGCTGTTGAGTAGATTTTCAGGGGTGCCCTAAGACTCTTCCATTTACTGTGATGATGATGAGGAAAGAATTGCCCATGGCAGCAGTCAGAAGAGTCAGGACAATTGAGATGTGAGGTGAGAGGTGGCTGTGTGAGAAGTGGTGCACCCAGAGTGGGCTCTGGATGCTGCAGGGGGTCGCAAGCTGCCTGTGAGTCAGTAGAGTGGCATTGCCACAAAAAAAGCAAACACTCACTGCCTTTAAAAACATGCACATAGTCTGCAAGAAATGAGAAGTAATCCTTCCATCCTGCTCCACGTGAGTATGGCAGACATCACATTTCCAGAGGGTCTGGAGAAAGTGGAGTTAGTGTAGAGGCAGTAATGGGAGAGGTTGTGTTTCTGAGGCCTGTGATCACTGAAGGAAGGATGGAAGAATTATATCTACTGTTGTACAAAAAAGGGCAATGGTACAGGACCAGGCTGCAGTCTTAAAGTATGCATAAATGTTACTGGGACTACCCTGTTCTCCTTGGCATCTGTAGAATCATTTATAAATAACTGACTTTAATTTCAGCCAATAAAATCCAGGTTAAGTGCTGGGAAAAATTTTCTCTTTGGGGAGGAGGGAAACAGCTCCCAAGTATAAATTCTGTGACACTGACTGCTCCAACCCCCTGACAGAAAGCAGTCACTTGATTTCTATCTGGACTGACCTAAACTTTACAGAGCCAATTTTGTTCTTCCTGAAGGAGTTATGTTTTACATTTTATCTAAAAGGGAAACTTCTTATAATTTCTTTGCAGATTTGTTTTTGGGCAATGCTGGACATTACAAAGGTTCAAAACAAATTAATGTCAGTGTTGCAATTCCAGACTGTTTCTTTTTCCCTTTTGAGGTGTATTATGCCTGGCATTTTAATGACTCCAATTAATAAAGCAGCTTTTGCTCAGTGTGTTTTGGTTTTTGTTCAGAAACACAAAAATGTTAAAATGTGTCATTTAAAGGAATTTTGCAGAAGCATAAACCATGTTCATCTGCTTTAGAGCTTGGGAAGTTAAGAGCTTCCATATGTCAAGATGCAGCCCTGGGTCAGAATATAATGTATGCGTCCACAGCACATAGGAATGGTAAAGCATTGGAGTCAGTGTCCAGCAGAATTCAGCATTTTTTCAGATGAAATAGTGAAAATCTGAAAATATTCCTGGCAAGACTTTAATAAGCATGATGGTTTCAGGTTAGACCTGTTGCAAGTGCCAGAAGACTATGAATTTCATTCATTTTTCTTGAGGATCCTGGAAAGAGCATCAGCACAAAACATTTTCCTTTTATCTTTTTTTTTCCAACTGCATTTGATAGTTACTGTTTCCGTTTAGACTGACTCTGGCATTGGATAACTCATAATGGGAATTCCATGGCTTTGGAGAAAAAACATTTTACATGGAAATTTTAGATACCCCTGTGAAGTGAAGCTGAAGAGCAGCTGCAGTCACTTTTCATATCTAAATGGATGGGATTTTATTAAATAACAATCCCCACAAGTTCAATATTGGAAAATGAGGCTCTAAGGTGTTTATCAGAATAAAGCACAGGCTGCTGTCTGCACCTCCCAGCAGACTGGGGACACAGGAGGATGGCAGAAATCTTGCATCAGTTTGCAAAAGCTCCCTGTGAGGAATTTGTCTTCCCAACAGTGGAAGCCACTCTATTTCCTGATGTCCTAAATCAGAGCAGCACTTCCAAGCACAGATTCATGTAGTCTGATCTACGTTTTGGAAGGAACTGGTCTGCTGCTCAGAAATGTGTTTTTCTAGAAAACTTATTTTCACACAAACACTTCTTTGATAAGTATATTTTCAAGGTTGCTAGTTTAAGGGTTTGCTTACTTTGTAAAAGTATGTTATTTGTGCAAATTTTTTTCATTTAGAAAAAAAGTGAGTGTTCTTCTCATATTCAGTCATGCAATTTATTTATTCATCCATCCAAAGGCAAAAGCATTTGACTGAAGCATAAATATTTTGGCTGTAAAGATGCCACCAACCACCATGGAAATTTCTCTTTGGGTACCTGGGATCTGTGTTTCCCTGGTAAAAATGATCTCCTGCAGATCTTTGTTTCATGTGGTGTACTGCAACCACGTAACTGCCATGAGGAATTACCATCTCTTCTTCACAAACAAAAGAAAACACTCTCTTTTGTGAGGAGTGTGACTTTCCTCTGAAACCGCAAGCATCCCTCTTCTCATTCAGTTCAGATTAAAAATATTTCTTATTTCTTCAACTGCAAAAACTTTGGCCATTTTAGGTGAAAAATTTTCAAGAGCAGAAGAGAGGAATAACCTTTTCCTGTTGAGTTCTGGAATAAATTTTTGAACCACATTTAATAAATATTTTATTTAGCTGCTGCTGCTTCTTTGGTGTCAGTCCAGAGCAGATGCTCACAAGTTTGCTTCTTACTGTCTTTTTAAAGCATCATTAAGGGTTTTTTTATATTGCTTTTTGTCCCTTGGAATGAACAGTCATATTACAGTGACATAGAAGATTCTCAGATAATTTGTACCAAGAAATGCCTTTTTTTGATTTCTAAAATTTCAGTTCCCATTAAATTCTGATAGGATGATGAATTTCAGAAGCAAAGTAGCTATTTCGTATTAAACAGCCAGGACCTTGTTTTGGGCTGCAGAATAAGAATAGTGCAATGAATCTAATTGGTCTAAATTATGCATTGATATTTCATTTTTTTTTAAAAGCTCTACTTTGGATCTTTGGATATCTCTGACTTGTTCTGGATTATGGGTCTTCCCTTTTTTTTGTTGTTTTTTTTTCCCCTGAGCTACTCTTTGGGAGAAAAGGTGGTTTTCATTTGGTTCACAGCTTTAAGTATTATCTTTTTGATATCAAGACTTCTGGGAATATCAGGTTCTCATTTAGTTCATTAACATCCTGTTACCATCCCTGGAGCCCCCCAGACCCTTTTCTGTGTCACTGCCTCCAGCTTGGCAGCAACTGATGAGCTCCACCAAACCCTTCTTCGGGGAAACCAGGCACCTCTCAGCGTATCTTGTGCCAACAAACACAAAATAGCAACAAGTAATGAGCAAATGTGGCAGGGCGACACAGGCATCACTTCCAAGGAACTCTGTCAGAGAGTAATGGGGTGGTCCCAAATCATAGCACCAAGGTGTTTCTGTAAGATGTTGTACAAAAGTTTAGGCTTCACTCAAATGCTTTCTTATCTAGAGCTTTTCTGCACCTAACAAAAAATATTGTGTTGTTTTCTTTTTTTAACCTCTTTGTAAAAATGGTCAATTCCTGAAAAATGCTTGAAGAGCTCCACTAAAAGATTGTGGCTACAAGTCTGAAAACTTGCATTGCTCTTGAGCTGGCTGGCAGCCTCAGCTTGCTAGGAACCTGTCACCAGAACAGGAGACTCTTTTCTGAGCTTCAGATCCATTCCTTTCTTTTCACTGTTGTTTATCTCCGGTGCTGAATGCATAGAAGGGGAGATAAATCTCTGCAATTGCTGGTATTTCATACTTAAATAAATGCATCATCGATGCTGTATGTGCTTCCATTTCGTGAAAAGATAATTGCTGCTCAAACTGAGAGCAGGTCAAAAGTGCACAGAAACCATCTCGGGGTTAAAAACAAAATAAATAAATAAATAGCAGAATCTGTTGACTCTGGTGTGGAGAAATGCACATCTGAACTCCCTGTTGTATGCATGAGGTGTTTCCTCACTTACCAGACAGAAAATTTTGGAAGAGCTTCCTGTGGTGACGCACCTCACATCAGCGCTCAGCAGATAATAACAGGGAACAAGGTTGTGACTTGGGATTAGCACTGTGCATGCAGGGTCCTGTTTGGGACTTGCTGCACCAGTGATGCTGCAAAAATTTAAGGAGCCCAGAGCAAGCACCACCGAAATGTGTAAGCATCAGTGAATTAAACAAAAACCAAAAATTGAAGGAAAGCAATTCTTTTATATTTCCTATTCTTTTCCTTGAGGATATCTGTCACAGCAAGCAGAGCAGAAAGAAATCAGCAAACAAGTGGAAGATGTCATAGCTGGGTAGATATGAGTGGCACAGGCAGAGGTAAGAAGGAAAGAATTTGAATGTCTGTGGTCCCAGGGTTAAGCACCCTGCCTGTCCTGGGCCATGGCCTTGTGGATGAGCACCCCAAACCTGCTGTGGGGAGCAGGAACCTCCTGTGGCTGTGGGGAGGTCTGGGCTCTCCACAGCCACCTCCACTCCCTGGTTTGAAGGATGGGTGCAAGTCCCTGTGCTCAGTAAGGCACTAAGGAGGTGGGAGGTGGAGTCTGTAAGGAGCCCTGAACTGCTGGAAATGGGCTGACTCAGAAAATAATGAAAGATAATAACAAGAGGCAGCAAGAAATGGGAGTGTGGTAAATAATGTGGACTATTCCTGCGAAGGAAAGCAGTGAAAGGCTACTGCCTCCAACAGGAAGGGAGACATTCTTCATCGTGGTAGTGGTTAGGTTATGTAGCAGGTCTTTTCCACCTCTGATTTCTGAGATCATACATAACATGCCAGGCATGTTACCTATAATTAAGCATACCATCAGGTACCATTTACCCAGGGGTGTGGTCTTGGCTTCACTGCTCTTTCCAAAGTTATGCAATTACCTCCATTAGGCACAGCTCCCTGAGCACAAGCATCCATGACTCACAGAGCGCTGTCTACCTGTCCAGCTGCTCACAGACTCAATTAAACACCATCATGGAGCAAAACACAGGGTCCATTTGCACTGCAGCATGCCATGGCAGCCTGGTGCATGAATTTACCTTGTAAAGGTGCCAAAGGTGCTAGGTCAGGACCATGAGGGAAAGGAGGTGGCACTCCCCTGCCTGTGAACATGGGAAGCTATGTATTGCTCCAACATTATACTGACATCAGGCTTAATACAGGCTTAATATTGATCCCCATTAAAAAAAAAATAATAAGGAAAATTAGAGTGGAGGTGGTAATATATGCTAAATACTGTCCTTTTAAGGGTCTGATCTCTGCTTGCTTTGATTTCAGTGCTGGTCTTTATCAGTGTCCTTTTTAATGTTACACACTTGGACTGCTGAATAGCAGTGATCCCCAGCACAAAGTAGGGGATGGTGTTAAGGCTCCAGCCTAATACTTGAGACGCCTTGGTTTTATTCCCTTCTTTGATGGTCTAATCCCAGATTCATCCCAGCTAAATTTAGGAACTGCCTGAAGTAGGAGCTTTTCTTCCTTTCCAGAGGAGCCAGGGATGATGTTGGGCTGTGGTCTCTCTATGCCTTGTATTTCTCAGAAGCTGGGGAGGGGGCTGAATTCATTGGGGAAGGGCTGGGAAAATATAAAGAGGCTGGAAAAGAAGAGGGACTGCTACCAAGCACTGAAGTGAAGGACTAACTTTCAGGTAAAAGCCATCAATTTTCATCGCTGAACTAGGAGAAATGGTCTTTATGTCCAAAAAAGGGTGAGGAGGAGTATGTGGAGCATAGTGAGTGAGGCATGCTGATGCATTAGTAATTGGGAGAAGGGCAGGGGACTTTAACTTAGAGAGCAATCCCAGTCTGTTTCTTCATGCACCAGCGCTGCATACTAAGTAACTCATGAGGATTTGAAAAAAGCTAGCCTTTCCTTATGGACTTGTCAGGCCAAAGCTTGGATTCTCTGTTCTAATTAGAAAACAAAGCGACAGGCAAGCTGCTCTCTTTCCACAGAGCTCTGGAAGAGGCTCAGAGGATGGGGTGAGCCATACTCAGGGGAAAGAAGTGTTCACAGGGTTGCCAGCAGCGGTACTGCATGGTACACCATCTTACAATGAAAGTGTCTTCATGAAAGAGAAGAAACGGTAATCGGCAGATGTTGTGATGATGGGCATATGAAGATTAGAGCTGATGTGGCATTTAACACTCTGTAGTATGTAGTTACATGTCATCACCAGAACACGTAGAGAAAAAATCACAGGATTGCTTCTCTTTCACGTTTTGTTTTTTTGTTTGTTTGTTTTGGTGAATACAGCAAATATGTTATTACATGACTGTGGTAAAGAGCAGTGGACTCTAATGACCACAGCAAATTAACCCTTACAAAAGCTCTATGAGTAGTAGCATTATTACTAATGCTGGCAAAAGTCTTTAAAGGCAAAGCATGAATAAATGCAAGGTGTTCACATTAGCATTCCAAATGTTTGATAATGAACAGCCCCATGGACATGCATTTGCTCTCACCATCTCCTCTGGAGCCTGCCACAGATGAGGAGTGCAAAAAGTGTTGCATTGATCCTGAGGATCACTGCTGACTTTTGGGAAATGTCCTACATCCTGTTGTGGCTTTATTGTGGTTGTTGATTCTGCTGGTTTCCTTTATTTCTGTAGTAGGACGCCTAGGGGTTTTTGTCTAAAGTGTTTCTACTCATTTGTATCTTGGTGGACTTTGGCTGTAATATACAAAATAGCTTTATATAAAACAAATTACAAAAATACATATAATTACAGAATATATAGATGTATATAATTACAAATTACCAAAAAGCTGTCACTCTACATAGGAAGGACAAAAGGGAAGATGTGTTAAAAAAAAAAGTGAAAATTAAATGCATGGCAGCTTCACTGTGGTAGATCCATCATCCATAAACCAAGTAAAAATATGGTCTTCCTCTGTCACTATTCTGTTTCTCTAAATTTCTGATTTTTTAAAAACTGTTTGATAATTTCCTTCCCATTCCTAACATGAGTTTCCTGAAAGTCTTGTTGGTGGGTTGAGGGCAAAATCAGATTGAGAAGAGAGAGTTTCTATTTAGTGACAGAGCATGTGAAACTTCCCAGTAGCCCGTGAAACTTGGTGAAGCTTCCTTCTTGGGCAGAGCTGTGCTTGGAGCAGCCACAGGAGGTAATGTCCCACTCCTGAACTGCTAGATCTTTTTTCTCCTGAAGGAAGAACCAGAAGCATGTCCTTGAAGCCTGACAGGTGGGGCAGCATCCTGCTAGTCAGTACCAGCTGTTACCCAGTCACCCCTCCAGGCAGTGACATCCTGAACACTTCACACTGCCTTGACTTGGTCACTTAATTGGAGAGACGGACAGGTTGAAAATTGCCCTCAGCTTCCTGAGCTTGCCTGCACAAGTCTGTCGACTGTCCTTGTCCCTGATGTGGATCCCCAAGTTTTATCTTTAAGGTTGGGTGACTTGTCCAGAGTACCTTGATGGGTCATTTGGCCAAGCAAGGTGGGAGCAGATGTTGTTTTGTCAGCACACATGCTGTCCTGGACAGGCTGCTGTGCTCCTCAGCTCCTTGTCTCTTGGGAAAAGTGGTTTGTGAATGTGCAGGAAACATGCTGGACCTTATGAACAATACTGGAAAAGAGACAAGGGATACTTCAGTTTTATTTATTTATTCATGCACTCCCAAAGTGGCAGTGTGGCCAGAAGCACTATTAGGGTTTTTGAATGTGGATTCAGGGAATGCTTTTGGGGTTTCAGTCCAGGGCAAGGATGCCATCGGTGTGAGAGAAATTTTAGTCTGGGGGTGAAGATGTGTGTGTCTAGAAAGATTCTGACCAAGCTGCTCAGCTTTTGAAAAGGAGGAGGAAGAGGATTATAAGGACTTCCCCAGAAAATAAACCCCTCAAGCCTTGACACATACTCTGTGGCACATAGCAAGCTATTAGCTGGGTGACCTACCAAGTTTTACAGTACATTCCTCATCACTGAGAGTTTTTGAAACCATGAGTTGATTTTTAACTAAAATGGATGTGTTTAGTTCAAAGTGGCATTAATTCAGAGAAACCTTCTCACCTGTGTAGCAAGGCATATCAAATTGGTTACTTGTGCTAATACTTTTGATTTATGAATTTATTAATACATGCTCCAGACAGTATGTTCACTGGAAATATTTCACAGATTGCAAAAGATGTTCTGCGTGATTGTAAAAACTTGTTGTGGTCAGCAGTTTGTAGTGATTTTTGAACAGCAATGCATTCTTATGTAAAGTACAATTAACTTCCATGCCTCCTCTTCGCCTCCACCCTGGCTTGTGAATTGGTTCCAATTTCAAATACTTAATCATGGGAAATTTTGATGTTTTATATACTGGGTAGAATTCAGAGATTGCAAACTTTCTGTGATCCACTTTATTGCAGCAAGATTCTTTCCAGAAACATTATACTATGTGTTGCTGTTTTGTGACTGGGACATGTGGTAAATCTGCTTCAAGAATGAGTCAGTGCCAGATTTCTATGTTGTTATGCATACAGCGGAAAACAAGAAACATCTGTCCTTTTTTTAAAATTCATTAAAAAGAAATGTTATACGAACAAACTATTATAGGTAGTACAAGGTGATGCACAAGTGAAATAAAAAGAGACACTTTGGAGGCATATTCTGGAGTTTATTTTTAAAAAAGCAAACCACGAAACATTATTTACTACTAATAAATCTTGATGTTTAACATTCTGCATCTCTTTAGGAGTCACCACTGTTTGTCTTGAGACCGGGACCTGTGTCTATGTGGAATGTTGTTATCAGCTTCCAGGGTCTGAAATCAATCACAATTTTTCACCTTTTTTGAAGCTTGCTGTTGTGTTTTTAAATATTGACTCAAATTCCGTATTTTAGAAATTATTTTTTCTTTCAGAATGTTTTATTGTTGGATTGTTCTTTAGACCCTTCTTTGGGACTGTATCTGTTCAGAGGAACACATCCTTCCCTTCTGTTCACATTTTTCTTGCAGAGCAATTTCAGAGTAACTGTATGGAAAATTGTTCTGGGCCCTGAAAGCTAAAATTGGAAAGATACTGCTCACAGGTTAGTGTAAAGAAAAAACAGTTAATTTTGTTTTAAGAATTGCAGGCAAGATGAACAGCTTCACATACCTTACTTGATACAATTTTTTCTATAAGCTCACAGGCAGTCCTTTCAATAAAGACAACAAAATTACTGTCATATTTATCATGCTGGGTTGTTTCAGCTCCATGGGATAAACTTGGCAGTGTTCTTGCTCTGAGTACTTGGAAAGCATCCCTACACATCTCAGTTTGCAGCATTCCGGTCGATTAGGAATAAACTATCTCTCTTTTTTCACCCTTCATATTTCATATAGTGATAGTGCTTTCCCTGAGTGCTTGTTACAGTTGTTTTCTTGGAAAACAACATGCATTTTTCTGTACAATGTTGGCTGATAACACAACCAGACTATACCAGCGCTCTTCCCTTAAATTAACAAGTCTCAGTCTAAACAAGATTGAGAGAGTAAGGGTTGAGTGAAATGTTTTAGTTCAGAATTCCTTAATGTACCTAGGCAGAAATTTAATATGCTTTGGGAAAAAAACGGCTTAGCACAGCAAATTATTTCTATTGGGGGAAGAAGGGTCATCATTTTAGAAGCCTTTGTATGACCTTAAAAATATTATAAAATATAACTAAAAATTTATATCATCTTTATAACTAAAGATTACTTGGTTCAAACCCTTTGCAAATTTGAACACAAATATTTCATCTTCCTAAATTAAATTATTTCTTTTGGTTTACTGAAAACTTTGAAAAAGTGTAATTTTTTTTCAGCAGAACTGTAAACACACAGATAATCAGTCACATGCATCACCCCTTCACCTCATATTTATAGCCTTCTCAAAATTACAGGAAGGTATATAATAGCAAATATTGTTAAAATATTTTTTCACTTCTGTTTATAACTTTGCTTGGGCAGGACTTGTTCTGTCTGGTACTTGCTGCCATGTAAGTTCTTGTGACACTGCTGCCTTTGTGTGTGCATCAGTAACTTAAAAGCTGGACACAGTGCTACAGACTTTTGTTAAGACCAAAAAAAGTAATATTATTGAAAAAGTATAAGTCAGATACAATAGATGATTTTCTTGGAATTTCTACTTTATACTTGCTCTGCTGTTCTTCCGATACCTCATTCGGTACTTTGGTTCATTTCCCAAGCATGCATTTCCTTTGTTGTTACAGCAATTTTAGTTGTTGGTGAACATGACAAATTGAAATCAAGCAGTTGCAGCAGTTTAGTGAAGATTCAACAAGACAGGAATGTCAAGAGTGCACTAGCTTGTTTTTAGGACCACTATCAATGCTCCCTTTATCCTGTGGGAACAGTTGTGCCTTTGTTTTGGTGGTGCTGTTTTATGGAAGATGAGTGAATAAGAGGCCATTGATACTTTCCCCCCGCCAAAATCTCCTGTGTGTCCTTTGCCTGCATGTTGCTCTCTGAAATGTAAAACCAGCGTGTCACTTTGATTTTTACGTATTTGAAGACCTAAAAATGGGGGAGGTGCAGCGAGTACCAACTCTGCAGGTACTACTGGATTATTTTATCCTGAGACTCATAAAATCAGGCTATTCCCTGGCAAAACCACGGAGCATCACTGCTGGCTTCCCAAGCCTCTAACAACTAGACACGTGTGGATGAATGATGAGGTAATTAATTTCCAGATGAAGGGTGGACAGTGCTGCAAGAGTAACAGTGGCAGGACAGCTGGTGGTGGGAATGGTCTCCTCACAGGTTGTTACCACAGTTGTGCTCCGTAGAGGAAGGTCCCACAGAGGGAAGGAGAAGGGAAGGTGAAGGAAAACAGTAAGTTACTGACAGTCCACGCTGTGTGTACATATTTATTTTCATTCAGTTCTCCCATTGGTTGCAGCAGCACAGACTTTGCATGACAGATGGATTATTGTTTCACTCCTGTAAGCCGCTAAAAAATTTTCTGAGCAAAAGCTCATTGTTCCTTTCAGAAAGGCACTTTGGAAGATCTGGGCTCTGTGATGGACCTGTGGTCTGAGTCATGTAGACCACAGGAGGAAAGTGGTGGGGCTTAATATGTAGCATTCAAAAGTACATTTTCTGCTTGTACTAGATCCTCTTTAGTCTGGGTTTCAGAAAACATGACTTCCAAATATTGCCAATATTAATATATATAAAATATAATTTTCTCATGTCAAAATATTGGTTGAAAGGAATGAAAAAAATACTGAAAATATAATCTTCCCATAGAAAAAAATCAATTTAAGTTTATGACTACACATTGAGAAGAAGTACAGAATCTTTAGAAACATCCACAACGAACCTTATGCTTTTTGGACAATAAAGAATGTAAGCAAACTTAATTCAATTTTTTCCTAGTAGTTATTATGAAAGTATGTCTAAATATAAGTATATAATAGTTGTGGAAACAAAAAGAAAATATACAAAATATACAGTTTAGATACTGGTCAAGGTCTGGTCTATAGCCACAGCAGTGAGTGGCTAGATCATCAGAGACCCTTAAATATAGAGTCAGAGAAGACAGCCTACATAAGGAATGGTTATTTAAAATCAGGGAATATGTCCTGTGGAAATTTCTTTCAGAATTCTCTGTACCATTATGCTTGGCTCTGGCTGTTTCAGTTTCAGCATAATATTTTTATGGATGTGGTATCACTTTAAAGCTCATCCTGTGGCTTTAATTCATCACATGAAAGTTGACTAATCTTTATGTATATTTGTGAATATTTTAGCAAGCACAAAATAACATTATGCTTAATAAAAACTTATTCCTTTATTTGTTTTGTTTAAAGATATCATGAATCTTGAAGGCCAGGTTTGATTAATATTAAAATTGTTTGTGGTTCCCATGAGTATCCAGTATCTTACAGAATCGTGGAAGAATGTACTGGAAGAATAACCAGGTACAGACTTGCCGATGTAAACAAACCTAAATTTTTTACCTTAAGACTTAAAGAAAATGTGTTATACTTCCAGCCTATCATTGAAAAGATTTGGTTATATTTCTGTAAATACAGAAAAAGCTTCCCAACATAGCCTTATAAAAAGAAAAAAAGGGTACAATTTTAAAAAAACCAAAAAAACACCAACAGAAAAAGACAACTTTTGAGCAGGCTGATGTGAGGTGCTGAACAAATGCAGACCTGGACTCCTAAATATTTAGAGCTGGATCATATAAAGGGCAAGCTACTTGTTTGCTCTCAGGAATATGTGACAGTTTTCAAACCTTCCACAGCAGGTGACATCCTGCCTCCATCGAAGTTAGTGGGGCTTTATACTGACTCACCTGCAACCAGGCTTACATTGTCATGATCTGATAAAAGTAATGCTGAAATTAATTAAAAACCATGTTCTCAGTGATGTTCTGGCTCAGTGTTAGATCTCTGAGTGCTGCAGTACGTTTTCTGTTTTCCTGTGAAGAGCCATTACCTGATAAACCTTATGATTCGTTTTTATTGTTGTTTCTTTTTCTTTAAAGATTGCCATGTCAGCTTCCCCAGATTTGGATGAAACAAGGAGGTCCCTTGGTGACCAAATTCTTGTTAGTGATTTAAATGCGTTTGGGGAAGGGAGGAGTATTTGCACTCAACAAATGAGCTCAAGCTCACAAGCTCTTCTTTTATTCCTTTTACTTGGAGCTTCATAACAAGGATGATTTATTTGCAAATGAATTACTTTAGTAATAGGTTTTGAGTTACACAGAATATAGACAATCTTAACCCCCATCGCTGCAGCTGTAAAAGTAACAGCATGGGTGTGGTTGCCTGGTGGCCAGCCAGGATGATCCAGTTCAAGGGGGTGGATAAAATAACATTTACACTTACAGTAACTGTTTAAAAATGTAATTTGAGTTCTGCCAAATCCTTCTGGTTCATTTTGGGAATCCAGCTTGTTAAGGTTGCCAATTCTCAGCTTTTCTTGCCCTAGATTTTTTGCAAGTTATCTCTTCCTGCCAGATGCATTTTGCTGCAATACTGTCACTACAAAGCATGAGGTTCCACCATCCTTGCTCTGTAAATGGCTATGGGGGGACACTCCTTGCTGTCAGCCTGCCCAAGCAAGCAGTGACTGAGCCTGCCCTGTGAGACTGAGCATGGAGGGAGGATGCAATCCCAGAGGAAGTGTTCCACTTACAGACAACTCTGTTTGTGTCTGCTGCAGTAAATGCTCCTGAGCCAAGTAAGGTCAGGCATTTTTTGGATCCTTGAGAAAGTATGTGGTGGAAAAGATGGAGGCTTGGAGATTGGAAGTTGCCCATCTGAGTTGGAATTGCAGAAGTGTTCCCAGGCAGTGTGGGCAATGGGAATCAGGCACCTTGCCCAACAACAACACAGAATGAGGTCTTGAACACTTTGCAGACTCATAGCTGCTTAAAAAGGGGCAAATGTTGTCTGAAATAGCCAGATCGATCCAACTGGACTAAGTGCTCACTCTCCCAGTGTTCCTGCTAAGGCAGCACTCGTTTGAGGACAGAGGGTACCACATTTTTTGGACTATAAGGTGCACTGAAAAACCCTAAAATTTGATCTAAAACCAGCAGTGCACCTTATAATCCGGTGCGCCTTATGGTCACAAAAATACGGTAATCCTGCACCATGTCTGGCACAGGCTGCCACACACAGAGCTTGGCTGTGTCTAGTCCTTGCAGCTCTAACCTGCCCCACAACTGTGCTGAGCACTTGTGAAGTGCTGCAGCACTCCTGAACAAAAAGTGGAAGGCAGCAGTTATGGATAGGAATAGCAGTCACTCCCATGGCATACTGTGAGCTGTTACTTGCATAAATTGATGGATTATAGGGATTTTCAGATAAAGAGACCAAGCAGGGTGGTACTTGGGTGGCTGCTGCTGCAAAGAAAATTGTTTAGAAGACTTTTCAGTCTCTGCTGTTTGAAGGCCCATGCTCACAGCAAGCCCATTCAACCCAGCATTTGGGTACTTACAAAATTCTTGCTAACACCAACCTATTGCATGATAGCATCTGTAACTAATGGAGAATGGTTCACAGATCTTAAGACCTTAGAGTCCACTGTCTGCCCTGCCTTTATTATACCATCATATTTCTTCTATTTTAGGTAAAATATGTTTTTTTTCAAATCACCATTTAGTGTTGGATATGAGAGAGCTGTAGAATCACCTCTTCAGTGACTGGTTCACATGACAACATTTGTCTTATTGCTTTCACTTGTTGAGTCAAACTTTCTGCCTTGAATTTGGTAAAGTTTTTCAGGCTATGAAAGTGCTATGCCTTTTTCAGATTAAAGAGCAGTCTTAGTACCTTTTCTTAGTCAAGGTATACACATGTTCAGACCACCATCAAGTCAGCCTTGTTTTGTGTCTGGATCCTGCAGTGTTAAGATCTGTGATCTTTTTGTCCACCACCTTCTCTTATACAACACATTTGGAATACTTAGCTGATTTCAAGCAAGTCTGAAAGAGTGTAGAAGTCTCAAAGAAGTGGCTTCTTACAGGCTTGATAAGAAACTGGCCTGGCTAGAGGAGAGAGACTCAGACAAGGGAAACCTCAGGTGCCACACAGTATTTGGCAACACATGGCCAGTCAAAGGGAAGGTATTTACAGGTCACCTTCAGCATACATTAGTGGAGTCAGAAGAGACACCAAACTGGGGAGAGTTTTCCTCAAGTTTTGTTTACATCAAATCCCTTTACACCAAAAATTTATATGAATTCATGCATCAGGAGTTTTGCTGTTCATAGAACAATTTGGGTTTTTTTATAAAATTAATTTGTTTTCATTCATTAAGCTTTTCAGTAAATTACATTTTCTTCTGCTCCCAAGTTCTCTGTGTCTTCTTATCTTTCCCTTTCACCCTCTGCAGATTTTTCAAAACCTAAATTATGCGTACCAGACAGTATGTAGAAAACTGTTATTGATTTTAATAATGTCTTATTCACAACCTTACTCTCTCCTTTCTTCCAAACCTTCCAGCTTTTCTTGCTGTAGCTTTGAAAGGTGAATGCTTCTTATCTGTCATGATCTCCAGCTAGACTTTGTATCTGATGATTTCTAATGTGGTGCCTACCCAGTTCTGCAGACAGAGGCTGTTTCTGAAAACATGGCCATGCTTGGCTCTGGAATAATGTGTGGAGTTTTCCAGATGACTCTGTTCAGCCACTGTGGTATTCTCAGAAGAGCAAGAAGCCTTTACTCAAATTAGTTTTAACTGATAATTATTTTTTCTTTACTTCTACTGCAGTAAAATGTCATGGTACTTCTTTTCAACAGTGCCCATAAACACCGTGGGATAATAAAGACGTGAACAAACAGCAGTGTATCATACATGAGAGACAAAAATTACATCGTTGATGAACAGCATATAAGACAGCACTGAGGACAATGTAATAATCTTTTAGAATAAATCTGTTCACTTTCCATAATACACTGATCTTCAGTTAGTCTGCAACAGTGAAAAAAAATGGTGGTTTGCCTGAGGCCCTACATGTATGGTGCCAGATGGTCATCAGTGTCTTTAGAACCATTGTATATAGACTTTATAAACTTATAACTTTGCATTTAATTTTATTTTCAATTATTTTTTCTTTACCAAGAGAATATTCTTAACAAATTCAGGTTCAATGAAAGCCATTGGATACTCCTTAATGAATTTCCTTTAAAAGTTTTGAAACTCTGCGTTTTCTATAGGAAACTGAGATCTTGGTTTTTAAAGAAAAGCCATTATAAAAATCTTCAACACCTTTAAATAAAGTGTGCGTATTCATTTTTCTCTCCACAAGCTTTTATTAAAAATGTCACCAAATTAAAGTGATTCAAACACTGAAATTTTCATTCCGTATCAGCACAGAATTTATAGTATCATGCAGCCAAAATTATGGAAGACATTGACATAAATTGTACCCTAATCTTCAGCCTTTGTGAGTCAAATTAATCAAGAGGAAACAAGTGACTGTAAAATTGTTTAGACATTCAAATAAGTGAAAATTAATTGTGAGGAAATTTTTCTATCTCCATTCACTATCTCCATTCAATCAACAAGATGCACTTAAAGTACCAATTGAAGCAAGCATCTAGGAGTATATTGTTTTAATTACGAGATGGCAGTTTCAAATGCTACTTTTGAATGCAGTCCAATGTTTTCAGTGTACACAGACTGTTTCCAAAACACACTTTTAAATATTAGAGCTTCAGCTCTGGTTTTAAGTACTGCAGTTTGATGAGCTGTTCTGGTCTGGGGCTAGTAAACAAGTCTAGAACTTGCTGGATTTCTCCCAGCAGAAAAATCGTCATCCGCTTACTTTTAATGTTGCCTGGATTTGTCAAGTCTGTCCTGCAATCTGTGTCTCTGGGATAACATGCAATGCAGTCATCTCATGGGAATATGGGAAGATTTTCAGTTGTAATAATAACATTCGAGTGAGCTTTTAGCGAAAAATCTTCCTCACTGCTATAAAAGAGGTCAGCTTCCTGAAGCTAAATTTTCACAACAATCTGCAAAGTTTTTGATATACCACCCTGCTGAATTTTAATAGGGGTAGAGTGCTTAGGTTCATAAAGATGTTTGATTTACAACTAGACCATGGGTCAGGTTTTTTGAGCTTCCCAACATACAACAGATGTACAGGTAAGAACAAATTAGTTTATGTGTGGCTACAAGACAGCATGAAATTGCCACGTTTGTGATTAAGTTACTCATGTATTTAACTGGCCAGAAAAGATCTTTTCATCCATGCAATATTCTTCTGGTTGTTAAGAAGATGTGCAGACATGTGAACAAAAACTTATTCCATGCTGAGCTTAGGCAAAAAAGTTGTTCAGTTGAGAGAGAGGGATGCTTTTTAGTGTTTGTTTGTTTGTTTGTTTGGGTAATTTTAAAACTTTTTTTGTTCCTCTGCTCTTCATCAGCCCAAAACATGATTAACCTGTATAATATTCACAAAAACCCTGCCCTTATAAACACTACACTAGGCAAGCACTATACCAGGCAAAATATCTGTTGGTTTGAGAAGCAGTATATTTTTCAAACCTTGCAGAGATTTTGGTTTCTGAGGAGTCTGAAGAGTTTCCCAGGTGCAGACAGCACTACAGATTGTGTGCGTAGCACGGCAAGCACCTTGTTGCCTCTTTATCCACAAACAAAAGTTCTAAGACACTGGCTGTCTGAGCTACCAGATGCCTTTTTCTAGGAAGGAGATGCTGGTCTCTTCTGCTTTTCTTGGCATCTTTAAAAATACTTGGAGGCTGCACAGTAACTCTGTTCTTACTGCATTTACTGCAGGAAAGATCAGCCACTTACAGTCAAAGCTGGGCTCTTCAAACCCAGGCTTGCTTTATCCCCTGAAGATATTATGATAGTGAGTGTGTCACTTCATCAAAAAGTAGATGGGTTTTGAAATATGTGTACAAAATCTGACTAGAAGGTCCCAGTGTCAGAAGCCTGGAGGTGGGTATCACAGGAAGATGGAGGGAGGGGATTATCCAAGCTGCTAGGAAGGCTGAGAAGTGGAGCTGAGTCACAAGTTTCTGACCAGGCTGACTCCAAGTTTCATAGACATTCTTTCCCATCAGGACAGCAGGCAGCAGGGCTCACCCTTTGAGCCATGAAAAGTCTCTCTGGCTGGATGGGGAGCCTTGCTGGCTGGAAGGGAGACATTTCTGATTAGCCTTACTCTGTCTGACACGATCACTACTGTGCAGACTCCTTGTAGCTGTAGCAAAGTCCTTTCACCCCACATAGGGAATGTAAGATCTGGTCTCTGGTGGGCTGGATTTCTTTTCTTGGTATGCTGTGTAAAAAGTCAGAAGGCCTTCCCTTTTGCACTGCAGTACTGCTAGTCTGCTTGTTACATGACAGTTTTTAAGAGCTATTTAAAATCTCAGCTGACTGAAATGTGGGGTGAGAAGCTTGTTTTGTATTTTGTCCTACCAAATATTATGTTTATTCTTCACTAGATAAAAAAAAACTAAACTCTTTGTTTCAATGTGGGCTGAGTCTAAAATGGAAATTTTTTAGGTTTCCAAATTTACAAAGTGTGCTTCCTGAGTGGTTAGCTGTTCCCACATTTATAAAAAGGAGGGAAAAGAAAACTGCTAAAGAGGTTTTGAAAATTCCCCTGGACATTAACGGTTGTTTTCTGACTTTTTTTATTCTTGGTGTAATTCTCGTAAAGGTTTCCCAAGTTCCAATATTTTGCTGCTCTCTTCTTAATGTGTGCTATGAAAGTAAGTTCAGTATTGGGAACATTTGTATGGTCTGTTTTGCATTATAAAGCAGTTTTACATCTTAAAGCTCTGGACCAGGTCTTTACCTCCATCATTAAGCATGAAGGGACAGAA
>VRYO01002355.1:14450866-14461680 GCA_009812075.1 Sialia sialis
TGCAGCTTATAATTGTGAAATTACTGTATTTTCTTTTGGTTGTGTAAATAATCCTTGAAATATAAAAGAAAAAAATTGCATTGATTCAGCCTTGCCTAACTCTTGGAAGAAATCACATGCAAGACAAATTGCAAAATTGAGCCCCACTGCAGCAGTCTGCAAGTGGCAGGACAACACCATGCTCTCTGCCTGGGATTTGCCCACATGGCTGGGATAGCTGCAAGCTAACTTAAACACCTGCTTGGAGAGTGCACAGGGAATTGAATCTTAGCTTAGGCCAGTGTATGTAGTAAAATATAGCCCTCTCCTCTGTGCAACCTCCCAGGAACCCACAGGCAGGTTTCTGTGTCAAATCCACAGGCACTGGCCCTGCCTGGCTCCTGGCCACCCTGGCAGAGCTGCTGCCACCAGCCAGACATGATGAGGGATGAGGACTGAGTCAGTGACAAATGCAGCAGTGCTGATTCCCAGACCCTGGTGCAGCAGCAGCATCACTGCTCACATGGTCCCAAAGCCAGGGCAGCCCACCCTAACCACCACTGCTAGGAAAGCCTACTGATTTATCTATTTATTTATAGGTTTATATCCACCAGCCCCAAATTAGTAGCTAAAATAACAGAGACCTGCCTTTCAGGCTGATGGCAGCTACATTTTCATCTTACTGGAGTTCAATTTTGGCTCCTGCTTAGCTGTTCCTTGAGCTGAGAGAGAGCCACGTTTTAAGATTAGATGAAAACACCAAAAGCTGAGGACAGAAACCACAAACTTCTAAATACCCAGTCTGGCATTTTCTCATACCATCAGGGTCCTCCTTCCTTCAGAAATCTCCCTCTAACTTTCCCATGCAATTACCCACACAATAAACAGGTGCTCCTCTTTACAGGACTCTTTCTTTGAGGGCCTGATAATTTTACTGGCTTCAGGAGACGGGTTGTTTTTTTTTTTTTTTTTTTTTTTTGTCTTCCTTTATCTTTTTTTAAAAATTGTCCCAAGTGAGTTGCAGTAGCATGGAGAGTCCTAGCAGAGTGCTGTAGAGCTGCACTCTGCTGAGGCTCTCAGGTCTCTGCTGAGCAACTGGAGGGTGTGTAGGCATGGCATTCTGAATGGATCTGGAGCAGACAGATTATTAGACTTCAAAATACAAAAGTAGGAAACATGAAAAACCATTATTTGAGATGTCTGGCAAGCCTACTGTAAGGGTCTGTGAAAGAGGTGGGGTGGTGGCTCTGGAGGTTGTTACTCCATGAGCTAAACCAAGAAGGCAGGAAACTCCCATTATTTGATTTGTGGTAGAATAGCCTGAGTTTCCACTTCATCCTGTCCTTTCTAGTAATGAAGAAAAATGTGCACCATTTAAAGTGGTAATTCAGGCCAAAAACACAAACAAAGTCTATGTAAGCAAGTGCTGGAGAAGTGCTGCCTCTCTTTAGTTTGGTGCAAAGCTTTTTCTATGCATGGGCTTAACCACTGTCAGCAGGAACAGTACATCCTGCTGGATGGGAAAAAATACAGGACAAAAATCCAGCCTGGAGTCAGAAAAAGAAAACTAGTTCAGGAATAAGCAGTACCTGTCAGTCTCAATGACACAGTCATTCTGCTGTTTGCTATGGCATTTTTCTGGTGCTCATTGCAAGCAATTCATATTCAAAAGGAGCTCTGCATAGGCTGGTAATTCTAGCCACCAGACAAGATCTCCCACTCCCCAAATAAATGTGGTAATTCCCAAGATATGGAAGTTGTGTTTTTCACAACTACTCACTGAAAGCAGAACCAGTCTTGTTTGAGGTTGGTGGTATTGGTATTAACCAAGATGTCAGGAAATGAACTGCACTGGAATGGTACAAACAGCAAAGTATCCTTGCTGCTCTTGGGCTCAGCACAGTGCAGTAGGAGGATAAAACCCATGGACCTCAGGGAAAAAGTCCTCAGTAAGGGCAAGGCCAGACCAAGAATTCGCAATGGGGAAGGGGATGTTTGAGTAACACCTGTAGGAGGCACTGACTTATTCACAATTTCACTTCACCATTACTGTATTTACCATCTCTCTGGTGCATGGGGTGGTGTCTTTTTCTATTGTACTTGGGCTATCTCCTCCATTCACTCTAATATAATAAATAAAGCAGCATTACTGCCTGCTTCTCATTATCTATATGGAAATTGTACTGTCATTTTTTACTTCCTTCTCTGTAAGGAGGAAGGTGGGAAGTTGGGTTTTTTTTAAGAAATAAAACATTTGAAAAAGAAAAGCCTACCTAAAAAAAAGGCTTATGTTTTTGCTTCTGGGACTCTAATTTACCTGAAAGCAGCTCAAACTTCCTTTCTTCTTCAGAGCTCAGGTCCTGTCCCCACTCTGCCAAAGCACCTCTGGTACAACGTTTGATTTCATAAGGATTTGCAATCGTATTTGCTTTCTGCTAGCCTACCAAATGCAAAAACTTGTAGAATTAAGAAAGCCAAAAAAATGATGTCAGGGCAGTAGCCATGAGAATGCCTGAGAACACAGCATCTGACTGTTGCCTTCTGTACCAGGCAGCACTCCGACAACTTTTCCTTGATATGGCACTCCTGAGACTAGCAGATGCCATGTAGATCTCTGTAAACCACCACATCATATTGTACATGAAAGTGTCTAGCACTCAAGTGCTGCTTTCTTTGTTTCTGACATATTTTTAAATTGGTACCTTTTTTTTGCATTTTGTTGCTGTATTTATTTCTGAAAACCAACCAAATGCAGAATCTGTTAGCAGTTGGCAGGAGTTAAATGAAAGAACTATTTTCTTTCTTTGATTACAAAGCTCTTTCAGATAAAGCAATATCATCTTAAAAGTTTTTTAAGTAGATAATCAAATAAGATATTTTAAATGAAGGCCTTACTAAAAGGTCTTGAGTTTTCATTTTATATAATTTTGGAAAGTTGACCACTAAAGTCTTCTATTTTGATGGAAATTTCCTGGAGAACAAGGCTCTCAGTCATTTCTCTCACATACGCATGTGCAAACACATAGTTGCACAGGGAGCTTGCAGACAAAACCAGACTGTTGTGACAGTAGGTTATGACAACAGGGTATGGTGATGGAACTTTTCAGTTCTGATTCCTGTGTGAAATCATCCCTGGTTTTGGGAGCGAGCTAAATTGCTCACTTAGTTGAGGGACTTCAGCAAAGAGCTCAAAATGACAACATTAATTAAGATCACTTACTGCCTTTTTCTGTAGAACAAATTGATTCAGTGGATTTTTATTTTAGTCTAATCTCTTTTAAAAGTCTGATCAAATAGTTTGGGAATGTTGAATTCCACATACAAAATGTTGCTTATGACCAATTAGAAATACATAATGCTGTTTCTGTTCTTATTTTGGGTGAACTCTGTGTCAAGCCAAGGACAGACTTGTAGTTCTCTGAATGTCCTGGTGCCAGCACAAATTCATTTGTAGCTTTCTCATATTCTCCATGATCTCAAAAACATAGACAAAGCTTATGAAATAGCTTATTAAATACTTTCACCAGGACTGTTATGAGAAGCACTGTGCTGAAGAGGCAGCTTCAGGGTCCTTACATTATCTTGGGTTCTTTTCCTTCTCCGCACCAGGGTAAGTTCTACTGCTAAGAGCATTGTTTATAGCTGTGCCTACACCAGGGCTGATTACTGCACAAGAACTCTCCATAATGCTCCATATAGCCATGTATCTTATATTCAGAAATGCACAGTAACAAAAAACAGTGGAAGAGATAAAAAAAATACTGCAAGGTGCCTGAAGGTACCTTCAAGAACCTTTACAGATTTGGAAATCCTGTACCATAATTTGAAAATAAGTGACTATGTTTAAAATATATAGAAGAATATTGGAATATTGCTCTGTTGTTCTGACCAGTTTAGTCTTTGGACCTTTAGCAGAGGTTGGAGATGTACTTCCTTTTGTTGGTTTTAAGCCTAATGCTTGATAACCTGATTGCTGCCTATTTCCTCTGTATCAAGGAAAAGAGAATAATCATCCCCTGTTTATTTTCCCTGTTTCTTTCATAATTTAACAGATCCTCATTGCATGTCCTATGCTGTCTTGATCTCTCACAGTTCTACTACTGCCTTCAGGGAAAAAAAATAAATCTCTGAATAGATTCACAGATGAATGCAGTGAGAAAACATTTTCTTCTTTAAATCATTTCTAATATTTCATACAATGTCTCCAGAGCAGCATGTTGATGTTTTTCAGTGATGCTGACATCTGTTTTCTGCATGGTAATGGCTATTTTAGATCCTACTATGGGTACAGTTGAAGCAATTTTTCCACGGTGCACTACTTCTAATGTACCAGTCCAGTTGTAACATGAAAATGTTCATCAACATAAACAAAACTCTCATGCCTATGCTAGTTCCGGAAAAAAAAAAAAAAAAAAAAAAAAAAAAAAAAAAAAAAAAAAAAAAAAAAAAAAAAAAAAAAAAAAAAGAAGAAAAGAAAAGAAAAAGAAGTGTAAGTCCACAATAAGGCATAGCTTTGTTTTCTTAGTTTTAATTGTCAATATGTCATAAACCTGATTATCCATTTTGAGTCAGCTATTACATGCTGTGTCTTATTTCCTAGAACACATGTACAATATGCTGTTCAGAAATGCTTAAATATGTCACACCTTTCATTTTGCTGTATTATTATTAGAACTCAGGACTTCCATGCATACTCCTGGGGTTTTTTTCTGATCTTTTTTCCCTGTAATTTTTTGGTGAATTTGCCAACAGTTTAATAAATAGACTTGAAAAAATTCAAGATCTCAAATAGTTGCACAGGGAGCTAGCTACTGATAGCTGTTGATTTGCAGGCTGTTGCAACTTCATGAGCAAAAATAGGATTTAAATATGTGTTGCGTTAATTATGCAAAATATGCAATCAAGCTACACATTGGCTCTTAATTTAGGACTAGCTCAAGCACAAAAGAGCCCTAATTGTAAATTATATGTTGCTAATTTAATTGTTTTATGCAGCTGTTAACCACAAAAGAAACACAGAGTTTAAATTCTCTCCTGACAAAGTGTGCACTTGAAAGAAATGCTGCCTTTAGAATGGGAATATTTGAGTGTTTTTAAAAAGGAATCTCTTAGGACATGGCTATGTTGCTGAACCAGACTTCCTTCCAAAGTAAATACATGGTTTTGGATGGAGGGGGGAAAAGATCAGTTTGTAGCTATCAGCAAAATTAAATTAGTTTCTCTCCAGCCTTCCCCCACCTTGCCTATTCTCTTACCGTTTCTCTCAATGGTTTGAGCCCTAAATATAGAGGGCTTAGGATAACTACACACAGGGTCTGCTTATGTGTAGTTCTGCACAGACAAAAGAGTCACTAATCTGAGGACTGAAATAGTTGGCTCTGTCACTGAGGCTGGCAGGTTGAGCTCTGTGTATCACTAGCCCTGCATGTGCGAGAACTCACTAGGTTTTGTTTCAAAAATTATTGAAATGACCTTGTGAGTAACCAATTAATTCTATTTCAATACTTGCTAATGACCAGAGAACAAGCTTAGTGCAAACTAAAGCTAAATCTTCAAATGCTGTTTTGCCAATAATTAGACTGAGGGCCTGCAAGCAATGACCTGCTATTACAGTTTGTCTGAAAGCCCTGACATTTTTCCCCTGACAAAAGTGGTATTGAATGCAGGGCTGTCATGAGGGAGCTGCAGTTGCATTCATTGACAGTATGCCCGAGGGTAAGAGACTTGCATATACGAGGTGTAGAAAATACTTAATTTACTTGTTAAATCAGTTCCCTCTGCTGTTTGCAGTCTTTGCCAGCTGCGACTGTACATCCTGCTGAAGCTTCATGGAAGCAATTTCTTTTTGCTCCTGTATTTTTCAGGTTGGATCTTAGTTCTTTGTGTTGCGGAAATTTTGAGTAGACATTTCTGAATGAGAGAAGGAAGGAGCTGCTCTCTCCTGGGCTGCTTGGGTGAGCAAAGCTGAACTGAGCCACTCAGGTGACAGCAATGTGCTCTTCTTTAAGTGTCCAAACAACCAGTGGTGCTTTGGCTGTCAGTGTCCAAAACCAGCCTGGAAGTAACAAGTAAAGCATTTAATATCTGCCTTTGCAAGGAGGTGTGTGCCTGTAGTTCTGGTTTGATAGGGTTCTATATGTAGCACAGATCTTTCTAAAAGGCTTTTTTTTGTGGGCAGGTTAAGTACTTTCCATGCAACAAGTTTCTTATTTGTAGCAGAAGAATTTCTGTTCTTTGTTTTACCATATGTTTGCACTTTGCTTGCAAATTGTGGTTGCTTATCGTCAATACAGACATACTACAGATTTAATTATATGTATAATCTAAGTGCCTAGACTGTGAAGAAATTTCATGAAAGTTTCCCTCTAAGAGAAAAACTAAAGATCAGTAAATTCTCAAATGGCACATAATTTCTAGTCTTTTTTCACACTACACTTACTTCACTACTTGATTTGTAAAGTTACAAAACCGTAACCAAAAATTGGTTCTTATCCTTTGTACTTACAAGCCAAAATTATTTGAGCAAAGCCAAACCCTCTGAAATGGATTACATGGCAAATTTGCTCAGATATTGCTGCTAGGTTTTCAAACTATTGGACAAGAGACCTCATTTCTAAGACCTTCTCATTGCTCTACTATGGACAGGCAAAGCTGGATGCAGGATACCCTACTTTATTCTCTAGAACCAGGTGTTCTGGAAGGATGTCTGAAAAGCAAACAATTATACAGATGATAACATTTTGCCTCTGAGTGTCTTAGTCTAGTTCAATAGTCATTGTTTCAAATATGCTCAAGAATAAACATTCCCTTGTCTTTGTATGGCTTAGCTCAATGTAGAGATAAGAGTTGTCTTTTAAGCTTAAATTTAGCCATGGATCCAAGCTATCCCAAATGGTGTTTGCAAGGTTGGAATCAACATTCTTTCATAGCTTCTCCCATGGTTTGTGCTTCAGGAGAGTAATGCATCATGACTGTGTCCTCATCTGCTTAGCATCAGTTAAATAATCATGAGGCCTATAGAAAGGCTTGTTAAGATTTTTTTCCCCCTAAGAGATTTGATTAGAGAAAAAAAATAAATACTGGGAGCAGCATCACCCCAAAAGCAATGTACTATCTGTATGATTGACTGTTTACTAAAGCTGTAATGTAGGTCATGTGGGAATTAGGGCTGCTTCCTTCCAAAAAGGTGGTGGGATCAAAAGCCCAACTGAGGTGGATCTGCACCAGTGCACACACTGAGGGCAGCAAACAGAAGCAGGAAAACTGATTCATTTGCCATCACAGAGACATGAGGGAAGACTCCTCCAAGTGGAATGCTACAATGGATGGTTATAAACACTTCAGAAGGGATAGGCACAGCAGGAAAGGTGGTAGGGTAGGGAGAGTTTTGATTGTCTAGAGCTTAATGAGGGTGATGTGATGATAGAGTTAAGTATTTATGGTAAGAACTTGGGTGAAGGCCACCAAGGCAGGTATCCTGGTGGGAGTCTGTTTCTGACCACCCAACCGGGGCAAAGAGGCAGCTGAAATATTTCATAAACAGCTGGGAGAAGTCTGACACTCTCTGGCCCCTGGGGGAGACTTCAGCTTACCAGATGTCTGCTGGAAATACAACACAGCAGAGGACACAGCCTAGGAGGTTCCTGGAGTGTGTGGCTGACAGCTGCCTGACACAGCTGGTGAAGGAACTAGCTAGGGAAGGTACCCACTGGACCTGGTGTTTGTGAATGGAGAAGAACTGGTGGTGTTTGGAGGCCTCTTGGGCACAGTGGTCACAAAATGTCAAAGTTTTGATTCATTTAGAAGTAAGGGACTAAGCAGAACTGCCACCTTGGACTTCCAGAGGGCAGAAGACTCTAGAGAGTCTTTAGGAGACTTGTTGAGAGAAGAGGGGATTGAGTGCCCCCTCAGTCAGTTCACAGATGACACAAAGTTGAGCAGGAGTGCTGATCTGTTGGAGAGCAAGAAGGCTGTGCAAAGGGAACTGAACAGGCTGGATCAGCGAGGGCAATTTTATGAGGTTCAATAAGGTGAAGTGCTCCATCCTGCCCTTGGGTCACAATAACCCCAGGCAGTGCTACAGGTTGGGGGCAGAGCGGCTGGAAAGCTGCCCAGCTGAGAAGAACCTGGGGGTGCTGATTGCCAGCAGCTGAAGATGAGCCAGCTGTGCCCAGTAGTTTGCTTGTGCTGCTCCATTCCCTCTGAGCAGAGCTGCTCCTCTCCAGGTAAGGTGATTGGGTGGCTACAAATGAGCAGGAGATAAAGGAGATGCAGTGACAATAAATAAATGCAAAGGGTGCTTCAGAAGAGGGAGGAGGGTATATTAAGGAAGAGGAGAAATGGGTATGTCCCAACAGGAGAAGAAGGAGGCAGGATGGGATGACCATGTCCTGTGGAGAGCCTCAGATGTCCAAGGTAGCCACCTCACATAGCATATCAGCTGGTTTGTCCCTCTGCAGCTGTGGGGTCATTCCAGGAATGGTCCTGGTAGGCTTCAGAGGAAGTTGGACAGCTGTGCTCTGCCCTTGAGATGAACATCATGACATGATTGAAAGACCACAAGAAGGAGAGCAGTAACCAGCAAACATGGCAGAATCCTTAGGGCGCCTGTTGTTGATAGGTCCAGCTAAGGCATGAGGGAATATACTGTTATTCCAGGAAACTTTAATGATTTTAGCAGTTGACTTGCAAGGGACCTGGAAATTTTTTATTTTTCTTCACTGTAATAATAGATTTCCTGGGGTGCCATGAATACATAATATTCACTTTGCTATGATGTTTTAGATTTGATCTCTCTCTTTTTTAACATCAGTGAGATCTCTTGCTTAATTACAAATATAACTCTTTTCCTTAACAACGCGGAGATCTTTAGTGTGACTTGTGTGTAATTTATACAAATGCCTGAAAGCCAGACTACTAAATCTGCCCCGTTTCCTGTAAGAGAGGTTTCTTGCTTTGGTGAAACTGACTGCCTTGGTTTCCCGTGTGGTTGAGAGAGCTGGGGGAGGATACATGTCAATATGTGTATGTCCCATATACACATGATTCTATGTAAAATGTGTTTTTCTGCATACATGATATTAGAACATGGGTATAATGATGCATAGTTGGAGTATGGTTATAATTTCTCTTCTCATTCATATGATTTGGTGACAGGTAGTATGTGTTTCTAGTAGATACATTCAAATATCTGCTATACCATACAGGCCCAGCCTGTACTTGGTGTTGTGGTCAGAGTGGTGCTTTCTAGGCAACTCTTGCAAGCGTTCCAAGATGAGCTCTGAAATCTAGGGATATTCAAGGAAATTCACAATGGCAGGGTCACTCTTTCTGCTACCATTTTTAGGTCCCAAATAAATCTCAGCAGAATGTTCCTTGAACATCAAGAAACAAGGGTTTTTAGGTTTATCTTGACCAAGCACTAGCACAGGTTGCCTGGAGATGTGGATCTCCATCCTTGGAGATACCCAAAAGTCATCTGTACATGGTCATGGACAGCTAGCTCCAGGTGGCTGTGCTTGAGCAGGAGGGTCCCAGAGGTCCCTTTCAGCCTCAAGTATTCTATGGTTCTGTGATTCTGCTTCACGTTGGAGCTATTTTGTCCCTGTTCATGTTTAGCAAGACTTGAAAAATTCCTCATTCATGTTAAGTCCATCTATCTTTCCCTTAAGAAGAAGTAACTAAAGCAATGAAATTATTTTCTAGGAAGATATGAATTCTCAAGATAATTCAGTCTGGGATATCTTCTGTGCTTCTGCTGCCTAGATTTGATTTGCTCAGGACTAATGGTAGGCCTAAAAGGAGGATTATTCATGTGGAAATTCCTGCTGCTTTCTGTCCAGCAGAGATGTGCCAGGCAATTCCTAGGGCTCGGTGTAACCTTTTTTCTACTAACTTCTTATTTAACGTAGCAAAGCATGCCCTGCATTTGATCTAGCTCAGCCATCCACTTGGATGGCTCACACAGCTGAGTTGTCTGAACTGGAAAGGAATGAAAAGCACCCAGCTGACATTGGCACTACACAGTGAGAAGGGAAGAGCTCCACTGTGTCAGGAAAACAATCCATCTAGTGCTTTTCATCTTGATCTGCAAACCATTTGCATGGTCAGATTGCCCATGTCTCAGAACCTGTGATCCTCATACTCTTAATCCCAACTGTTCCAGTGTAATTTCCCCCTTTGAGTTCTACATATTAGTTTGAGTTACAAAGCAACAAGCAATGTTCTAGTGTAAAGGAATTTTCTTGATGTATGCAGAGAACCATTCCCTTCCTTGTTGCAGCAGGAGGCAACAAGAGATCTCTAAGAGAAAACAGGGCTCCAAGACCACCCTATGCACTGGAAGCCAAGTATCCTGTGGGTGCTCTGGCGGTGGTCTGTACCTCTCAGGTCCAGGTCCTTTGCTCCTGGGACTGTCATTTTTGCTTCCTTCTTGTCCCTCTTTGCTGCATTCCCTCTGGCTTGAAAATGCCTGAGCACTAGGGCTTTTGCCACTCAGTGTGAACATGACAGGTCAGATCCCTCTTTCCACACATGTACATTGCATCTTGAGGTGTAAATCAGGATGACCAATGCAGTCCCACTGCAGACTGAGCAAAACATCTGCTTTTCCCAGACAGAAGAAAAAGTAAACAATGACAAGCAGTATTTGCCAAACAGCAATCTTGTGCAGCTTGTGATTTGCAGTCCATGGCTGATTCATAACACATAGGAAGATGAAAGGAGACATGATGGCTACAAAACACCCTACCTTCTGGTCATAGCAATGGCAGCGTAGCTTTTCTCACTGGCAATGCCCAAGAGAAAGTGTACAACTTATAAAAAAATACAGTAGT
>VRYO01002355.1:14462680-14526112 GCA_009812075.1 Sialia sialis
ATTCTTCAATGAAAAAGGTGCGGCTTATATTCGTGAAACTACTGTACATAAAATACAGCGATAGTGGCTTCTCTTCCCCCACAGTGGTAGGGAAATCTCTCTTTGATTTCAAAATGGCTGGGAAATTCTGCTTTCAAACATTCAGTCTTCTAGCAGGAATTAATCCTCTGGGAAATAGTCGATGTCAAGCATAAATAAATTTTGAAAGCACACTGACTAAGAGCTGATTGTGACCACTGAATATAGGTAAGTGAGGCTAGCTGATTCATGCTTTTAAATACTGTTTAGTTAAAACAGACCTACTACTGTTCTTGAACGTGGCAAATCCCAAGAAGAGTGGCTGTCTGTTACAGAGGAGCCATTCCTGGTTATTATCAGAGGGGCTGCTTTCAGCCCTGCATGCAGACATCACATTTCCTCTGTCTGGTATCTAGTCAGCTTGCTTTTAAATAAGAGCACAAATCTTCTGGCAGGTCTGTGGTTGCAGTTACAAGGCTGGGGATGACAATGGGAGTTGGGACTGAAAAGGGCTCTTTCCTGTGGGTCAACACTAGGGCTGCTGTGCAGCTGAAAAAATGCAAGGCTAAATCCAAGTCAGATGGTATAGAGGGGATTCTGGGTTCCAGGGTTTTTTCTGACCAAACCCCAAAATATTTCTGTTTGTTGGGGAACAAATGAAGAGGTTTTTGAGTGTCACCTTTACTGAATGGTGGAGCAGTTAAGGAATTGGTCCAGTTCTCCTATCACTACCTTGCCTAAGGCAGAGGCAGTCAGGAGGATCTCAATCCCTCCTACTGAAGTTGTTCCACTTTGGATAAACAATTAACATTTACTAGAAGAGGGACTGGTGCTCAGGAAGTCTAACCTCTCAAAAGAAGACCCGCCAGGCTACTGATTCATGCACACACGTGTGTTCTCTCTCAATGAATAGTTAATGTTTTATTAAGGGTGGAACAGTTCCAAGGGGATGATTCAAATCTTCTCCCTGGATCCAATACTTGGCTTTCAGCTAATATGCTTTTTGTTTCATTAGAGATGTCATTGCTTTTACATGACTCTTTATTCTTCCCCTCATCTAAATGCCCTTCTTTGTTTCAGTTGATTTTTGTTTCACTACTTCTCAGACCCTGCCCTCAATTTTGCTTCTTAGCCCTGAGAGAAGGAGATCTGTGCCTCCATTATATTTGAGATAGCTGAGTCTGTAGAAGGGCCAAAGGTAGTTTTCCCTCTGAACCAAGCTGAGGGGAGCTAAAGTTTTCCCATCTCCACACTGTCTCCCAAGGCACTCAGAGCATATTGCCCCTCACATGCCCTTGATGAGCCTGAAGGTGCTTGGCACTTCTCAGCAGCCTGTTTCAGAAATCGGCAGATATACAAGGATGCAGTCATCCCTCATCAGACTCATTTCCACCACCTTCTGACACTCTCAGGGAGGTTTTGAAGGAGGAAATACAAACTACAAGTGGTAACCAGCATGCAAAAGCAGTGGGGTCATGCTGCATTGCTCTGCAAATGGAGAAACCCAGAGGGAAATCCTAAGCTGAGGACATATACATCATCTTTATTCTGTGCAATATAGCCCCAGTCTGAACCTGAACCTAACCTGGGTTCACACGAAAACCATCTGCTTTTCAGGACTGCAGTGGGCTGTGATGTTTCAGCTCAGGATTTTGTGGCATTAATATGCATGTTGTTGCACATGTCCTGTCTTGGGGGTTGGAGGTTGATGGAGAAAGTGACAGTAGGGGTGAAACAGATGAAGGAGATAAGGTTGTTGTCTCTGCACTGCCTTTTGGCCTGACTGGTTCGATTGGTCACAACCCAGAGGAGAATTAATGGCCACTTCATGGGTGATAGCAAGATCAGTGGCTAAGTGGCACTTACAGGACTGGTAATAAATTGAACTGCAGATGCGGCCATGAATATTATGCATTGACCTCTGCTTTCCTTAGTTCCTTCTGGTTTTTTGGCCAACATGTCTCTTCTAAGCCCTCTCTCCATCTCTGAAGATGCCTCTTGTCTGCTTTACCTCCAAGTGGTGACAGGAGACCTGCGTAAAACAATTGTAGAAACTCCCATGGTAACTCCCATCTGTTGCAAACCACAGCTATTGCATTCGTACCCCAGAGCCATTAAACCATTCCATATGGGAAGTTTTGCCATGTACATAACCTTGTCCACAACAAAGCCTACTAAGGGAGTTGTGATGTTAGGAATAAACAACACAAATCAAGACAACAGTAAACAGATTGAGAGAACATGTCTGCAGTCTGCTAGTTGTAAATTATAAATTCTAGTTGCCCACTGTGCAGCTGTAGGAGAGGAATGTGAATGACACCAGCACCTACACTTGAATTTCAGCTCAATTGCACCACCTGCTTTGATTCAACTTGGTAAAAAGGGTTTTCATGTTACCTACAATTCTTCATGTGGAGCAAGTTGATTTTGTGATCCAAAATATGTATGGCTTTGCGAATTGACCTCAACTCTAGATCTCTGGGATTTTTAGAGGACAATCATTGTGTCCTTAAGATGTTTTCTCTGTTTTGTTCTTATTTCTTCCCCCTTCACATCTTGGCCAACAGAATAAACTCCTTCTTACAGGAGGTGTGTAACACCTTATCACTGTTTCCGCTATTGGCTTTTTCTTATCCAAAAAAGCATTTGAGCTAACTTGGGCAATGCAGAATGAATTTGCGTTATGCTATCCAAGCCAGTTTAGGCTACATTTTGCCGTGGTGAGAAGAGAAAATTAATGATGTAATTACATTGAGATTTAGTGCCAGGTTAAAGGGCAAGATCTCACAGGAAATACAGTAAGAAGGAAAAGTCATTCCACTTTTGAAAACCACAGCCAATGTTCCTTCCTAAATCTGCCAGCTGCTGTTTGCCTTCTGTTTTGCCAGTGCTTTTATTAGTTACTTTGTAAAGGTGCCAAGACACTAAAGAATCTGGGAGCTTTTATTGCAAGTGTGGATTGAGTCTCCTAGGTGTGGTGGTTCGGAGGTTATGCTGTAAGAAAAGCCAAACAATGCCATCTTGGCACAGGGAAATTACAGCATTGTAGCCCCTAGCTAGGGAAAGAGATATCTGACTTGCATCACCCTCATTGGAGAGGCAATGTTCACCCTGAGAAGCACTGACAGAGGACCAAGCTGAAACAAGCTCTAATGATTTTCTCATGTAAAGCCCTGCTCCACTGCCTTGCTGACCTTCATTTGGTCTGTGCAAAACACAGCCCACCTGCAGGCTTTGCACATCTGGTCCCTACCGCTGCTTGGGAGCGTGTTGGGAGCAGAGACACAGAGGCTGTGTCCCACTGCTGGCCTCACAGCACATCTCTGTGTGTGATGCAGCTGGCAGTTTGGATGTTGAGCTGAAGTGCAGCTCCCTTTTGAGTGATGGGGTTGGGCTGCTCAGCCTGCAACTTCCAACTGATTTAACTCATGAAGTATCTCCGCCTCCACCAGAACTCTGCTGCCTTTTTTGCGTCTTTACAAGACCTCTCTTTCCCTAATAATATTGTCTCCTTGTGGATCCTGATAGATCCAGGCAAACTGAAATGATTATACTACCAGCAGGGTATCAAATCTCCTTTTTTTCATTAGAGACATAGAATATATGTTTTAAAAAAACCCCTGAACAACAACATTCAATGGGAAAACATCCTGGGAAGTTGGTGTTTTTCATGCATAGGTGAAAGTCTAACCTTCCCTTTCAATCATTGAAATGCAATTAGTAAGATACAACTGACTCATATGGGCTCTCCTCTGAAACTGTGTGCAGGGGTCTTGGAAAGAGGCTGCTCTACACCAGCTTGCAGGAGTGTGGTGGATCCATAATTTGCAGCTGCTTTCAGGATACTTCCTAGTCTTTTATTAAATTACAGACTTTTCAAGTAGTAGATATTTTAGGTTTTTTTCTGCAGAAAGATGAAATAAAGATTCTTAACTCTGTTTCTACTCTTACACGTTCTTTTCTCCTTTTCAAGATCTGAGCAGGTGTTTGCATTTTCTTTCCTGTTGTAACTGTCACACTCTAACTCTTATTTTATCTTTGTTAAAAGCTATATTTTTATGAGCTTGTGGAACACGTTCCACAAGTACTTTCCTTTTCCTTCTGGACATGTAGTAACTGGTTTTAAAAGATTATCTTCAGCACATCAAGGTATTCTGAAGAGGATTTTAGCTAGGTTTCCTGACAGCAGTGAACAGGCAAATCAAAACACTGGGTTTGAAGCACATCAGACACCTCTTAGAGGAGAAGGCTGTCACTTTATAGACTTTATTCTCTGAAGAGTGGTAACAACACAGATGTTTCATCAACTGTATTTTCCCTGTCAGATGAAGGAAACTTTGGTCAGTACTGTATTTCTTACTTTGCATGCTGTAGACAGCAAGAGTAATTTGGAGGTCTGTCCATGCTCCACATTCACTGCAGCTCAGGCAGCTCTCATAGATACAAAGGACCCTGGCACACACCACTGCCTGACCACTTGTGCTCCAGCTCACCAAAGCTGCAGAGCAGATGGGAGAGCACTGTGGCAAATCCTGTCCTTCCTCCCTCTACAGGTTAATGTAAAGCAACTTCCTGCTCTTTTATAAAGCTTTTGTAAAAGGATTCAGTTTTGTGTATTTTTTTCTCTCTGATACCTCATCTAGAACAATTTGGGGTGTCATGGATTTCACAGTCAGCAATATTTCATCAAGGTTGTCCATGTACCTAATTTCATGGATGCAATTTGCTAAGGTGGAGATAGTTCTCCATCTCAACATGCAGAGAGCAGCAGGGAGCAGAGCCTCTGGCCCTGGTTCAACCAAGACACAGCTGAAGTTCAACTAGCTGGAAGAGAGGAAGGATGACAGGGTACTGCTGAGCCTCTCCCATGGGAAGGTATTTTCTCTGTTGAAGTAACATAGGCCAGCAGTCCTGTTTGAGCAGCTCCAGCACCAAGCCCAGAGTGTGAAACCGCTTTTGTCAACTGCAGCCATGCTAACTGCAATATAGGCAGGAAAAGACCCAAGGAGAATCTCTTCTTATTTACAACAGGTTGTACATACATCCATCAAACTAGAGCAAGTCTTCTCATGATCTGAGAGCGAGGGGTAAAAAAAATAAACCAGAAAGTTGGTTAAAGAAATTGCTATCCAGACAAGAGTGTCTGCTAAGTTATTATTATGACTGGCAAATGAGCCAAAAACCAGCCACTTACTGCTAACACTTTGGGTTAGAAATCTGGAGGGTGTTGAGAGGAACTATTTTGAACAGGATTTTGGCAATCATAATCTGACCAAAACATTTAATATCCACTCAATTCACCTCTTGTTGGTATTGAACCAGCACTTTGTGAAGTGACTGAATGAAAGTGGTAGAAAGAAGATGAAACAGATGAAAAAATAACACTATACAATGTAAAGCAAAGACATTATTAACTGTACCCTTTTAAAATGGAAAAAAACACTCTTTCAATTGAAAAAGAGCAACAATGATTTTGTGTGTGTTTTAATATGAGAGCCACAATAGTTTCTAAAATGATGTTTCAATTAGCTATTATTTATTTTCTTCCGTTACGCACTTTCCTTTTCCACAGTGGTTGTGCTGTGACCTACAATTGCATTCTAGTATTTTGGCACAGGTTTTGAGTCTGCAACAACAGACACTGTGAGGCCATGCAGCATATTCTGGTTGGTCTCTGAGATCCTTTCTGAATGAGTGATTTTGGCCTTGAGAAGGTTTTTTGTGAGATGAAGTTAAGGAGTGCAATTCTTGTTCATAAGACCTCTCTTGCCTTTTAAGGAAGACCTTTATAGTCAGTTTTCCCCTTGTTTCCTGTCCATTTTTTTTTCCTAGAGAAACTAAACTGGGGTGCTGTTCACAACCCTCTTCTCTCAACTCTCTCAAATGAGCAGGAACAGGCAGTGCAGTTCCAGCTGGCCAGTAAATGAAGTGTGACAAAAAGCTTTACCTTTCTATTTTAAAACAGAACAAAGCTTTAAACTGCTGTTCATAGAGAGATTACGGGCATTGAAACAAATTAAAATAGCATATATCCTGTGTAGCAGATGACAAGAGATGAATATTTCACTCCTTCACAATTTTTACTACATTTTCCTCAAATGTTTTATACAGCTTTGTAAGAGCCCTTAATTGCTCTAGGATACCCTCTCTCAGTAAAGATTTCCAATAATATTGCCAATTTGCAATTTGCAATGCAGGGAAAGATAATACTTAAGCAAAAGTAAGATCTTTAAAACAAAGCCCGTCTTTCCATTTAAAATTCTGACTGTACCCCAGTTTAGGAATGAAGGTAGGGTACAGTGAGACAATTTTGAAATTATATAGATTTGGGCGTGATTAATGCTGCAAACCCCTGTCGGGTATCAGTTAGCATGAACTGAAAATACTTATTGGTTCAAATTGCCTGGAGCAGCTGTAGTTCAGTAAATGAGAAGGCAGAGCACAGCAAGAGGAATGGGAAGCAGGATGTGCCATATTTTCACGACTATAAGGTGCACCTTAAGGCCTAAAATTTTGATTGAAAGCTGGAAGTGCGCCTTATAATCCGGTGCCTTATAAATGGAAAAAGTTTGAATATTGAAGGGATCTCAAACCAATTTCTGTTTCACATTGCGCAGCAACAAACATCAAGCTCACAATCAAATGACCACGAGCAGGTGAGAGCCGCAAGCAGCAAGAGCAGTGAGCAGTCCAGCGCCGGGGGCAGCTGCAGGGTACAGGAGAACAGCAGATGGGAGTGCCGGGGCCTGCGGCACGGGGAGGGCATCTGGGGCTGTGTTTAAAGGCTACGCCAACCCATGAAAATTGTTTGCAAATTGAGCACCTGCCAGTAAACCCCACAATTGCGATTCCGTTAGTAATTCGTTAGTTTACCTAAGTTGCATGCGGATCTCGCTGCAAAAAAAAGTGCGCCTTATAACCTGGTGCACCTTATATATGGAAAAAGTTTGGAAATTTGCCAACAACCAGAAGTGTGCCTTATAATCAGGTGCGCCTTATAGTCATGAAATTACTGTACTCAAAGTACCTGGCTCTGAATATGTAAGGTTAGTAACTCCAGACTGATATTTCAAACTCTATAGACAAACCACTTGTAGGTTTGTGATAATACCAGTGGCACCGGGAAAATCATAACTGTGTATGTCTAATAAGAGGAAGGAAAGGGGTGAATAAATCATACAGTGATGACCTGAATATAGAGGGGAATGCATTTTTTTCTATTGTAAAAAGTTATTGAAATGTTGTAGTATTCAGCTGTAATTTTTTCAACAGATACAGTTAAGATGCTCAAAAATATATAGAGAAAATGGTTCCTTCCCACGGCAAGCATATGAAAGATTGTCAGATTTCTGCAGTTTTTGTCTTAACAGTGATGTTGAACAGGTAGCTTCTGACCGAGGTGCTGCTAAATGAGCATAAGTGAATGTAAACCTGATTTTTTGAAGTCCTCATAACCTCCTGTAGTAGGAAAAGGGACTTCTTTGGAATGAGTGGTGCAGAACTCTTCTGCTTTCATGTAGAATAAAGCCCTGTAAATATTTGACAAGCAGATCTCTCACTTGATTATACAGAGGACATAGCTTTGGCAAAGAGCCAAGTCAAATCCTCTTGTGATCACTATGAAGCTTTAAAAAGATCCTTTATGAAAGCAGAAAAAATGGAGTTTATTCTTTCAAAAAACAGACAAAAATACCCTCAAAATCCAGCAATTCCATCATCTTGGCCTTATATATGTTTGTTCTCAGCCTCTGAGAAAAAACCTTCTAATGCCATCAGGAACTCAGCCTACCTCTAAGGTGAGTGACTGCTTAGTCATGTTGTACAGGAAGAACTTGAAGGACAGAGAGAGAGAGGGAGGTACCAAGCACATGTGTGCAAAAAAGAACTGTAACCTGGAGTCTGCTGCTGTCAGTAAAAACCTGCAACTCAAATCCCACTGGTCCTTTTAGTGTTTTGTTGGCTGTGAAGTGAAGCAGCACTTGTAACTTTACATCTGTGGTGTTGTTGTATCAGAGTTGAAGGATGAATATTGTGGGAAGTGACAGAAGCCTACAGTTCGAAATTATCAAAACCACAAATGGAATCTGCAAAATACACTGTTTTACAAAATATATAGCTATATGTAAAGCTGTAAGAATAGTTATAAGTAAACACCAATATCTCAGCAGCTAATAATTTCAGCATGAAGCATGTTACTAGTCACACTACTTCCTTAACCACTCTAAAAATCTGTTAAATCAGAAATCTTGGATCAGCATTATTCATCACAATGCAGGTTCCTCAGTTTTTTTAGTCTGGGTCAAAAGTAAGTTTTTTTCTCTTTTTTTTTTTGTTTGTTTGTTTAATATTAGGGATACAAATATCTTATTTGCTTATTGTTTCTTTACTGCCTTCATCAGTGTAAGTATTTTTTTTGTATTGCTCACAGTTCTGATTTTACAGGAGATTATGTTCTCCCTCTCCTTCCAGGTGTGTACTTGCTTGAGCTGCTGGTATGGGGACACAAAGCTTTTCTGTCTACAGTGCTGAAGCTCATGCAGACACTGTCAGTGTTGTAAGGACAATCCCCCAGTATTTAGCACAAGTGTGCCATTTCCTCCTCTCAGGCAGTGATATGAATGTGTTTTTTTATATGCTACAACTGGAAACATTTGGGCATTCCAACAGGATAAACTTTTATAAACTTACATGTCCCTTGCAGGTGACACTGCTGTTGCACAGGGAAATTTTTCCATTTACCCTCAAATCTTCTAATCCCTGTGTGAAGGCCAGTCATGGCTGTTCCCTGGCACAATCTTGAACATTCAGAAAAATGCCTGATTAATGCATGTGCACATGCAGCACTCCACAGAGATGTGCCTGTTAACATGCTGCTGACAATGATTTGCTTTCTGGAAGACAGGATGCTCAGCCATGCTAACAAACAGAGCACAGGCCATGCCTGGGGATATTCCTGTGGTGTTCAGCCCTAAGACAGATGTGCAAGTGGAGTCTGCCTTGTCTTCTGTCATGACAGCTTTTATATGGGAACTGAGCAAAGTATCATTAGTAAATTTACTATTTTAGTGAGTGGATGCTTTGCTTGCTAGTCCACTAATTTTGGCAACTGAGAAGGCATATGCAGAATACATATCAGAAAATGCAAGCAGATGTATCACAACATGGACTGCATGAGGATACTTGTGAGGGAGGATTTAGCGTCTGTGGGGCAACTCTTGAAATCTCATGCAGATGCCTGAATTTAGGAGCTAGTATTAGATGAGAGATCCCAGGATATCTGAGATAGCCACATAGAGTTGGTAGCATTGTGACAGGAGCATCTGTTACAGAGGGTCCATGTCGTGATGGAGGCCAGGCATCTTCAGCATTTGATTGTCTGAAAGGGCATGAGAAGCCCAACAGTTGAGTTGCAGCCCTAAGTCAGGAGTTGTCAATAAAAACATGGTTCAGTTCTTAGTGACTTGTTTTCTGTGGAAAATCAGTATTTGTCAACACAATTCAGCATTTGGGAACCCAATTCAGCATTAAACAGGCATTACTTCAATACTTTTGTTTGTGTTTCTGCCCTCTGTTGTGGAAAGAAACACCTTCGTTAAGAACTTATGAAAGCCGTCAGCTACAAGGTGATATTTGAGCTGAGTTAGCAGGCTGTGCAGACTACCTTAATGGCTCAGTAACAATGCAAATGATTTGCAAATGTTGCAAATCAAGGCTTCCCACAACACATTTTTGTAATAACAAGAATCAGATTTTTTTATTTTTGAAGTAACAAGAATGGGATTTGTCTTGCTGCATTGCAGAGATATTGTGTTCCCAGCCAGTTTGAAGGCTATGTGGTTTGCCTTGTCCTTTCAGGAACAGCTGCTTGGTTTCTGCCAGGGAAGATGGATGGTCCTTGTTCTCCCTTGGTCGGGTCAAGAGCTGAGCAAACACACAGAGCTGATAGCCTCAGGCAGTTCATCGCCTATGGATCAACACCACTGCTTGCAGCCTCTCCTGTTTTCTGTTTCTCACCCCCTTCCCCCTCCCTGCCCCCATAAATATGACAAGCGGTGCTGCACTATACAAACTCCTCTTCCACAGTGGGAACATCTGCAGCTTGAATGCTCCTGCAGAAATGTCACTTGGGGAAATCACTCTTCATTTTATGGGAAACCTTTCTTTCAAGCCCTCAGAGGGGCCAGGGAGGGAGGGTACACTGCGTTTGACACTAGTCCTGTGCTGTTTTTCAGGGATTTTGAGGAAGAATGTTGTGTCTGATTTTGTGGATTGTCAAAATGAAGCCAGATGGCAGTGGATTAAGTGTAATGCTGTTTTGTTGTTCTTGGGTTCGCGACTGCGCTTCCCCTTGAGCGAGGGAGCCCTCCCCGCACAGCAGCCCCAGCCCTGTGTGCCCCCGGTCACCGAGGGCCCCTTCCCCTGGGCTCCCGAAAATGCTGCCCTGGAGGGAGGTAGAGTGGAAGCTTTCTTTTGGTGAGGACTGCTGATTGGAAACTGCTACCTTGACATTTTTCATGCCTAGATTATTCACCAAGAGCCTGTTTGCTGCGTTTTCCATCCGACGAAACACAGGTATTTTCCACTTGTAGTAAGGGGTTTTCTTGCAGAAGTGAAGTTGCTGGGTGAGCAGCTGAGTCAGTGAAGCCTAGTTTCTTAAAGTGTCATGTTTGGTAGCCATAATTCCTGATGTTTAGAAATGTGTGAGTTTAATTGAAGTGTTTCCCAGGAGGCATTCAGGAATTTCAAGCCTTTTGTTGATTCCTCAGTGTATGTTCCTTCAATTTTTCTCTCCATGTGAATGCTTAGTGGGGTCTCTTTCCTCTATTACTCTGCCTTATTCTCTTTACATGTATGGACACATAATATCTTTGAAATCATTATCCTTTGTCAAAGCTAAGATAGTGGGAAAGGTTGCTGGACTCTGAAGATACAGAGAGAAGACACATAGACAGATACAGACAAAGGTGTGATTGTCGCAACTTTGTTTCCCTAAGAAATTGGGTTAAGGATAAATTCTTAATTAGGGAGAAGAAGAATTTAAAGCTGAGATTCTGAGCATTTTCTAGGCTCTTAATAAAAGGTAGACAGGCAGAAAACTTCCTCTTATAAGACTTTTTCTTCTCTATACCCTTTCCTGTCTTTATGGCACCTTTATCTTTCCAAGATAACTTTTGACTGACTGGGTTACAGAGCACAGTCCTGTCACTAATTCAGAGCCTTGTAAGGGCCACTCAAGCTGTGCTCCATGTGCTCAGCTCCTACAGAGCAGTGCAATACTCCATAGCTTATGAAAACACCATCAAAGGGTGCTCTACATTTCTCCTTTCAGACTGTAGCATCACTTCAGCCACAAGTTTAATATTTATACTTTAATTTACTCCTCCAGGATCATTCGTTGCTATTTGAGTTCAAACCAGAAAATTTTATTTTGTAATGAAACTGCATGGTCTCATGCAGACTACTAAGAGCCTGTTCAACTTCTTCATAAAATCCCTAGGCCTGGAAAGCATTCTGACAAAAACCTGCTGCTTGATAACACAGGAGAAACCATAAACCAAGTCAGTGCTGCTGCCTTGTTGTGCTCTGTCCTGTTCTTGCCTAAGACAGCTTCTCAGCTGCTCAGGAATTTGTTAGAAAGTCAGGCGTGCTGTGCAACTGTTCAGATTTTTTTAGCTTTCTTCAGCAAGTCACCATCCCCTATCTTTTTTGGAAGTCTGTCTTTTGAGAATGTCTTTCATGTCGTGCACGAAATCCTGTTCAGATCCATGTAATGTTGATTTGCTCTGGAATTTCTTGTGCAGATCTAGCCTCCTGATCTCAGCTGCTTAGCTTGCAAAGCCTTTGATGTGCAGACTGTCTGTGTGGTTCGCACAGCACAGTCTACTCTGACAGTTATTAGTAGGAGAAACTGGCAGAGGAGAAGGGCTGCAATTAGGGTAATGCTATTAGATTGCATGTTGTTGTAGTGTAGTGTATGGCTAGCCTTTATCTAGTCACTGTCCCCAAAACATAATAAGTAATGGCAATTCTATAGGGACCATCTATTACCAAGATGCTTAGAAAGATCGGGATTTCCTAATCTTCAGTTCACTGACTTTAAAGATAATTTTTTCCTGATTCTTGAGGAGATACCCTGGTGCTATAAATGCAATTCTTCAGTGAATTTGCATCCTAGTACTCAGCTTATAACCTCTGGATTTCACCTTCTGCCTTGGTGGTCCAGCGGGGGCAGCCCCAACATCAATTCTGAGTGTACTTTCATCTTCCTTGTACACCACAAAGTCCGGAAGGTATAAATTAGACATATTCGAGTATTTGACTAATGTACTGAGTCTATTTTAAGCAGAAAATTCAGTAATTTTCTGTTAAGCAGAGGTAAGTTTGGATGTGCTTTTGTTTGTGTTTATTCTCAGAAGTATTTTTCATTTATAGTGTGAGCATCTCCCCCTCAAATTCTTCTCCTGTTTTTCTTTACTGCATCCTGTTGTAATATTCCCTTTGGAAGGTCTTTTAGAGAGTATTTTTTTACAGATTCTGAAAACTTCCTTCCTGGCATTTGCACTGTCTCTTCAGATGTCAAAATCAAAGATAATGGTCCATTGCTGGTGTTTTGGGAAGGGAGGGGTAGGCAAGGGAGTTTGCAGACTCTACACACTCGTCAAGTCAACTTACTTTACGTGCAGTGTGAGGGACTTAGTGTGTGCCAACAGTAGCTCACTGTTATCCAGTACAAGAAGGAGACATTGAAATTCAAAGCAAGCATTTTGAAAATTGTCAGTATTTTCTGATCCATTTCCCCACATACAAAGCCAACAGATCTTCCAAGGAACTTTGTGAACCTGGTGCAAATCTAAATACGAATGGCGATTTTGTCCTCTGGGCATGAATATAGACTTGTTCTGTCAGCACCAGGGATGCTCTGGACAACAGCTTCAGTCTGAGGCCTTTGAAAGATAACAGTGATGCAGTTCATTTACCCTTAGTGGTGTCTCATACAACGTAAAGTGTCAGCATCAGCCCTCTAGCCAAGCAGGAAGAGAGGTCAGTAGCAGGAAATACAGGTATGGCATTGTTGTACTGCAGAGATTTGGGTTCAACTCCTGCCATCATATCAAACATAGAAATAATTTGATGCCTTTTCTGTCCCACGTATGGGATATCTCAACATATGTAGTCTCCGGAGGCATAAAACTACAACAGCAAATGTTACGTCGACATTATCAACGGAGTTTCCAATAGATGAGCTGTGGTACAAGTGCTTTTTCCAAAACTTGTGCTTTGTATGCCTGGCTTAGACCTTAATTTTCACATTGTCAGAAGTTAAACACACTCAATAAATATCCTTTGGAAATAATTATGCTAGAAAAAAAACCACACAAAATATTCAAAATATCACCAGACACTGAAAGCTGAGTTTATAGTTTTGAAAATAATAATAGAAAATAATTCTTTTTTTTTCTATTTTTTGAAGACTTTTTGGTGGTTTTGATGCAGCCCAGAACACACTGAAAGAGGAAGTACACTATGATAATGACCCAATAACATGACATTTCTAGAAACACAGAATATTCTGAGTTGGAAGGGACCCACAAGGATTATCAAGTCCAGCCCTTAAGTGAATGGCCTATATAGGTATCAAACCCACAATCTTGGTGTTATTAGCACCATGCTCTGACCTGAGCTAACAGGTCAGCCAAGTGGATTTTCTGATTTTCTTTTAAATACTTTTGTTGGAGTTGCCATTTCTAAGGTGTTTCCAATGCATAAAAACAAATGTTTACTCAAGGTGGTTCTATTTGAAATTATATTAAGCATTCACATTGTAGACCACAGACAAATTCAATACTACTACTACTACTACTATTTCCTTTATGAATGCTGAAATGTCATTCAATCTTCTGTTGAATTTTTTATATGTATGCATTATATATAATGTGTTATACAGTTACATATTCATTTGTTACGTTTTTTGAAAATACACAGCATCTGAATGTACAGTGTAGAAAACAATAGTAAAACAAACAGATCCTTTACCATTGCATAGAAAACAACTACACTGTAGTTAAAAAAACAGATCCATGACCATCAAAGTCAAGGAATCTTGCTCTAAATTCATGACTGCTGTGAACTTCAGGAGATTTTCCTGCATTTGGATATTTAAGACCACTTTACTGTGATAGGAACAGGAGCTCTGCATTTTAATACAACATTCTCAGAGAGGGTTTTCTCCCAGTGTAATGCTATCAGTCTTTCATCTCCATGTGAAAGCTTACCTGCTTTCACCAAACTTGTTTAATTGCTGTTGAAAGCCCCTGTCATCTGTCAGAAGTAGTTGAAATTGTTCCTCGTATCCAAAAGCCATTGTGGGTTCTTGGAGACTGACAGGTACACAAGTACAGTTAAATGAGCTGCTTAAAATACATTTTCTGTGTCATGGGAGGGCAGAAGCCCATGTAAAGGAGGGAGGGTTTGCTCTACATGGGAAAGGTCAGCAACCCAGTTGCTCCTCTATCCACTATTTTCAGGCCTTTGGCTTTGTAAATAGATCAGTTTAGGACAGAGTAGCTCTTGCTCATTTGAGTTTAAGGTTACATTTCTGAGCTAAACACCTTTAATTATCACCATCTCAGTTCGCAGCAGGCATTGCTAAGGAAGTGCTCTGTATATGTATAACATGTTATAGTCTTCACTGACTGTGTGTAATTATGTTTTTGTCTCCTTACAACTCCTGTTTCTGGTGTAATCTATACTGTATGCATTGCACTCTCCCTTCAGAAAATAAATTAGCATTTTTGCAGTTAGCATGAAAAAGGGGTGTGCCTAGACAGATGCTTAACTTACTTACCAAAAGAGAGGTTATCTGCAAGATGGGCACTATTCCCTGTTTGCTGAGCTTGCTGGATCAGCATGCAGTGCCACAGTCTCCAGGCAGCAATGTGTTCAGATTTAACTGCTCAGGGACCAGCAGCTCTCTCCCAACATCTACCTTTTGTGGTTTGCTGTGTGGGTATACTAGAACTTGCAGTGCCTGTGTGGATGCACTAGAACTTGCAGTGTGCGTGATCAAAGGAACACCTGTGTTCCTGAAGGCACACCCGTCCTCCAGTTGTACCAATTAGTCCACTAATTTTCCGCATATGGAGATGACCCTTACCCCTTTGAGCTAAGAGCAGGGTGCCCATGGTGCCCAGAGCATCCTGACTCAAATGTTTATCTTTACAACTTCTTATTATATCAATGGAAGTCACACACTTTGTGAAGCATGCCCTGTTTTTCTTAGCTAGATTGAACAGGCTTTAAACACCTCAAGGAACAATCCAGGGTTCAGCCCTGAGTTTTGTTCTTTTATGGGAAGGCAGGTACCAGCACAGTAACCAGGCAGATCTGAGAGGTCCATGGGCCCCTGCCTGTTCTCAAAACGGTTTCTGCAGAACATCCTAGTTTGTGCTGTGTGGGAAAAAAAGACAGCTTTAAGTGGGTATCTGTGAAACATGCACAGCTATTAAGGTATTTTTTCCTGCTGTGTGGAACACATCTGGGTGTCTTCAGAGAGTTTCCATGACTGGCTCAGGCCAGCACTGAGCCTTTTGGCTGCAAGGTGTTGCAAGTACTGCAGAAGACTGCAGTTCCTTGAAAAGTTGCGCCTGTGTGGCCTACTTGGAGTACTTACACTGATATTAAAATTTTTATTCACTGAATTATTTTACAAAGCCACCTGCGAAAACATGACACTGACACAGAAAGAATGATGCTGAATGCCATTTTTTAAACAGTGCTGCAGAGATTGTACTCCAGCCAGCCTGTGTCAGCATTCCACAGGTCAGCACAAAATATCCATGTTGGTTTTGGACTGACTACATACCATGGAGCTAAACCCTGTACTGGCTTGTAATATGTACAGTACTAAAAGATGGAGAGATTGAATAGGTGTGGCTGGGACAAAATATCTTGGCTCTTGGGAACTGCCACAACGGTATTTAAAGCAACTGCATATAGAAGGGGGTTAAGAAAGTAAATGTGGTTCAAATTCTCCTTGTCAGGAACAAATTAAATCACCATGGTAGAGGATCCAAAGAGAAATACATTTGGAAATGCTTATATGCTGAAGCTGGGAATCTGGGTAATAAGTAAGAGCAACTAGATTTTATCAATGATCAAGAAAATTTCAACTTAATTGTCTCATCAGGTTACAGTGCTAGAGGGATCAATATGTTAGAATATTGTGTAAGTTGTTTAAGCAGACCAAGAGTGACAAAAGGAATTGTGTGAGGGGAATGACTTTGTCTATGACTTTGACCCAGTGACATATATCTGCCTATCTTTGAAGAGGGAAGTGCAGGATCTTAGGCAATGCAGCACAAAAAATATGCTGATTATCAAGGCTCAGCAGGGAGCAGAGGTGGGCAGAGGTGACATTATAAGTCACTGAAATTAATCTGAACACATCTTGGGCAACTGTTGCCTGGGGGGAGGCAACTGTGTAATTATGGAGAACTTTAGTTGGCATACTTGCTGAAGATTTCATTTAGGTACTGGTGAAACATCAATAGAGTAGCTTTAAAAACTAGATGATAGTTCTGCAAAAAAGAAGTTGTTAGACCTAGAGTGGAAGAATTCTGCTTTTAGGTAGCCTGACAGACAAAAATTAATTTATCCACTAGACTGGAAATGAGGTGTAGTCTCAGGAAAAATTCATCATGACCTGGTTACATTGAATATGCTTGAAGAGAATATAGTCCCAAACCATAATATTCACACCTATTAGTTTGAAAAGGTCAATTTCCTAAATCTAAGGACAACTCCTAATAAAACTGAATAAGCAGAGGTGTGGAGGCATGAACAAAATGGAAAGTTTTTCACAAGCTTACTAAATGGTCAAAACATTGTTAAGACAACATGTATAGCAAAAGAAGATAGAAAGCAGAAATGGACTTACTCATCTGTAAACGGTATAAATTTGCCCACAAACAGGTATAAATTTGTCCACATATATCAATATATGGGATGGTATAGGCATACATATCTATAGACACTTCTGTGGGCATGCAAACACACAATACTTACATATTTAAGTAAATAGTGTAGCTATATATTGGAAAAATAGACTATAAATGGGAGATAAATAGCCATTGATATTTGTATTTTATTAAGTATGGAAATTACTAGTAATACCAAACACAAAATCTTCTCTTGGCAAGCAAGTGGTGCTCTGAAAGAGTTTTAAATTAGCATGAGTAAAAAAAAAAAGTAGCAATGATGTGGGCCAAGCAAGGGTTGTAAGTACTGAAACTGTTAATAAGAAATGTATAGATGGCTGAAATGTTCAGAAAATATTTCTGGGTTATGTTTTGAAAGACAGAATATTGTTTGTATATATCATGTGAAGCAGATGAATTCTTTTCCAGCTCATCTGCAACTAAAAGAATCAAAGACCACTCTTACTTTGAGGAATCAGCTTTAAGGCAGTAGCGCCTGTATTGCCAGCAGCTATGCATCCCACATTTTTTTTTTTTTTCTTAAGTTGGCTGAGAAATTTTCTGGCCCACTGATAAAAACTTTTGATAAATTTGGGAACAGTGGAGCAATCTGCCAAGACTGAAAGCATGCTCATTTTTTTTCTGCCAGTGCCCCAACGGCACAAACAGGATAATTCTGATAACAGCATGGCAGTCAGCCTGACCTCACAGAGAAGCTGATATGGGAATTCAAGTATAAAGAACAGGACTATTGTTAATGGCAACCGATGATGTTCTCATTGAATTCAGGTCTTGTCAGGTAAGCTTGGCTTGCTTCTTTAATGTAAGATTACCCAGCTGGTAAAAAAAGTAACTATAGGCCTAATAGAAAGTAAAAGCCTTCAGTTTGGTATCCTACTATAATTTTATCCAAAATGTAGCATTTTTCATTCTTGTTTAAGAACATGCCAAGTGGCTGAGAACTGGTGGATAAAGGAGTTGTTGCAAAATCACTCTAAAAAGAATTTTTTAGTGAGATTCCAGAGCCAGATGAGGACTCAGACCTCTTCTGGCAATGTTCACTACTTAGTCTTGCAGGAAAAATACTGAGCTACTCACTGATTATGCATGGCACTTGAGCAAAGGGAATCTGAGTTGCCTCAAAAGTGGACTTCAGACTGAAAAAAGTGCTTTAACATGGTCAAGTGTAAAATGAAAAACCTGGAAATTGTGAACATGTACCATATGGGGGAGATAGCTCCAGAAAAAAAGTGGAGACTTTGGAAAGACTTTGGACACCTTAATGGACAACCTTAGAATGTAGTCATAGCTCAATGGGAAGGCAAAATATCTTGTGTGATTCTCGAGTACATGTGCAAAGGTCTGATTTTGTCTGTGTTCATGGAGTAACATCAACTTCATCACGTGCAGCATTTATAAAGAGGATTTTAAATTCGATGAGAAGGCAGGGAATAACAAAAATCTTACATGAGGGCTAGCTAATATACCTCCTATATTGGCAGGTCTCTACCACAGCCTTTTTGTTCCACATGGAAAAAAGATGAGGATTTCAATACAAATAAAACACATGTAGAGGTACAAGATACAGATACCAGCTCTTTCATCTTCCCAGGAAATGCATAACATGAATTCATGAAAATAATATGAGGTAGTGTCATCAAATTAGCAATAAATTATCCATGTGTTTCTACATGTATGCACAATTAATTCCCAGAATAAGATATCAGAGACACGAGTGGATTCCTCACCTTTTTGTTCTTCAGACCAGAGTGGAATGCTTTTCTAGAAGACTCCTTATAGGATTAAACCCAGGCAATGGGTTCCACAAACAGACAAAGCAGGGGATGTGCAGCTTGTGACATGCAAGGAGTCAGACAAGATGACCTCCATCTCTCAACAAATAGTGAACTCTTCAGGTAAAAACCTGGATGCAAAAGTTAATTCAAGAGTGGACTAAGCACATTATGTATTTGTACATGCTTTAAGTACAGAAATTTCACTCCACCTTAAGACATTTCCTTTACCACTTCTAACAAAGTCTGGGAGAATTAGTGAAATGCTCTTTATGCCAGAGACTTCTTTGGTAATTGGGAGCAAATAACTTAATTTCTGTGCCTTGATTTGCCCACTTCTAGAGAATGAATCCCAGCTTTCGTTAGTTCTTCTCTTCATGCTGGAAAGGCCTCTGGAAGGAGCTGCACATTCTTCCAAAACAACACAGATAATCTGAAAACTCAGGTAGGGCACAGGACTGATGCTTCACATAGACCAGAGAGCTTTCACTCTGAAGAAGGTATTCATGTTACCTTGGCCAGCAATCCATCTGTACTGTGAACCTTAACGAGATAAATTTAATTGTCCTAGGGTTGGTTATGTAACGAGCTTGCTTTGCAATTTAACTAATGAATGCGTTGAGAGACCAGATTAATCTTTTAACTTCAAGAATTTTTCCCAATGGAAAACATATAGCCTCTGCCTATCTGCAATATTATCCTCTCCCTACAGCCACAGTGATTTGGCCACTTGAATGCTTGTTTTGCTTACGTATGTAAAGCTGATGTGTTCACTGCATTTATTTGGATGAGGTAGAAGGACCCTGAGATTCACTTGAGATTTTACAGCTGGGTCTGTGGGCTTTCCAAGTCGAGGCCACTCCTGAGGGATGCCATACATGCTCTTTGGTGGATGATTTTAGTTGCTAGTATGGTACAAGTTGCTGTTTTGGGATTTTTCCCAGTAGGGTTATATTTAATCCTGTGCTCTCTTAGTCTCTGAAAGCAGCCCGTTTCAGAAAAACAGCAGTCTGGTACTATTGTTTGTTCTTTAATTGAGGACAAGAAATTATTTTAATCTTGGGATTTTAATTTCCTCATTATGCTCCTGTTCTCCTTCTCAGGAGCTATCTAAAAAATGCAGATATATTGGATACAGAAGATCCAGTAAATGCTTATGATAAATGAAACATGACTTCCCAGAGTAACATGCACTTTTTAAGAGCTTTGTCAACTGCAAATTATACCGAGTGGGTCAATTTCAGAAGTCAACATCCTATTTAAACTGTCACACTGTACAGAATTGCTATTTAATATTGGTGATTAATGACTGCAGAGTCCAGTGTAATTTCCAAGCAGACTGCCAGTGGCACTCAGTAGTCAGCACACTCCATAGTACAAGCACTTGGCAATCCTTTTATGTTTTGTCATCCAACCCAAATTGTTCATTTTCCACAAAGAGGAAACAAGAGAGGGAACTGATATGAAAATGTTGGCCTGCATGCTGGAGTTGTGTCTACACCTGATTATTCCCCTCCTAGAGTTTGTTCCTATTCTTCAATACACCTCTACGAGCTGAGGTGCAATTCTATGGGAGAACACTGAATGTTCACGCCAGATGTGCACGTGGGCCATTTGAAGGTCAGGAGAGGCAGTTTCATCTGGGGGACTCCAAACTCCTCCTGTCTCATCTGTCCCCACCACACCAAGTCGTGGCCCACGGCTCTTGATGGTCCTTTCCTGGCATCATTCCTTCTCACTGCTCCTCCACTGAGTCAGAGGGCCAGCCAGGTCTACCTGTCACGTTTGTCCTGGTCCCCATCCCACTGTCCATCCATGGGGGACAGGGACAGGAGTGTATTTTAGTATTGTGGGTTTGTCATAGAAATCCACAAAGAATCTCTAGTGCTGTTGAGTACCTGAAAGAGACAGTATGGCTCAGTCCCCCACCAGAGCTATGTGGACAGGAATCTAACATGCACTGAAGAAAACTCTTTTATTTCCTTTTTTGTAAGCAGTGTGCTGCCTGGCCTGGGTCAGGGACTTGGAGAGAGTGGTCAGCAGCAGGCAAAGACCTGACCTGACCCTTGCCTCTTCTGCTCCAGTTTCATGCAGCTTCACAGGAGGATGCACGGGCCTCTGTGTTTGCAGTGATCTTTTCAACCCAACACAGATGGCATCCATTACAATACTATCAACTAACATTGATTACTACAGTTTCCCCTAATATGACATGACTAATCTTTAAACTTAGTTTGCACAGTGTGTACTGCCAATGCTTTCAATGTATGCTGAAATAATTTAGTTGAAGTAAATAAATAAGTCTAATACAATAGAGTTTATGGTGTGTTGTTCTCCTGAAAATAATTTCAGCAGCAGTGAAGTACGAAATATTTGCAACTCGAAATGTCTGTCCTTTTACCTGTATTTGCATAGCTCAAGATACGTGTATGAATTTATTTTAAAATAAAACAGCTAAATATGCAAATTTTTTGCCTCCAATGTATGGATCTATACCAGGAAATAAGAAGTTTATCAAACAGGTCTCCATGCACCAGTCAGATCTATGATATCCTACTGTCATTTTGGTGCAAATTAATGAATTGTAGTAGGGAAATGGTCTCACTTTTTTATGATATTAGGGAAGAAAATCTGCTGCAGGCAAAGGATAGAACTGATAAATAATACAGTACACAGACTGTAGTTTAAAGGAGGTTCTTCTATGTTCCTTCCCAGCAGATGAAAGACAGGTTCAGCCAGGATCTTCCATCAACAGGTACCAAAAAGCTCGCTAGCAATTTGGTTCAGAACCAATAAATAACTCACCTTCGAGGAAAATAAGTAGCCTCATGTGTATAAAGAAGTATAAAAGCCATTCCAGAGTGAAGAATTTGGACAGGAATGAGTGCCCAAGAGGGCTGTTTGTGTGAGCAGGAGAGCAGAGAGCCTTTTGTCTGAGCAGACTTAAAGAGTTTGAGTGAAAAGGAAAACAGGAAAGTGTATTATGAGATAGGAAAAGCAATTTAAGCAATTCAGTAACGTTAGCGTGAGAACAAATAAGTTTGAGCTGGCCCTTAGTCTGGAAACTCAGAAAAGCCTCCCAGCAGTGGGTGGGAGGGCAATCTTGGCTAGCTGCTAGGATGGAAATTAAGTCTGTAACTGAGTGTCTGATGTGGTCACCTGTGACAACAGGGCTCTGGGCTTCCTAATCTGGGAAGAGCAGCCTCAGAGAGACCTCCCATGCGAGGAAGGATTTAAGCACAGGCTTTGCTCTGTGGGGATGTATTTGCTAATGTTTAAGCTTCTGTAGCTTAAGCATGTTTTTAAAAGTACATTTCATATGTGGAGTTCAATTTTGCAGACAACTGACGCATGAGGCTTTGCATATCTGGCCTTGTGACTGCCATGGACATCTGGTCCCATGCAGTCTCTCTGTACTGCATCCCCTCGTGGGGGAAGAGCAGCAGCTGCATAGTGCCCCAGATGCAGCACAGCACTGCCTGGGTTTTGGACAACTATACACTGAGCACTGGCAAGCTGGCTTGGCAGGAACCCATCCCAGGTTTTCTTCATCAACTTGGAGCTGAGGTGCTGTGCTGTCAGGGCAGAAAAGGCAAATACTACTGCAAAGAAGCATCCATCCAGCTAAGAGTATGACTGTCACACTTGCCGGTAGGACTTGACATGTCCCTTGATGATTTCTTAAAATAAATATTTAACAAGGGATTTTATAGCCACAAGTAGCAAGCATGCTTTTAAAACGTTTGAAGGGAAATAAAGTTGCTTAAGAATGAATTGGAGGCCAAAACTAGTAGCCATAGATGTTTGTATCAAAGGCTGGGGATTTCCTCCCGCCTGTTTACAGTGTCTACTGCAGTTGCTTGATTCAAGCCCATCTCCAAAGCTGCCTTGCCTGAATAACACTTCCTTTCTCAGGAGCAAATGCTTAAGATGATTGAAATCATTGCATTTATTATGTAGTTGGAAGATGAGGGTTTCTTTTCCTCTACTGAAAATATTCTATGAAAAAAAAATCTTTTTTGCTGCTGATGTTTTTGCTATTAACATTCACTCTCAGCTGTTACATCATAGTACAGCAGCACGACCCCTTATCTACAGTACAACATTTTATCCCCTTCTTGGGTGCTTTTCAAACTGAAAATTACTGCAAATAATTACAGTCTTAATTTTGCAATGTTCATAAAATTGACAGAGCTTGTATTTTCAGACAGCTGATTCTGGAATTTACAAGTTGCTCTCATGTGGTTCAAGCGTTCACCACCAAGTATACAGGAACAAGGTGAAAATTCAGATTCTAAACTATTGATTCTGGGTTAGATCTTGAGGACCCTGTCTTCCTTTTCAAAGGAGAAAACCACCATGAATCTTCTGTCTTGAAGCAATTTTTAGGATGGTCCCCTTGTATTTGTAAAATTTGAACCGCATTGATTGCCAGGTTAAAAGAAGAAAAGAAATGCAAAGAAGAACCTGTTTGAAAATGAACTTTGGTATATCCCGGAATGAAAAGTAAAAGCTTCAAATTACACCATTGTACAAGCCACCTGCACATGCTTATCTGCCTGCTGGAGACATGACCTGGAGGGTGTGGTCTTTTAAACCTTGAATTGCTCAGGTTTATGCAATTCAGCTTTTCTGTACCTTGTGTCATGCCATAGGCTTTGCCATCTGACACGGCACGGGCCGCAGTCCGCCTGCAGCTGCGGGTGAGGGCAGGCCCTGCCCGGCCTGGTGATTTCACACCTGCAAAACTCTGCCAGCAGCGGATGAGAGACACAGCAAAGCCACACACGTGAGTTAAAAGACTTTAAACTTGCATCCTTCTTTGTGCTGTTCCTACTTTTCCCCTTGAGCTTGGTGTGAGTTGTTCCAAAGGTGGGAAAAATGCTCTGGTAAACAAAGTAGCTGTGCTTAGCGGCAGGGGAGTGGGCCCAAAGCTCAGCCTGTGCACTCTGGAGTGCCATGGAGGCAGGCAGTGATAAATACCTGCTGTGTGTGTCATTAGTGATGCAGCTTCCCTGTACCCTCATGTAGAGCTTGTTTCCATAATCTAACAGAAATGCCTATCTACCATACCTGTAGGTTGCTGTGCTTCTTGGTAGGCAGTGTTAAAATACTATTTACATACATACATATGTGCTGGTATGCAGAAACACTGCTTAGTTCATAACCTTTTTGTTAGCTAGATGTGCTTGGGTTTCTGTCTTCCCCATTGCTAAGAAGTAAAGTATTTCTTCAGTAAAGTGTGTTGAAATCCAAACGATTGTTTGTGGAGATGTGCCATTTTTAGTGCAGCTGCTTTAGCCCATCTCTTTATTAATCCTCTGGAAGCCCATTTCTTCCCCTCCCCCAGGTTAAAACCCACAAAGTCCCGCTGCAGCTGTAGGAGGTAAATTGAGGCTACATTCACTGCTGTATCCTCCTGCATGATATCATGCAGATAACTGCAGTTGAGGTGAGGAAAGAAAGAGAACTTTATTTAGTTTTTAACTATCTTTAGCTCATGTTCTTCACACTTGAGGTTACACTAAGTTCTTTACTCAAAACATCTTGTAATTCAGTACAGGTATATGCAGCAGTTGCAAACCTGTGAATATATATGAATAGGCATAACTTCTTATAAGTTTTATTTCTATCCATGATTGTTCATGTGAGAACCTGTATATTCACAGTATCAACACAGAACCCAGAACATCAATGAGGATACCTCACTCACCAAAATGTATACTTAGAGTACTCAGTAGACAAGACGTCCAAGTACATAAATCGGAAGGACATGTTCACATGTTTAAACTTTTTAATGTTTTGGGTTGTTTTTAATGACCAGGGATGGACTGCTTGCATCAACCTCTCAGACACTTTTACATCTGTCAAAGAAAAACCCAAAACCCAGAAAAGGTGCATATTAGATTTGTATGTCATGCTTTTCTATGATGCCTGATAACTAGGAGAAGCGAGATAACCTTAGATGACTGTACTGGGCACTATGCAAGACACTTGTTTTCCCACAGTCTTTTATAGAAATAGAGGTCCCACTGCCCAAAATGCTTTTCATTTGCTCATTCAGGTTCCTGCAGAACAACATTCTGCACTTCATTGGAACAGCAGTGTCTCTTATCTGCTGTTGTTGGAAAAGCACAAACACTCATCTGCATAAAAGCCAGAAATCACTATCAGGAATTTGGAAAGCTGCTGATGTGTGAGGAGTTGTATCCTCAGTACTCCCATCTACTTTCCTAAGACTGAAAATTCCTCTTAAGGAAGTGATCTGTTACTAATTTGCTATTTTATTCTTCCACCCCAAACTTCAGAGCCTATGTGTACTTTCCAAAGATATAAATTGAATCAATCTGGGAAAGCTTGTCTCATTGTTGTCTTATCCTTGCCCCCTGAAAATACTCTCCCACTGCTAATTTCTCTTACTTGTTTGTGGTTCTGTAGAAGTGTCCTCCCCTTTGCACACATAGGTTCTTGCTTCCATAGGGTTATTCCAAGCCAATGTGTTTGAACATTAACTGCATCAGGACGTTGTTGTAGCACAGAGTTGGAAAGAGGAATGTTCTTGGCTCTGAGTTGGGATCATCTACTAGAAAAGAAAATGGAATTGTCTTTTGGAAGAAGTTTGAAGGTGCTGGCATCTTCCCCTAGCATAGCTTTTCCTTAGTAAAATGGAAATAAATTTTGCATGCAGGATGAGATGATAGATTAGCTTTATTTCACTACAAACCAGGAAATCAAGCAGCATTGTTTCCAGAAGGAAAGTAAATTAATACAGGCTTTCAAATGTAGAGTCTCCTTCAGGCTGCCAGAGGGAAGCAATCCAGTATTTCTGGAGATGTCAGCCATGTCTGCTGGGCTGGGTGTTGCCACATGGCTCCTCTCAGTGTTCGGGCAGATGGAGGCCTGTGGCTGATTTGGAGGCACTCTGTGGCCAGAGCCTTTTGAGGAGTAAATGAGACCCCACTCTTGTTAAATGACTGGACACCAGTGTCCTGCAACACTGCCTGACTCAGCACTTGTCTGCAGTGCATGTCCAGACCTTTCACAGAAATTAGAATCTGGGATGAACAAATATGCAGTTGATCTTTCCAAGGATTTCCCTAAAGTCTCAACCTGAATCTGCAAAAGCAATCATTACCTGAATCATGGGATTCAAAGGGATTCAGCACAGAAGACAAACTTTCACCTTCAATACATGTTCAGGGAATGGTTGACTGGCAGTTCCTGTTGTGTACAACCACTTCCCACTGTGTACGGTTCCCATCCCTCTGCGTAAAAATCAGTTGCTCCTTTACAAGGAGCTAAATACTCAAAACTTCCTACCTGTCTAGCTGCTTGCGGTAACCCTCTCATTGGTCCTCCAGTTTCACTTTAATACACCCACAATATTCTTATACTTGTTTCTTATACTGAAACAAAGAGTCTTAATAAAATAAAAGGGGTTTATATGCCAGTAATTTCTTATTAAGGAATGCTTCCTATTTCTCTGTCTAGATTAGTAAAACTTTCAGAAAGTGGCTTGTTAGAAAGCAGATAAATTTTGATTGAATTTGGATATAATTCCTGTCTACTTTTTGCTTGTCTTTTCCCTAGCCTTTTGCTTTCCATGCTTACAGCTACATGGTAGAGATCGTGTTGAAATGCTGATGTTTAAAAAGTATAGGTGATGCTATTATCTTATTTTCTACTGCAAAGCTGATTTTGTACTATATATTTAACATTATCAGTTCTCACAGGATTTTAGAAGTAGAACCCAGTGCTGGAAAGCATAGCTTTGGGTTCTCATAGTTTCACTACTGCTGTTTAAAAGAATATCTCAGTTTAGATCCAATCAAAAAGAGTCTGAGGCACTGAAATAAATACAAATTTTAGGATGAATTTCGAAGAATTAAAAAATCTCCTTGCATGCCCGCAAGATAACATCTGATTGTGAGAAAGGATGCAGGAAGCAGGACAGTTTGAGCATGTAATTCCTAATTGGTTTCTCATCACAGGACTAAACAGTACACAATTGGTCTTCACACCCACAGAACCGGTTCTGGGAGCAGATATTAATTCAGCCACAGACTTAACTATCTTTCCCAGGCTAGTGTCACTCTTGTGTCCTGGCTGACAAAACCTTAGTAAGCCTCTTGTTGTTAAGGGGAACATTACAAGGCCATCAGCAACACATACATATTAATTAGCAATGGGCTTTGGGGGAGTTCCCATGAAGCCCAAATTAAAGCAGTGATGAATCAAGTCCAGTGAGTAGTACCATACTCAAGGATGTTGTTTCCCAGCACTGAGCAGATGAAGGCAGAACCAGGCTTTACAGGATGTGTTTTGGTGGTTGAGGGCTTGGTCACTACAATAAAAAAAAAATTTACTTTGTGAGACTTTTGTTGAGCAGGGAGCTTAGTCATTATCCTGCTACAAAAAAAGGTGCCCTGGAACAGAAACTATTGCACAGCCTCATCTAGAGAGATCTGCTTCTGTTCCTGCTTGAATACTTAAGTTTACCCAGTCCTCTCCATTTTAAACAGTTATAAGCTCCAATGCACACCTAACTCCCAAATGAGCAATAGGGACTGTGAGGAGATATAAATGGGCACTGTCAGCACTGCTTCATGTGAAAGGTCTGTTCAAGAGCCAAAACATAACTTGTGTTAGCCCCAGAAAACTGATAGTCAGACCACAGTAACTGGGCTGCCGGGTTCAGCCTCTTCAGTGTCCAATATATCTCTCTCTTTACAAGAGTTCATTTTCCTTAAATGTGAAATTCAGTACTCAACATTGCAAAAAATTTGTAAGGTCATCATAATTTCTTCCCTTTGCCCATTGAAATTTCTATTTATGGCTGCATGTTGTGTGTTTGCCTATTTTTTTGGAGGCTGTGCCTAGGCTGTACCACCCCCCTAAATTGTCGAAATTTACCTGCTGACTACCTTACCAGGGCTTGTGCTCTCCTTTTTCCAGGGTTCTGAATGGGATTGGGCCCTAGCAGTTGTGTCCCTGGGCCCAAGTGGCAAGGAATGCTTTCACATTATGCTATTTTAAACAGCAGAGTGTCAGCGTGCTGTGCAATTCTTCAGTAGGTACTGGGGTTTTTTTGCCTAGGATTTGTTTTTTCAGTCATTTTTGTAGACCCAAGTACCAGGAAGAGGAAAGAGTGTGATACAAGTATAATTTAAATTTTAGACATTTATAGGCCTATAATTTAATTGATATTTAATATATACTATTTAATAATAGTTTTTATTATTTTATTATGTATAATATAATAATTACATATAAATCATAGTACAGGAGTTAGACGCAACATAAATAAACTTGAGATACAGATTATTAAATCCTTGCTCCACTGAATTTGCTTAGTTTTTCCTTTGAGTGCAATGGGCCAGATGTTTTAACCCAAGTATTTGCTTCTATTGTTTAGACAAGTTACTCTCGGCAGCCAACTGCTCCAAGTTGCTGCTGTCCCCGCTGCAGGTGCATGTCCAAAAAACAGAGGATGCCATCCTAGAAGTCAGGAATTTGTGAGGGCTTTCCCTCAGATCAGGTCAAGGACCATCTCTGTGGTCACCATGCTGCACAAGGATTTCTGTGACAGAATCTGGGCACTGGCCCCACTGGCATGGGAGCAACCAGCTGCTCCTTCCCCTGCTCACCTAACCAAGTAGGTGCTTCTAACCATGCATGTTGCTTCTAAAAAAAGGTCCCCACAGGGTGTTGTGAGAACTCATTAAGTTGTTTGCCAAGTATTAAGAAACTCCTGGATCAGAGAAGCAGTTGTAAAGGCACAGTGTAATTAAAGCACAGTTTACTTTATTATGTATTATTAGCCGGGTTATCTGTCACATGTTCCATGCTTTGTAGTTATTAAATGTTATCTCATGGTCACATGTGAGAAGATGCTGTGTGGTCTGAGGGTGATAGGTACCATGGCCGTGGGAGACAGGCTGAGATGTAAGGTTTCAGTGTCCTGAGGGGAAGAAGTCCTCCACTTCTCTTTTCCTCCCTCTTCATTAGCTCTTCCATCCCCTGGCACTGGGAGGGCAGACAAGTAACATCACCCACCTTCCCTGCTGACGCTCTTGGGGTCTTGGGAGAGGATTGCAAAAACAGCTTAAGATTTACTGTGAAGCTATATTAAGATTTTCACAATCTCACACAATTTACTCTGCCTGTTGTATTGTTATTTTATAATTAAGTAGGGCAGCCTGCACAGAGAACACGTGGTCTGCAGTCCCCATCACAGATGCACAGCAGACACCTGCAGCAAGGACCAGGGATGCTGTCCCTCATGCAGTTTGCATGTTGTACCTGTTCCCAGCTTACCAGCATCTTGGAAGGCATCTGGGGCACGTAGCTGTCCAACCACAAAAATACAGTTCTGTCATTTGCTCAAATGGCTGAAAGCAAGCTTGTGGTATTTATGAGGCTGCCAGTCTTGGCAAAGTCAGACGGAGCAATCAGCCAGATCGGAGTGGTAGCGCACCTTTTGTTACATAACTAGCCATGTAATTTTATAATTTAGTATGTGAAATGCCGATGGCATTTATTATGTCAATTAGGATGAGCATATGTTTAGGAAGCCCTTGAGGAGTCCATCATAATTGCTCACCTAGCCTTGCTTCAACCACATGATTGACTTCCTTTGAGAAGGTAGACTGTCTGCCTTTGGGAAGCAGTTACCCACAGCCTGCCCATTTTGCTACAACTCAGCTTTGCACTTGGAGTCTGAGCTTGTAGTTCTGGCATAAGCTGTTGGTCTGAGTCTGGGTTTACTGAGCTTTGAAAAAAGCAAGAAACAGAAGTTGCTACCTTAACCATCAGTATTTGACAACTAGAGGCATGCCAGCAACAAGTCTTCTTGGAAGTACTACTTTTTACTAAGGTGAGTTCATTCCTAGTACATTTTCCTTATAGTGAGGAATACTTAACCTGACAGATACGTACTGCCTTACTCAGATCTTCTCTTCACTCCGATCTTGTCCAGCTGTTCCTAATATTGTCAGTATTTTTGGGCTGATTTTTTTTTCATTTTAACATGCTGAGTAAAGTTTTGAAATCATCAGAAACAGCAATCCAGGTTTGCGTGGGCATGTGAGAGACAGACAAAAGAGCAGAATACATTTCCATACATTCCTAACAGGCATTTCAACTACATAATTCCACAACAAAAAACTTTTTCCAACATTGGTTTATTCTGTAAATTCCAGCATGAGCCACAGAGAAAATGACTTTTTTCAAACAGTCTGGTTCTGGTTTTAGAAGTTATTTTGCGTGCAGGCACAGTGTGACATTGCTGTTGCATCTCACAGCTTGAGGTACAACTTAAAAGTTGGGGTTATTCACCTACTGTACTGTACCATTGGATTTTTCTATTCGGTTGGAAATGCCTTTCATCACCAAAGGCTCTGCAAAGTACTTTGATTGTTATAAGTTCTGAGGACTTTTTGACTAATAATGACTTAGAAAAACCAGCTGTCTTAAAACTGGGGCCAGACCGAGGAGAGATTTTGGAGCTCCTGTTTGTTGTCTCAGAGACTTTCTGTACTGATGTGCTGAACTTTTAAATACAATTATTTTTCTCTGAGAGACAGTTCTAACAGTCTTTCCTATCATCTTAAAAGTCAAGCTGAATTCTTACCTGCCAAACTGGTATCTCTGGGATCTGCAACACTCCTCCAGCTACTGTTTTTTTTACCTGGAGGTATGCATCTTGCTTCTGCCCATAACAAATTTCCATCTAATTACACATCAGGCAGAAAGAAAATGTTGTGATTCTTCTTTAGTGAGAATAGATTTGAAAACAAGGGGGAAGGCGGGGGAAAAAGAAAAAGAGAGAGCAGGATATATGTAGGAGGAATTCTGGTCAGAAGGCATGGTGATTAGATTTTGTGCACCTTAGTGTTTTATAACCCTTTCTCCAAACAAAGTTTCAGGTCTAGGCAAACTGACTCACCCTTTGGCCTTTAGTACAGCTATGCCAAGATTGGTGCAAATTATTACGTGATATTTTATAGCCAGGTCTTTGAAATGTGAATCAGTATGTTTTTGAATCTAAAATAGGGTATAATACATATTATTGAAGTGCAGATCACTCTGTAATGTTTTCCACAACTGTTGTATAGTACCACCTTAAACAGTACAGTCAGTGTAATCTATAAAAAACTTCCATTGGAGAGAAGCAGTTGGTACAAACCACAGTAATGGGAAACCTGGGAGGCTCTTACCAGGGAGGACAATTTGATGAAAGGTAGGAAGTTAAAACAGTTAACGTTTTACTAATGGCAAATAATTTTCTAAAAGCATTCAACCTGATACTTCATTATAAAACCCTGAATATTAAATAAGTGATGTGATCTTGCAACCCAGATTCTGTCGGGAACAGTAAGGTCACAGCTAACCCTGTATAACCCGAGGGCTATATGCTTTTGCTTGAGAGATGAAGGAGGACCTCTTCTCCCATCCTAGCCAAGAATCACTCTTCTCCCCAGTATGGGTGAGCCACTAGATGGGGACAATGCCCACATCTCTTAACCTGCCCACATCTAGCCAGCGGCAGCTGGGCTGAGGCTTCATTAAAGAGCTAATTCTGTAGCTGAAAGCTGTTGAGCCTCCTAGCAATTTGATTTTGATATTTTTAAATATGAACAGGCAAGATGGCAGTCTCCAATCTCTCAGCAAAGAAGCTGATTACCAAGAAAGGCAGGTATCGGCTGCAGCATGCTCACAGCTGGTGTGGTGAAAGGAAGGCCAGGTAAGAGCATCTCTGGAAGAATAAAGTGCTCCTACCCTTACCTGGCAGCTGTGAATGCTGCTGTGGCAGAGTGGTTTCCTTAAACACCTGCAGACCAGCCCCTTTGGCCATACCGCGTCTTACTGACCCACATAAATGGATGGCATTCAGAGATGCACATTTGCAGGAGATAACAACCCATGCTGGGATGGGGGAAGGATGCAGAATGGCTTGGCTATCATAATTTAGCTAAGAAGAGCATAACAGCTCTGTCAGTAGGACCTCCATCTCCTATGGGTTGTACAGCAAGAAACAGGGTGTGAAAAGGCATCTGTTTTATTCAGCAGATACAGGATTTGTTATACACATGCTCTGAGTGTGTATTAAACAGGAGCATTAATAAAAGGTGTCTCTTAAACACAGAGAGAAAACCAAGTTAAACCATACCCCAAACCAACTAATATTTGTAAATCTTATTGCGCTATCCAGAATCCATTTTCTTTATATATGCTGGCCACCTTTTCCATTTACTGAAGATTTCATTACCACCAAGCCATACTACTTCAGAACCACTGGAGCTAAATTCCTCTTACTGTTCTGCAGCTCATCTGTTTTGTCCTCTTTTCCAGTGACGCCTGCTCATTTTATCTTTCTCCATTTGTGATATAAGCTGGTAGTTGCTCCTCCAGGCTCCATGTCACTGCCTCTTTGGCCTTTAGGCATCTGTTTTAGTCTTTCTGTGATAGCCGCAGGTCAATATCTTTCATCATTTAATTATTTTTCTTTTAGCTTTTGTTACTCCTTTTTTGTTGCCTGAAGTTTCTCCCATTTTGTGCCATGCTACTTCCAAGCGCAGCCTCCTGAATTGCTGGGTTAATATTTGAAGGTGGCTGGGCAGAGGCAGTGGCGTTCTGCCACTCTGCTTGGCGAGCCCTTGTCTTGCTACACTGCAGCCAGTGTAACTGCGGTGGTAAGTCAGTATTTAAGCTTCAGATTGGTTAAATGCTTCACTGGGATGGGACAGCTGTGGGCTTGTTATTGCAAGGAGATGAAAGGCATTCTCTCTACCTACTCTTTATGTTTACTTTCTAGGCTTTTCGTGTGAGCTCGTTCTGTTATTCTCTTAAGTGCTTCTGGTGGCTGCAAATTCCTAAGCAGTGAAGACCAGTAAGTTGTAAACTCCTTCAAATTGGTGCAGCTTGTTGAGTAAATTTTTAAAAAAAAGTCATATCACAATAGTGGTTTTCACTGTGGTCACAGCCCTGGGGTTATTTTATGCTCTGATGTGACCATTGTCATTATAGCTTGTGGCTTAAAACTTGGCAATATGGATATCCAGATAACAATGTTCTTCCTTCATCCTTTGCACTGTATTCTTGTGCTTCAGGTCTCTGCCTTGGACTGAAGCTTGGTTCATTACATCATCACTACAGTGTGACATTCTTACAAATCAGTACTTGATTTTCTTTACTCAAGCCAATCTGTGCTAGGTGCTGTAAAACTACGCTAAATCTGGGACCTGAGTTGTTGAAAACTTCCTGCACAGCAGGAAAGCGGCAGATGCTGGTGATGTCTGCTTTGGCATGGCACCACCACCTCCCCTAAAAGCTTCTCCTGCCAATCATCCTTGCAGGAACCCCACTCTGTCAATATGGCTCTGAAGCCACTATGGCTACTACAAGAAGCACGAGACTGCCATCCATGTCCTGCTGAGGCTGCCAGTGGTGCCTAACACCAACTCAAATGAACATAGGATTCCTCCCCTCTGTTTTCCCATCTCTTCCTCCCTCAGAGATGGGGCTTGAAGAATAGAGGTTCAGCCTATTTCACTGTGGTTTGCCATCTACCTGTGCAGGTTTTCTTACTCAAAGTGTATTTTTGGTTTTCATTCACAGGTAATGGAAGGAGTAGAAATATGCACTAATAATCAACAGGTCGAATTTAAATCCCTTCTCCCCTCTCTTCAACAATGTTCAAGAGGAATTAAGACTTTAGGCTTCATAAAAGGACATGATATTAATTGTGTAGCTATTATATGAGAGCACATAAATGTTATAAATACAAATGACTGCAAACATTGCAAAGAACATCATTGCAAAGAACTTTGAATCAGTGTAACAGTTCCATCATATACCCTCCATGATAGTATCATCATGGGGATATAAGATGGTATAAAATATACCCTCTTTTGATGTATAATCACTTCCCAGTGATGGTAATCATTCCATTGCTTGATATGTCCAGCAGTTTACGATGGTTCATGGGTGAATGTGAACCAGGTTAGCCAGAAGGGGCTGAGATTTTTTTCCCTCAGACTTTATATTATTATTTATTCAAAATTCTGTAAATAATAGACATCATAGGACATGAATTTCAAGCTCTAAAAATTCAGTGCCTGTTACTAATAAATGCAGATAATTTTGTTTCCCTATGCTGTAGCATTTGTAATTTATGTAAACATTGTAAAATTCACATACGGCTCCCCACACCTGCCCTTTTCCACTTGCTTTGCATTATTAGTATGTCAGATTGATAAAGAGTATCTGTAACATGGCCAAGACAGTCAGACTTTGCCTCCTGTGGGGTTTCTCTCATCATTTTTGCTGCAGCAGAACATGGCCTTAGGGCAATGATGCCTCTCTTTCTCTGTTGTCATTGTGAAAATAATTGCAGTAGCTTTGGAGCTGTAGCACTGTTCCCAACTGTACCTAATTTGTATCAGGGGTCTTGCTGTGTAGTACAGGTGGAAGTGGAGGAGAGGTACTTTCAGGGTTAGGGTATGAGGTTGGGAAGGGGTGGCTCAGATACCCATGTCCCCGTTCCTGGGGGCTGCTCTTTCCTCAGAGCAGGGCTTTGGCTTTAGCTTTCAGGTTGGCTCATGGGAGCGGTGTGTTTTGTCTCCTGCCAGCACGAAGCAAGAACTCTGTCCTTGAGAACATCCATGAGGTAACAAAATGCTGGAGTTGGCTGTATTCTGGCGTGCAGTATATGGGGCAAGCAACCACATGGATGTACCTGTGTGCAGTGGTACAAGAGGAAACGGCAGGGTAGTGGATAAACAGCACAATGTTGCCTATACTCCTGGTTGCCCCAGGTGCAAGGCATTCTGAAAACATAAGAGAAAACAAAGTTTATAGCATAGTGCTATTTTTGTCATGCTTTATTGGTTCTAATTCATTTTATGTCTATTTTAAGAATCATGCTGGTTCCCAAGCCATGTGTTGCCATTTTTGCAAGCACTCCTGCTGACTTGTGATGGGCTCCCTCCATGAGCAAGGGATGTGGGCAGCAGCTGGACACCCACTCGCAGCCACCCCGCTTCATTTAGAAGTTATCCAAGAGCTTCCTACAGAACCCTCTCACAGTGCCCAAATAGTCTCCACCACAACCCCTGATAATTTTTATCTCACATTATTTTGCTGCGTGTCACCTTAGCAGAATTTAAAAAATAATTCCTATATTAAGATAACAGATGGAGCTGCTACCTGCACTATGGAGAGATGTTTGTTTCTTCACAAATAGCTTTTTATAAAGCTCTGGTGAATATTTTTACAAAAGAGACATTTGACCCAGTTTGGTGTATTTTAAGTATTTCCAAGGGTTCTAACAGGCAATGATTTTAATTCCAGTGAAGCTACTGCTAATCAGGAGACAGAGCTTATGCAGAACTCTCTCTTGCAAGCAAAAACAGGCACTTAACATAATTGCTTCATAAGAATAGGATCTACCAAAACATTGAAGGAATGTTTGACATTTAAACATCTGGTTAGTGTTAGGGAAGCTATTATTTTACCTTCGTGTCAGAAAAAACCTGCCATATTAAAGTTTAATTTCTCAGGTTTAGAGCCCATGAGCTTTGCATAAAAATAAGGGTTTATTTATATGAAAATATGCTCTGTCATAGTCAGATTTTTCTTATTATTCTTTCCCTCATTTGCCCTCAGACATGGGTGTCTGAGGCTGACACATTGTCTCAGCAAATTAAGTCAAGCTGAAAGCAAGGGTACAGTGCTAAGGCAGAGCAGCAAATAAGATTTACATTTTCAGGCAAGAGCAGTAATTAGGCCATTGCATATTTTATAACTTCATGTTTATTTTCAGAGTGGTATATCAAAATAAGCATAGAAGTAATGAGACATAAGTGCTCCAACAAGCAGTGGGGGTTCATCAAGTAAAAACTACAAATTACTCTTCGGTTTTGCTGCCACCCACAGAGTTTACATCTTTAGAATACCAGCAGGCAGGTGTTGTGGCCAGAGCTAATTGGGTTTGTAGTTAGGCACATACTGGGTTTCTGTATTACAAATTATAAAGGGAATAGGCCTTCTTTTGAGCTATACACTACTTAGTATTGTGCTGTGGATTTCAGTATCTGAGGTGTTTGGTTCTTTGCAGAGCAAATGAAGTTTTGAACTGATTATGCTGGTGCAGATGGTAATAACTGCTTGACTGCAGGCAGGGAGACTTTGAATGCACAGGTTCCAGGTCCAGGCCCATTGCTGCTATAGTATAAGAATGGTCTACAGGGCCCCAAGCTCTGAATTCTCATGACCCAAATTATCCTCCCTCTGGCTACAATACAGTGTTTGTATGCTTGTGTGTATTAGTTGAATCTGCTGCTCTCCCTTGCTGTGCTGAACAGGCAAATCGGCCTGCAACCTTTATTCTTACCTGTCTTTCTGCATGCAGTCTTGCAATGTTTGCCCACACACAATGCTACTTTTCTGGCAGAAGTAATGTGGCCACAAAATCATCTGACTGGAACTGCAATTATATGCTAATTTAAGGTTTTCAGCCATTAAATGCCTGTAGTATTTCTCCCTATCTTGATATCTTTCTTTACAATGAGTGTGTCTGTGTAAATTAAGCTAGATTTATGAGAAAAGAAGTCCCTGGAGCTAATTCTCTCTTTATTTCTGCCCCCTTCTTTGCTTTACTCTCCCATCCCAAAGGCACAATCCTTTCTTAACACCTGATACATTACTTCGTATCCAGATACATACTGCAAATATGGTAAGAAAACACAAGCCAGAACATAATCCTTCGGCTTTCCTCCCCACAGATCCGACGGCACACAAGCCTTGCAACAGCTCTCACAAATAGAAAACAGGTTGGGTGCTCCCACCTACCCCTTTTTGAATTGCATCAATTCTGATTATGAGCCAGAAAGAAGAAGAAATGGAGGATAACTCCCTGCCACTCTGTGTCACCTGCGGCCAAGCGCATTTACCGGAAGAGAACCACTTGTACAGCTACACCGAAGAAGTAGATGATGATCTGATATGCCACATTTGCCTGCAACCTTTGCTTCAGCCATTAGACACGCTCTGTGGTCACACCTTCTGCACAGCCTGCCTTACAAACTTCCTCGTGGAGAAAGACTTCTGCCCCATGGACCGCAAGCTTGTAATTCTCCAGACGTGCAGGAAGTCCAGCATACTAGTGAATAACCTCCTGGATAAGCTAATGGTTAGCTGCCCTTTCACAGAACACTGCTCAGAGGTTGTGCAACGTGGTCACCTTGAACAGCATTTCCAAACCCAGTAAGTTGTTGTTGATAGACCTTTTTTCCACTCTTTTTTTTGAGCAGAGGAAAAACTATCTTCAGTTAATACTCAATCAATATTGATCAAAATAGGCAGTTAACATAAAGAAAAAAATGTTGATTTCACTCCCACAATATCATTAATTTAGAGCGGAATTTAGTCCATTTATAGCCCAAGGGCTATCTTACTCTTTTTTTAGAATCAAATGCATCAATGTATGTAAGGTACTTCATGCTATGGTTAGCAGCTCTGGGCAAATACCTTGTGGTTAGCTGCACAATGACTGTGTGTATGTGGTCTGAAGACATCTGCGTGTTTTGGGAAGCTGAGCTATTATAAATATTTTAATAGTACATTAAGAGTTTTATAATTGCCCTTTCTTCAAACCTTTTTTGAATCCCAAATGACCTAAATGAGAAGTAGAGCAGAAAGCATTCTGGTTTGGTATTGGTCTTTGAACCTGAGTGCTCCTTTCTTCCAGGTGAGCACTTACCCAGGGCACCATGGGACTCCCAGAGACATGGAATCTGGAAGTCTGGCTGGATTTCCCCTCCAGCCTTATCCCTCCTGGTAGCCAGGACACCCTTCATCCTGCCTCTGGGAGAGACCTCTCCAGGGAGCAAAGAGAGAATTGAATGATTCTCTGTTTTGCTGAGTAAAAGCTTGTGCTGCTGCTTTTGTCTTGCAAATTCTGCCTTTTGTAAGGAAGACAGAAGGGAAAAGAGGTACTTTCAGGACTGTCATTTCTGACAGCAGATTACAGTAATTTCATGATTATAAGCTGCACCTTTTTCATTGAAGAATCCAGCCTACCCCAGTAGTGCAGCTTATATTCAGGTGTGGCTTATCTATGGACAAATCCCAGCAAATGTCAACCTGGAAGTGAGAGCCAGCCAGGGAGAGTGCCTGGGGCTGCCTTTAAAGGCTTTGCTGGTCTATGAAAACTGTTGCAACTTGAGCACCTGACACCAAACCCCACCAGTGATTCTGTTACTAATTTATTACCTTGTTACACATGGATCCTCGCTTTAAAAAAGAAGAAAAAAAAAAAAAGTGCAGCTTATATTCAGGTGCGGCTTATATATGGACAAATACCTTGGTCTACCCAGCTACCGTGAGGTGCGGCTTATAATCAGGTGTGGCTTATAATTGTGACATTACTGTAACACTTTTGGCATAGACAGCATAATAGCACCCCAGGTCTAAGGAGTGATGGGGTCTAAGATGTGCCCATTTCTGTGAGCTGTATCAGTTGCCCAGTGAAATTACTTCCCCTGAAGTTTGCAGGCGTAAATTGTGTTGCTAGGTGTGTACTTCTGCATGTGAAGGAAGCCTTGAGCAGCCAGTGTAGGGCTCCAGACTGCTGCTGGGGGCACATTCCTGCACAGCCATGGCAGTACTGGGGACCAGAGCATTGCGGTGAGCAGGCTGGTGAGCCAGAGGGTGGAGGTATGTTCACATACTGCACACTTCACAGCCCATAACTGGAAAAGGCTCTGCAGCCTGCCATTCAAACATGTCCTCATTTGCTGGAGACCTCACTGCCTGAGGCACCTGGATTCTCACTAGGAATTTATTCGCTTGAAGATATTCGTGAAGTTTTGGTGTCCTAAACAACCAAAAAATGTGATGATTTTGCATTACTAAATCCAAGAAAACCCATTAGTTTTAGGAATGGGTTTGTTGATCCTTTGCAAAGGTCATGAGACCACTTTTCATGTACTGGAAGGTTTGGTGTTTGTGGATTTGGGTGCCCTCGTCCTCACATTTCTGGACCTGGTTTTCCCTGTGAGGGTGCTTCTGGCTCATGGTGCAAGAGGCAGCAGGAGCAGGCTCCAGCCCAGGCCAGCAGTGCTCTGGGAGTTCCACTGTGTGTGGCTAAGGGGACAAATAACAAAGTTACTCACAATTTTCTGTCTTAGGTCAGTACTTGTCTAACAGGCCTCAAATGTTAATTTCAACTGAAATGCAGGTAAGAGGACTTTCAGTCTTCTGGGAGCTGCTGTCTCTGAAATGATGTTTCTCTACAAACTGTAACCACAAAGTCTTGAACCCCTAATGCAAATGCCCTTTCCCTTTGCTATACATAGAGCTGAATTTAACGTGATTTAGACCTTCCTGTTTGTCTACATTTTTTTGACATGATGATGCTGTGGCCATAAAATTAGCAGGGCACCCATTGCCAATTTACCCCCAACCCCCAATAAATAAACAAATTGGAATATTGGTTTTTGCATGGAAGCCACACAGCTAGCACAACTTCTGATTTCCAGTGTTGATTCTCCTACGTGGATATGTGCAAGTCACTCCAGTGTCTTAGTTTCCATTCCTTAAGGTGGTAGTAAAGGTACCCTTCACTACATGTCTTACAGAATTGCAGTGCTATAAACAGTGATTTGGCCCTGTAAAGGCCTGGCAGGTTTTATTCTACTGTTGAATATCAGTAGCTTGGCCTGGATCTTCCCCTTAGGATCTTCAGGTTCCTATGCTTCTAGTTTGCTTGTTCTGAGCCCAATAAGAGATAGAAAGAATTGTCTCAGTAATCTATTCCCACCATCTCTGGCTGTTCCCTCTTCACTGTGTCAGGTTCCCTGTGCCAGGTCCCAGGTTTGCAAACCGCAGGAGCAGAAGACTGGAGAGATGGAATAGGGTCTTCCTACCCTAAAGCCTCTAAGGTAATGAAGTACAAAGCATTGCTACATAGGCTGGACATTTTGCTTCTTTGCTACCCATGACATGGATTTTCCTTCCTCAGAATGGTTGGGACGGGTGGGTTACCTTAAGGCCAAAGGGCAGAGGCAGGAGAATAGGAAATCAAAGGGAATTTCTGCTGTTAGGGGTTTCAGTTTTACAGGGGATAGATGCTGCAGCTTCACTAGCATTCCCACTTCATGGAAGAAATAGGAGGGAACATTCTTAGAGATCCCTGAAGGTACACTTCTACATCCTTGTGCTTGCAGACACTGCACAGTACCTTGATTTTTTAAAGCACCTTAATTAATTAATTAATTAGTTAATTATCACCTAAGGTATCTTATGCCTCTACCTAATTTAATAGTTGGAAATGCAGAACCTCCCTTGCCACCCCATCTCCAGTTAATGGCAAAGAGAAGAATGTTGTGCTCTGTCATGCCCAGGGACAGATTAAACAGACTTAGCTGATGTTGTTCTCTTTAACTAGTGAATCTACAGAGGGAAGGGGAAATGTGTGATTTTGCTAATAAAAAAAATACAATAATAATCATCAATATTTTGTGTCTGCAGTTAAAACAGTTCAGAGCCCACCTGACATCTCTACAGAACATTATTGTGTTCTCAGTGAATAAATTAAAGTAGACTCTGCTAGAGTCACCAAGGTGATCAGCAGTCCTCACATTACTTGCATTATTCAGGTTCAGACCAGTCGTGGTTCTCACAGAGAAAACGAGAGTTTGCCCTGATCAGAGATGAGGTCACTGATGGGACAAGGTGGGCTTGCTGTTTTGTGCTTTGTAATTGATGAGAGAACTTTACCATTTTTTTTTAAACACCGGTTACCATGGAGCAATCCACTGAAAGCATCCGTATTTAAAATGTTTGCTCTTGCATCCTTCAAAAAAACCCTGAGAAGAGACATGTCCTTGGATTATTACATGATTTATGTTTGTACAAAAACATCTGACTGGATTTGGGCATTCAGACTGAGATGCAAACAGCCAGCAGTTGGCTGTGATCTTTTGCAGTGTTTTACTTTAAAAAGGTGTGGTCTTCTGATATCGCCTGCTACAAAACTCCACAGGGGGCATTTTTCCCCCCCTTGTCAGACAGCTACACCCTTTCGTGATGCAGTTTAGCTCGTAGCCCATCTGCTTGTGGGCAGTGATGTAAACATACCAGCTGCCTCTGAGGAACCACTCTGAATCCTGCAGGAGGCAGGTCTCTTCTCCGAGCATCGCTCTCCTCTGCAGCATAAGTCACTGTCTCGCCAACCACGCTGTGCTGTCCCTAAACCTTCACATCTACCCACCCGAGAGTCAGATCGAGTAATCCTCTTACAGGTCAATGATTTTTGCAGTGTAGCTTCGTTTAAGGGATTTAAGCTCGATTCATAATGTGCTACCATTGCATTGAAATGGAAAGGCTTGCTTAGAAGGGGCTTGGCTGGCACGAAAGCTTCTCGTGTGTCCCACCAGCACAGAGAGACGGTGGGAAGGAGGAAACCTAGCAGCAGTGCCAGCACTGCACTGAAAATGAAGGCTCTCCTGTTACTGGTCCTACCTTGGCTAAGTCCTGCAAACTACATAGACAATGTGGGCAACCTGCACTTCTTGTACTCCGAGCTGTGAGTACGCACAGTCGCGCCAGCGTCGTGCTCTCTGTCTGTCTGTGTCACCCGAGTGGTGGGAAGGGGCTCGCCATGAGCCTTTTGGGGGGTCTGTCTGCCTGTGTGTCTGTGCCTGTGCATACGTGCGAAGAAAATCCTGCAACGTCTTGCCAACAGCTTCACACCGTGCTGCTTCCCATCCACAGGGCTAATAATAGCAGTACATCCCCATTGCTTTCTGCTTTGGAAGCAGCTGAGACGTACTGAGTGAAGCTGCTTTTTTCCTTATCAACTTGTTTTTCTGTGCTGATGTTTTAGGTGCTTGTTGGTTTGGGGTCTATTTCCAATTCCGAATCTGTGTTTTTCCTTTATTTCCTGTAAATAGCCTTGTGGGGAACTGGGTATAGGGGAGGGCATCAGGATAGACACCCCCAGTAGAGCACTGTCTGTGTACATGCATAATGTTCTGTGTGTAAAGCTGCATGCCTGTAGCAAAACACTGAGAAGCCTTTCACCAGAAATAATTCACTCGAGACAGAAGAGAATTTTCTCGTGTTTCTGTTTTTGCCCACAGCAGATTGTCATTTTTTTCTGTAAAGCAAATTTAACTGTAGCAATCCATTCATATATCTTCATGTTTTAAAAAACCCACCTCGAATGACTCCATAGCTGGTCTTCCCAAACGATAAAACAAATATTCTGTGGTATCTTCTGTAAATGTTAGTACTTTAATTTGTGCTTGAATGTTATTGCACTAGTTAGTGGAGCTTTTATGACTAGAAATATATACTAATTTCACTGTGTTTTCATTAATTATATGTTGTTTGTATTTTAACAAATTGTAAACTTTCAAGATCTTCAATGAGATAATGAATGAAATGTCTAATTCTCTCAAAAATGAAAAATTACTGTATTATGCCTATAGTGGGAATGTTTTAGTAACAGTTGTGATTAGTACCAAAGAGAGTAATTTTCAAATGATTTTGTCTCTTACTGTCAGACAAAAATAGCAGTGTTTTGCAGAAACACAAAGTCGCCTTTTGAAAGCCTTGTGTGATGTGCGTGGCAACTATTAATAATTTAGTCACACTGTGTACAACAGCTTAGGATTTCTGTATGCTGTAGATGTTTTTAAACATTCAACAAATCTAGTGTTGATGGTTGCAGCTATGTCCTCATATTAATTTACTGGCATTTTGTTTAAGAACATTAATTAAAAAAAAAAAAAACAACAAAAAACCACAATCAACAAACAAACAAAAAACAGTTAAGCCAAGCAGGCTACAGGAGCAATCAAGCTCAAAACAGGGCAGATGAACACTTATAATGGAAACAATGGCATCTGGGACATCTAGTTTCCAGGAAAACAAACCAATGAGATTAATCAGAGCACAGGCACAGATGCAGCCTACTTGCTTTTCTTGGGGAATTCAGGTTCACTGATTCTCCCAGGATAAAGGGCTGTGATGTACGGTAGCTATTCATCTCTTATTTAGCCTTCTAACCCACAGAGATATTAGTTGTGCTGAATGTCGGCAGTTGTTCTAATGGAGTGGGTGTGGACTGGAGCTTGGACGTGCATCTTCAGTTGTCAGCAATGGGAGGTGCACATCCCCTCTCCAGTGCCCAGCCTTGGATGCTCTCTGGCATCCTGCTGCCAGGAGCCAGTGCTCAGGGCCTCTCACTCCACTGTCCCTGGCCAGGGCAACAGAAAATGGGATTTACTGAGGCTGACATAATCCAAAAGGGCACCAGGCAGTCTGACCTCCTTTCAGGAATTTCTCCTTCTCCTCCACGTGTATGTAGTGCCTCAGGCTGCTGCTGGGTGCTGCAAAAGGCATTGATATAATAATCAGTGGGATGGATTCAAGGCCCTTTCTAATAACAGCAGTTGAAATAAAAAGAGAAATGTTGTTTTCAGTCCTGTTTAATCAGTTTACACAAATGTGACCTACAGGTTGCTACTTCAGTTGCCTGGGCTCTTTGACATTTTTAATGCAAAGTTTTATGAGTGAAACAGATAAGCCACTGGTGTCCAGGATAGCCTGACACCCAGGGGCACAGGTTAACTACCACAGAACTTTTGTACCCCAAACAAGCAGCTTCGTAAATCTTTCCCCTCGGCAGACTGAAGAGTCCCTGCTGTGTGTAGTGTGTCTGATGGCTTGCACCATGGCTCAAAATCAGACCAGAGTGGGCAGAAAGCATTTTTTTCATTATCACACTGTCTCTGGTTTCTGGCAAGTGCAAATGCTGGCCTCAGTCAGTACTCATTATTTTCTTGGCTGTCAGCCACCAGAGATACTAGTTGAGGAGGAAGAGTGGGATGATGGGTTTGCTAGCAGTGAGGAAAGAGCTGGAGGACAGTGGAGGAGGCAGTTACCATCACTGGTGCTGGCACAAGAGAAAGGATAAGGATTCTGGGATTCACACTGCCCTCTCTCTCACACAATCTATCTCTTCCCTTCTACTCTGTTCAAAGGTTATGATTTTTGTATTGCATTGCTGAGGTTTGCTTTAGATCCTGGGCATTTTTGTTCCTAAATGGGCTACTTGGAGAATAGGGATTAGCATAGCACAAAACCCATCTGGAGAGGCAGGCTCTGGAATCCAGCTAAGAAGTAAAGAGATTTTAGGAGATTTGAAGAGGAGAAATGAAGCTGGGGATACGCTGTGCCAGACCTTTGCTCTTCAGCTGGGTGCCACACAAGGAAAGAGAAGTGTGTGGAAGTGTTGTAGTGGCAATTCATGGAATAGATATTTTTAGTTTTCTGTTAGCAGTCTGCTAATTACAGGTATTCCCAGGAAGCAAATACATTCTCCTGATGTTGTCACCTGCACTAAAACCACTTCCCTGGCTATTGTCTGTTGTCCTTCCCTCAGCAAATATCTTGACACAGATGTTGTTCCTGTCCTTGCTCTTTGCCAAATCGTGGTGAGCAGTATGTGGTAAGCCAGTTCTCCCTCTTGAGAAGAAGCCCATGGAAACATCTGACAGAAGCACAAGAGAAACTTGTGAGATCTGCCTTGAGGGATCTCTAGGAGAAAGTGGGATGTAGCCACACCTGGCCAATATCTCTCACCATTGTAAGGGTCCACATGGGTGTTGAGGAAAGCCTACCTCAGGGTCCATGCCCTCTTCTTTGTATATCCATAAAGACTTTGAAAGGTATCTACTCTCTTTCTTTCTTATTTAACATACCTTCAGAAAGGAAATACTTGTCCCAGCATTCTTTTGGGTTAAGGTATGTTATTCCCTTCACTTAAAAACATAGTATGTGGATGGAGAGGCAGCCTGTTGTCACTCTTAAGAGGCTTTCCTGAATATGATGGTGGCAGTGGTCACACCATTGCTATCCCTCTCACTTCATAGGGCGAGCTGTGCAGCAGGGTATTTCTCAATAGCAGGATTTTCTGCACCTTTAGTACAAAGAGAAATTTAGAAATGAAATTGAGTGGAAGGAGTTTGCAAGATTAGGCAGTAAATAAGCTCACCTTGTCTCCCTAAGGACATCAATCACATGACATTGTGGGGTGGTTTTCAGCCTTATCCCAGTTCAGCACGTGGCCATGCTGACTGAGCAAGTGCCTGGGATGGCGCTGGGCATTGCGTGTGCTCAGCACAGGTCAGCACCAGGGAGTCCTTGGCAGCCACCCTTGCTGGCACTCTTTCCCTCAAAGGATTAAACAGCTCCTGGCCTTAGTCCCTGCTGGTAATACATCAGCTAGATCTACCCCACTAATCTGAATCAAGGTTTTTTTTAAATCTTTTGTTTGTTAGGTGGAAATGTACAACCTACACCAAAGTGTGAAAAAAGTACAATTTCTTTCCTTACTCTTCTTGAATTTTGCATGAAACAGTCAAAAGAATCTCACCAAATTAACTGGATTGCATTTCCCCATATAACTTTTATACAATGGCTACTCTCTTAAAGTCCAAATCAATACTTTCGGCTGGAATAACCAGTAAAATTTAGTTTCTCTATTTATAGAATTTAAAAAGAAGAGATGCAGGTGCCTGCTGTCTTCTAGTGCTGTTGCACATATCTTTATGGTAAAAACAATGAGGTGCACTCTCCCAGCCCCCTTATAGTGCTGAACTTAACTGTGCAGCCAACTTCTTTAATTTCTGTTCATCTCACTGGGGAAACTTGTGTCTGGCTTCAAGTCTATCCTTGTGAAATTAGCCACACACAGAGGCCAGGCAGCACAGGACATGCAATACTCTAAACTGGCAAGCCTGGAGCACCTTTTGGGCTCAGGTGTTAGTCCACTGCAGAAGCCACGTGTTGGCCTCCTTACTCTGTGCAAGGCTGTGTTTATGGAAATCTGTGTCAAAGCTAAACTGTGAGGTTAATTAAAGCTGAGAGTGCTGGAAAGCAAAGCTTGAATGGAAATATTCTTGAATTAAAATATAAATTAAATGTTTAGGATATCTACATTAAATAGGCAGGATAAAGCACACAGAGTTAAAATTCAGAGGGTCTTTTCCAGGATGTTAGAATTGTATATCTCTTGGAAACCAGAACTGAGGTGAATTAAAACAGAAATGCATCAGAGTGTCAAGGGCTACTGTTAACTTCACCCCTATTCTACAGCTTCACAAAGGCACCAAACATGGAGATAGTTTTCCTTCAGAATTCTGAACTCTCCCTCAAAATCTCCAGCAAAGGCCTACTAGTGTCCCTTTCTCAGCCTAGTCCCTTAGTGCAGTAAGTCTGACCCCTCTCCACTGGCTCTCCATTGCCCTTCTACTTTTGTCCTCTGCTTCATACCTCTTCTGGTCCTTGTTTATTCCCCTCCTCTTTCATTCTTTGGTCCTGCCTCTATTATGCTCCTTTGTATTTCTAGACTTTAGATTTGCACAGGAAAGCTTGAAATGTTAGTACAGATAAGGCCAGAAAGGCCCCAGGTCGAATCTCAATTGTAAATATGCTGTATTATTGTTAAAAGTACAAGAGTTGTAATCTAAACTCCTAGTATTGAACTGCCTAAACTGGATTTTTAAAATATATTGTGTTGCATTCAAGAGTGTTTTATGTCAGTGTAGGAATGCAGCAGAAAGTTGATATTTAATTGGCTGTAAATGTCTGGGTCTGGTCACTCTTTGACCAAAGATTCATTGCACTCCTTCAGCAGCATAGTGGGGTCTGGGTTTCTGCCCCATCTTCTGCCACCCTCTCACAGAAAAGGGACCTTTCCTCACCAGCACATTCCTCCTGCTTCTCTACACAGGTTAGAGAGTGCTGAGTTTTTGTGGTATGATTAAGTGTTCCTGGTTAGCAACTTTTTTCTCCAGTGCTGTGATTCTAGGTCCAGAAATAAATTTGTCTAGGACAGCTCCAGAAACCAAAAACCCCATGAGAGCATTAAGAATTCGCTGGTTCTGCCTGGGAATTTTGTGTGCAAGGAAAATTGGCATTTTAGTTACAGACTGAGAAAGATTCTGGTTCATTTCCTACTATGCATGCAAGAAAGTTACCTTTACTCCATTCATGGCTACCTACACACATTTGAGATCAGAACTGGACCTTTTATTCTTCTGGATTGTTTTCTCAAGGCTTCTCACACCTGTGGAAAAAGTTGACATTGGCCAGTGTCAATGTCAACAAATATATTTTGTTGCCAAAGGTAAAAACTGAGCCAATCTAAAAACCACTAAAACCCTGCCAACATGGAAAGGCAATGCAACAATTATAGTTGGCAGAAAGGTTTCTTTTCATGAATGACTTACGTCTCAATTATGTTTGATTTTTCTGTAAGTTGCTCAAAAGAAGGGTGCTTACGTGCCTGGCCCATGTAACAGGAGCATGGAGGGCTCAAACCTTTGCCCCACTTGGAGGCTCCGTCACAACAGGCAATCCACTTTGGAATGGGGACCAAAGAGGGCAAAGCACCGAAGGTCTGGTCGGGTAGGAGGAAGGAATGAGGTGGTGGGAATTGCAGGAGGTTGGTGATTACTCACAAGCAGCAGACTCTGGTTTCTTGTCTGACATTCAGCCACGCAGGCCGTATGCTGCAAGTTTGGCCGACCTCCGCATCTCTCTGACAATTAACCTAGTTTAACACTGGCACTGGCAGCATGACAAGGATATTTTTCCTTGAGCTATTTCTCTGACAAATCTGCCAGAACTGGACTGTCCTGCAACGTGAGGATAAGCACTGCTTTTGCAGAGCTCTTATGCTTATTGCAGATTAAATCCTGCTCTGAATACTGGTACTGAGATCAGCCACAACACAGCTTGTTACACTGTAGGAAAGCAGACTCGTGGGTCTGAGGGTCTTCTTGGATATCTTAAACACTCTTGACCTTTTGGGGGAATCTGCCTTCAAGGTCCCCAGTCCACAGAGTAGCCAACTGTATTTCATTACCTTCTCCATAATAAGAGCTATCGTTCAGGAACTAGAATTGATTTTCTGCATCTTGGCATGTGACAGCATGTCTGAACTTCTTCCCTGAGCCGTGCAGTAACTGGATGCACAAGGATGCCAACAAGCACAGGACGCAACACAGAGGTTTTGTAGTAACATCACCAGCAATGTTGGACTTAAAACAGCCTGTGTGGCAGCATGCTTGGGGCTTCCCATTTCAAAAGGAGGGTCCAAGCTGGTCCCTTTATGTTGAACTGACACCTCAGTGGAGGTATCTCGTAGTCCATGACATGTCACATGTCAGGACTAAACCCCCACTACCACCAAAGAATTCCTGGTTTGGATCTGAAGTCTGTTTAGCGATTAAGAAAATGAACTACCTAGCAACATTTTAAAAAGCTGAATGAGCGAGCCCCTTAGCCTCAGCCAAGTTGCAGCTGGTAAAGACTGCATTTCACCAGTGAATCCTTGGGCTCCCCCTAGAACATGCTTTATCCATTCATTTAATTTATTGATCGACAACAGATTTTGAATAGCGAGCAAGGCAAGTTCAGCAGCAGCCCAGTGAAACGGCTGGAGATTTCAACAGATGTGCAACTTTTGCACAAAGGAAAAATTCTGTAAATCATCCATAACTTTTACATGTTCTACAATATTTTCTCCCCATGTGAAAGAAAGTCAGCTGACTGTAACAGTGGGCAAGTAAATCAGGAAGTTTCTTTGTCATTTTGGTTGGATTTCTGCTGGCAGCATCCTCAGATTTTATTGACAAAATCTTGTTCACCTTAGCAGTGCAGGCAGACAACCGTATTTGTAACAATGACACATTGCCATTGGCTGTATCTGCTCCCATTCTCTCTTTATCAAGGCACTGGGCTGAGTATAGAGGATACCTGGGAAAGGAGTAAGAAATCACCGTTGACTCCTCTGTTTTAATGAAGCTGTCTTGCTCCATAACATTGCTGTGACACATGGTAGTAAGCAGGCTAAGACAAGATATTTGCAGTTGCTGGAGCCATCTTAATTTTTATTTGCTCTTCTGTTAACTCACTGCATATTATTTACCTGAAAAAAGTAAAATAAGTGAATGAAATGCCTTTAGAGCTATAAATTTCAGCTACAAAATTCAATCATTAGTGTATTACTTTGTAACTTATTTTTCACTCCCCAACTCTCTTGAAATCATGTTGGCAGGAAGTGTTTTAGATCAGCAAGTCATTTCATGTGCATGTATTGTGAACCTTGCACTCTCTCTATATTACGCATTGCAGTCCCATCATTCACTAGACAGTGTGCAATTTATTTTTAATGTAGAATTTCAATAATTTAACTACCTCTTCAATAGAACAGAAGAGAAATCTGCTGAAAGGATTGTATTCTCCTTTCTCCTCTGCAGGAACTTACTGAATGGATAAGATTAGTAGACTTATGGCCAGGGGTTTTTGTGTTTTATTAAGAACAGACAATACTAATTTTGAAAGCACAATTCAGGTATTTTCTTTCTCCTCCCATATGTGATAAGCATTACTGTTATATGTTATTTTTACCATCCAGGTAGCACTGATCATGTTCCACTGGTGTTAACTTCCCTTCCCTTTTATGAGGAGTAGTGGGATGGTGTAATAGAAACGTCTACAGAGACCTCTTCACTTGTGGAATTTATAATTTAACAGTATGAAAGATCAGAAAACATCCCTTGTGGAGTAGGCTCTTATGGAGAGGAGATAGGCATGATTAACCAAATCTGTCCTGTGATCCATGGGAGATCACTGGAAGCAGAGAGTGTGCTGTGCTGCTGCTATTATATGAGGATGTGTAGGTTGATATGGATGAGCAAGGCTGTTTTGCTTGATATGTATGATCATCTCCTGCCAAGAGACTAAATTGCAGTCAGAAATAAGTGCTCTGTATGAAAAGCACATGTTGCAACTCAACCCTTTGCCAGGCAGGTTTTGCAGTGGGAGCAGAAATCCCAGGAGTTTGTTGTGGCTTGCCCTTGTCAGCTCCCAAAGGAGCGTCACCCCTGGTTCTGATTTAAACAATTGGCACATCTCTCCTTCAGGCATTACTACTTGGTTTGTTTTTACAGCAGGAAGATGGCACTGCTGGAGAAAGGATGAACAAGATTTTCTTTCAAACGCAGTGTTTATATACTGGTGTTTCCTTTTTTTGTTGTTGGTCCTGCTGTTTGTTGCTGTGCCTAAGGTTGTCATTGGGATCTGTTGAGGGGATGCAGAATTGAAAGTGCCAATTGCTGCTTCTTTGCTCCAACCCAGACTCTGATGGAAATATTGATGCTAATAATATTAGTAGCTATGCTGAGAAGGTTCTGCTGTGGATGCCCGGTGGTATCTACTGCAACCCATGCCATCCTTTTGTACCCTTGCAGCAATGTGGATCCTGCCATTAGATGGGCAGAATCTTGCACATCCTACACAGCCCCCAGTACTGGGTACATGCTGTGTTCTCAACATCTGCTTTCAGCTTGCATTGTGCTGTCATGGGTCAAGGATATGGCCAAACAAATGTACCTTCCTTGGTGCCATGTCTGTAAATTTTCTCACTGTCTATTTTTAGATGGCATTTAAATCTTGCTTGTCTTGAATTTTAGTGGATTGAATGTGCGCAGTTTCTAGCAAACATGCTGCTTTCTGTTTCTTCCCTCGGAGGAGAATAAATTCCAGTACATTTTTGTTTTATTCTTCCAAGGCATGAGTGTAATGAAGTTGGACAGTAATGGTTGCTGCATTTCACTCTTTTCTGCTCTTTTCCCAGTAGCCTAAGTATCTGTAAGTTTGAAGGCACTTACAGTTACGGTGGTTGAGTTCAAAATAAATCAAAAGAGGAGAGACCAAAACAGGACACAGCATCTAATAAGATATACTGTATACATATAAACTTGCACTTAATATGTTGAGCTGAGAAAGTAAACAAATGCAGCCTTGCAGATCTGCCTTTTTATATAATCTAGGCTCAAATAATAGTGAAGTTACCCAAATGAACAAAAGAAATTCATGGGAGGAGGCCAAGACCAAGTAACCCCCTTCTGGAGGTGGTGAACTGTAATCCAGATATTTAAAAAAACCCCATTTACTCCTGTTCCATTTACCTCCTGTCTTGTCCTCTCCCTGCCTTCTCCTCTTCTTGCCTCTCCTCACCAGCAGATGCTAAGTTACATCCTTCATATTTTTTGTAACTCAGTATTTGCAGAGAAGTTAGCAATCTCTTTCTTTGAGAGAAAATGTGTTTCACAGATTTGCTTTCTGTTAAGGGCTGCTAATTGTTGCTCAGATCTTCCTGTGCTACGTCTCCTCTGTTTTTCAAATCTCCAGCAAACAGAGGTTGACAACCAACACAAAAAAATACCACAGTGATTTTGTGCCCTGTGGTGCTTTACAACACCAAGAGAACGCACAGCTGACAGTAAAAAGGGTTTAGCCTGTGATGAAAGTGTTTGATTTGTTTGCATGTTGGGTAAAAATAACAGTTTGCTCTTAAATAGGTGCTTATCTTTTTGCAGTGTTATGTAAACTGTCTGATGCTACCTGCCAAGTACGAATTGGCTGCTTCTGCCCTATTTATCTTCTAAGAAAAGATACATGTTTGAGTCTTTAAACAGGTTCTTCTGTGGGTTCTCTTGACAAGACTTATAAAACTCATTTAGTCTCTGTCATCACCAGTATCAGGCTGTGTTTTGGTTTCTTTAGCCATTTTCCATGTAACTGCTCCTGGCTACATGAAATCTTTGTCTTTCTTTTGCTTCCTCTCAATTCCTGTTTTCTTAACACCTCTTCTCTTGCCTCTTGCCTCTCCCACACTTCTGCCTCACTAGGTTCAGCCATACCAAAGGATCAAGGTTACCAGGGAAGTGTGTCTTTCAACACTGAATAGCAACATGTTTCCTCTGTCTGGTAAAGGAGAACTGAACTGGTTTAAAAATATTAGGTGCTCTTGGGTTGAACTGCAAGTAGAGATCACCAACTCTAATTTCAAAACCCCTTGAAGTTGGAAGGTTCAATCAATCTATTAATAGACACTTCTGCTAAGGCTGCACAAGCCATGTCCTCATTGTAGTAGTGGCAAGACCCTGTCTGCATCCTTCTCTCATCTGTGTATGAGTGAAATAGTCAGTGAAAGGATGATTCACTTGACTGTCTTGTCTTGTTGAAGGAGAGGAAGAAGAAAAGAGAGAAACTGGCATCTTGATCTGTCAAGGACTCTTGTGGTTGACTCCAATGGTGTGAAGACACCAGGCCGTGTGCCCTTTATTACCTTGCACTGTTACAGCACTGCAAAACTCTGAGCTGATTTTGTTTCGTACTTTAAATTTATGAACTAATGTATGAGTAATGTATTGTGAATTTAAGCTGTAGAACTTAACTTCAGCAAAACATGTGGAGCTGAAGGCTAAAAGCAAGGAAATCTTTATGGGTAGACTAGATTTGTTAAGACTCCCTTTATACTACTTTCACTTCAGCAGTCTTGGTGAATTCTAAACATTTATCTGTTAGACTAAACATAGGTTAAGGCAGGCCATGAAAATAGCTCAGTTGAAGAGCTGACATCTAATCAGAGTTTTATTACCATCTGCACTGAAATTCTTAAAAGAATTGCAAATTGTCCTACAAAACACACTACAAATGGTGAGAATAAAACAAGCCAAGACAAAATAGGGGTCATAAGTTCTCTCCCTGTGTAATTCAATTCCTCTTGCTTAGTTGATTTGTTTAGTTCCAGAACCTTGCTCTAGTTATTCTGTTTGCTATTCCAGTACCCAGACAGAGGATGCTATGGAAGAAGTTATGAGAACAGCCATATCAACATGCTTGATTTTTACCTCACTTAACTTAGGTCTATACAGGTATTACTCCACTGATTTCAAAAAACTACTCTATTGAAATTAATTTGAATTAAAATGGAAGAAAGCAAGGTTTTGCATACATGGCAAAACTGCTTTTCACACCTATAGAGCAGAGAGATAGAATAGTAGAGATTCAAAACAATATTTTTGAAAAAGGAGCATCTAACCACACTAATCACACCATGCAGTCTTCAGCAGAAACAGCAATTTTATCCTTGAGGGCATGTGGGAGAATGAGTTGAAACAATATAAATAAAATGTCATGCACTCCAGCTTCTGCAGTCTTTGTGGCAACCTCTCCCTCCCTCAAAATATACACACCCCTGTGTGAGAGCTTTGTAAAACCTCAGACTGTGCTTCTCCTGTCCCTTGTGACAATGGTAGTTGCATGACAACAGACCTTAAAAATCAGTGACCTTTCTCATGCTTTTTTTTTTTTTTTTTAATGTATCCCCCTCCATTGGCAAACACAAATTCCATGACTTTAGCACTGACCAGAAAGTCCCTTTGGAGAAGCATGTCTTCAGGACTTGTGTTAAAACTGACGTGCTGCTGAATAGTCAGATGTGCTGCTGAAGGGCCAGGATGCAGAAGGGTCCCTGTTTGTCTCCAGCTCTGAAGCTTGTAAGTCCTTGTAAGGCCCCTGCATGCCATCACAGAAGGCTTCAAGGGGTTTAAGGGTGGACAAACATGCAGCCTGTCTTACAAATTACTGAAGAAGCTGTGTGGCATAGCTATAGGCTAAGGATTAATCCTGGTCCCCCCTCACCATCTCTCATTGACCACAGCAATGGGGATGAAGTAGGAATCACTTTGATGTATTCATTTCACCTCAGTGTGCAAGGCATAAGGAAGCAGAGGGTTCAGATTTGGTAGGGTGTTTTCTATTTACTGAAGGGAAAGTCTGGGCTTGCAGTTGCTTCATTCAAAATCTTTAGTGTGATTTTTTTCCTCATGGATAAAAAATCTCCTGGAAGTGCCTGGGAGTGGGTGTGGTGCCATGTGAGACACCTTCCTCTGTCTGTCCCCATCCTCCTTCCTGGGCAGGCTGTGGACACAAAGGAGGACAGGGGACAGTTCATGTCCATCTGAGACCTGCTTTGGCTTGCTGCATAGGCATACACTGGCAGTACTTCAAAACAACCTTGAGATAGTGTTTGGCCTCTGAAGGTGAGTAACTTCCTGCAGAACCCAGAAACAAACAGAATTTTTCTGTTTTCTCTGGGACAGCTGGCCCAAGGGGGTAGACACAGACGTGGCTGTGACTGGGCAAGAGAGGGCTTATATAGGGTTGTCTCAGCAGCAGCATCTACACTGAGTCACACTAAGCTCTCCTTTGTCAGAAAAAAAGAGAAACTGGATGCTAAGTAATTTTATCATTTACATATCTGGTTTTTTTAAGTAGCTAAGTGATTTTATAATTTACATGTCTGGTTTTTTAAAGTAGTGTTTGTTATTTGGAAAATTAGTCAGGCCTGGGCTTCCTGAGCATTGTTTTTCAAAAAGGCTTATGATCATGTGAAGCATTATTCTGGAACCACCTACTGTGCTTTCTGACGATGACAACTCCCTCGGCACCTTTTTTCTTGCTCTCTGACATTTCCAAAAAGAACAGCTGTGCTGCTTACGGTCCCCTGTGCCAGGGAAGCAGTTGCTGATGTTATCATCCCCTCCCTTCTGGCTGCTTTGCAGAGTGCTTCTTCCAGGTCTTCTAAAAAAGTCACATTGCAAAGAAATGATTCTTACCCCCTTGCAAGGCATTGGTGAGCTGTCAGGTCCAGGGCTGGGCACAGAAGTTCAGGTGACTCATGATTCTGCATCTTTTGCAACACATGGATGCAGTGACATATTTAGTAACACATGATGTTTGAAGTCCCAAACTCTTTTGTGCTTTTAGAAGGTAAATGGGTGTTACTTTCATTCCTCTCCTTTTTGCTAGAGAAGCTGAGGGAATAAAAATGCTGTTCCTACAGTTAGGGCTTTGTGGTGATGCTTTGACTCTTACTGCTTTTTGTGCTATGGTAATTTAAAGACCCAAATCCTGTGTTGTGAAGAGACATGGAATAAAAACCCATTATAAGCAAAAAATACTTTTTATTACATATTAAACAAAGCAAAATTAGTAACTAGTTTTCAAGGTGTGACGTACTGAGGAGTAGACCCTGTCTCTCAAAGAGGCCCGGGGCTTGAAGAATGAGGCATTTGGTGTCCAGAAGAAAGGGTGGTGAAGATAGGGCAGGAATTATCCTGGAAAGGTGGTTTGAACACACAGGGAAGTCAATTCATAATAAAGTTGGATGTGAAGTGACAGTGCTGTTCTAGGATAGCTTCTCTGGTGAATACTCTCACTCTGGAATGGGGATGTCTCCAGGGAAGCTATTCTCAGATTTGTGTGTCTACACATATGATATACATAGCATGCCTGAGGTATCATTCCACAAGCACCAGAGTAGTCATGTACTTCCCTTTTGCAGACAACCCCTAGGAAGCAGCACCACCTCTATAAACTGAATGTGGTTAACCTTTACAGAGTACTTTGTGCTCCATTTTGGAAGGTTATCTTAATGCCAGTACCTAAGTACTCAGAAAACTCTGCAACATGGTGCTGTAGCATCTTTAATTACCTTTTAAAGAAAAAGAAAATAATTTGCCAAGAGGCTGTTCTGTTTACAATCCCTAATTATTAGGTATTTACCTTTCTTCTTCCTCCTTTTCTCTCTGTATTGCACTCTTATAAACACACAGTGTTGAGTATTTGGCTCGGCCCTTCAGGAAGCAAACATTCTTCAGAGAAGTTAAGGAAGTTCCTAAGAAGCTGATGATAGGTAGACTGCCAACCACTGGTCTAAGATGTTGTGAAAAATTACTCAACAGAAACCCATGTCTCAATTTCTTATATAAATATTTAAATGCATTATGAATTTTGTTTAGTCTGTCTACCCACTTTTTAATCCTCAGTGTACATGTCAGGCTGAGGTGGATATTTAGTAACCATTTGGAAATATCTTATTGTATCTGTAAAACTATATTCTATGTCTTGTCAAGCCATCTGCATTAACAGTATGCTGTGGTTATATTTACATGAAGTAAGTAGGATTTGTTTTATGTATGTCTCAGTCAGGGCTTCAAATATATCCAATACCCCCAGCATGGTGCAGTCCATTGCACGCTAATATACATGTCCAGCTGGAGATCCTGTCTTTTGATGATGGTTTGGGTCACCTTGAGTGATGCCTTTGATATGAAAATTATCAGATGATGAGGCATGGCATAAGCATGCTGCTGGAAGTTAGATTGCCAGCTGCCTTTTTGAAGGACCAGGGTCATCTCAGTTTGAAGAAGACAGATGCAATTATCCCCATCTCAGAGCTGATATTGAAATGACATCATTTCCAATGCCACTTCGGTTTTCCTTCAGGGAGTCCATCATTACTGCTAACAAGACCCAAGTCTACTTAAATTGTGACGTTAACAAAATCACAGCCTGGGCTGGAGCAGCCTCAGGCACAGAGGCTGTCTGAGTCACCCAGATGCCACAAACTGTCACAGAGAATTCACAGTTTGGATTCATTTCAGGACAGGCTGTCATACAGCAACCCCAACCCACTTTGTGGGAGCAGCAAGGTCAGGCAGGATGTTCCTTCTCCTAGGACAGCAAGAGCAAGGCCACTGTTCTGTGTTACCCAGGGAAATCTAATTGCAGCTCATGCTCCAAGTTCAGTACTCCAAACCTGCTGCTCAGGTTTTCCCACCATGTTCTAGGTGCACAGCTGTACACGTGATGTTTATGTTTTAAAACTGAAAGCAAGACCAGTCAATAGAGCTGGAATATTGAAATGTCCAAGGCTTCAGTGTTGTAAAAGGGAAACTTCAGCTTCCTAAAGAACATTTTGTAATTTTTTGTTCTGTTTCCAGTATTTTAGTTGGATGAATACAAAAGTTAATGTGTTTTGTAACAGGACAGGATGAAATGACTGCCTCTTATCCTAAAGGGGGTTTTCTAAAAATGAAATAATTAAAGAAGAAAAACAGAGAGAAAACATTCATGAATGGGGCCCACAGAGAAGCCAGAGAGGGACTCTACCAGAGACTCTAGTCATAGGACAGGTAGTAATGGGTACAAATTGAAAGAAGGAAAATTTAAGTTAGCTATAAGGAAGAAATTCTTTACTGTGAGAATGGTGAGACACAGGAACAGCTGGCCCAGGGAGGTTGTGGATGCCAGCAGTGTTCAAGGACAGGATGGATGGATGGATAAGACCTTGAGCAACCTGGTGTAGTGAAAGGTGTTCCTGTCCATGGAAGGTGGGGTTGGGACTAGATGGTCTTTTAGATTCTTTCCAATCTCAACCATTCTCTTTTTTACATTCTCAATTACACAATGCAAAAATAGCATGAAATCTGACAGAAGTGACTAAGAAAACCTAAAGAAACATATAACATCTGTAAGCTAAGGAATGTGAAGGAGCAGCAGCCTGAGAATGGTTTAAAGGAAGGTACAGAGCAAAACTAGTTCTCTCCTCCTACTTTTTTTCACAGTGAATACAATTGTTCACTGGAACAACATCCCCAGGCATACAGTAGAGTTCCCATCACTTAATTTTTCAAGATGCTTAGGTTAATCACTTCAGATAAAAGTTTTATCAATTAAAGTTTTGGAGAGGATGCTAGATAATCCCATCTAGGCTTCCTCTCCCATAAAATGTTGGACAACCTGATCTGTTGGGGTCCCTTCCAGCCTAGACTCTTTTATGATTTTACAGTACTTTTTTTTTGTCAGGGATATGCATTTTTTGTCATCGGCAATATGGTACCTGCTTCTCACAGCATGTTTTATCCTTAAGGGCTTTCAAGGTTGAATTCTTGCTTGCACTCTAATTTTTGTGTTTTATTCCTTGATTCACCGGTTATATCCTGGTGATCTGAGAAAATCATACACAGTTTTACAGAGAAGTTCTCAGCCTCTATCTAAAGCCTCTAAGGCCAATTCTTCAGCTTCAGACTGAAGGTGGGCTTGTGTGCCTTGATGGTATTGCCAGACTTTCCCCAAAGTTCTGGCTGGACTAAGGAGAGTGCCTTTCCTGTGAACCTCTTTCAAATTCAACTGTAAAGCCACAGCAGGCTCTGAAGTGGGACTCAGTTTCTCCTTCCCTATGTGCCAGTTTTTCATTTGGATGCAGCATTGCTCTCCCTCTTACTTAATTCACCTCTCTGAATAAGCTTCAGCAGGAGGGGCAGAAAACAGCCTTATCCCAACTGGAGCTTTAGGGGTTAGAGCACTCCTGAAAACTGAGTTGTGAGGGTGTGAGCTCCTTCAGCCTCCCTTGCCAAGTGAGAACTGGCAGTGGTCTGCATAGAGCAGGAGGGAAGCCACACTACTGCTCTCTTGGGTGTTTTCCATTATATTGAACACTGCCTGTAGGTGCCTGTGTGGGGAGAAGGGTGAGTGGATTGGGGTTTTTTTCAGATTTGGGTAAAGGAATTCAGGATAAATGTATTTCTGATAGTTCTGTTACAAAAATGTTTTTTAAAAAAGAAATTTTCACAGTTTTACAGGATAAGTGAGCATTTCCTGTTATGTGAGCTTTCAGGAGACTATAAACAACATTCCAGCCATACTTGTGCTGTGGTTGGATTTGGACTTTCTGAAGCCCTTAAATATTTTTACAATGTGTGTTTATTTTAATGGAAGGGTAAAATATCTCACTGAAATATTTCATATTCAACTGGGTGGAACCCATAAACACAAGCAGTGAAGATTTTTGCATGCCCAATGGGTCTGGGGGGCTTTGTTCTGGAAACTGTCTTGTGATGTCCCTCTGATCCACCCTCTTCTAATCATATGTGCAGAAGGGAAGACTGCAATGCAGTTTACTTATAGGGCTGATTTGGGTCCTTGTTGAATATTAGACATCAGATTTGATAAGAATATGGGAAACATTTGTGACATCTTCAGAAGCTACTTAGTTGTACAGGCAGAGATTCAGACAGACAGGGATCTCTGTGGTTTTTCACAGCTGAAGTGTGCTGAGACCTCCTTTGTTGTGACCTTCCCTATGAGGAAGCGAAGATGTATTTAGAGCATGATGTGTACAGAGATGTGTTAGCAATATAATCTAGATATCCATGCTGACCTAAAAGGGATCTTATGTGACTTTTGGGTCACAGCAGTCAGGGACAAGTACCACCAGAGCTAGCTAGACCTGTTGATAGCTGTCCACAGCTTGTTCTGTGAATAAGATGGTATAAAGACAGCATTTGTTATTTGCTGGATGTAGCTCCATTATTTCCTATAATTTCAAATTCCAGTGGAGAACACAGTAGTAAACTCAAGCCTTGGGTTGAAAACATTTTGAAACTGAACACAATGTTCCCTTTTTATTATATCTAGACACTTATGGGCATGTGTTATTTCTTTTTGCCAACAGAAGCCTCACACCTGCTCTCAGTAGTGCTGGCTTGCAAAGTCTGTGACATAGCAGATATTGTAATTAGTTTTATTTTAAAAATAAATGCATGCTAAGTATTTCTAAATACAAAGTTTCTGTCTGTCAGGCTTTTCTGTCTGGAGCTACGAGAATTTGGGTTAAGCTAATCCTGTCAGTCTTGTTAAAGAACCAGCCCCACTTGTCCCATTGCAAACATATTTTGCTCACTGCATCATACGGTTTTTATAGCATAGGTGGGGATAGTAAGAGGGCAAGACTATGCTGAGATATTAAGTTCCAGGAGACTAGTTATACCTGTTGAATATAATCCAGTGATCAAAAGACTGAACAATAAACATGAAAAGCATATGAATCAACAGATTGAATGCGTGTTCTTAACATTAATATGTGTGTACCTACATAATTGGAAAAATGTAGTGTATTGGATTGTATGGTGCTATGGGAAGGAACATCACAATGCCTCAAGAATTCCTATGTCTTCACACTTGTTATTTTTGTCACAGATAACCTGATTTTAGCAGCAATTTTTGAGCCTTTGTGTGTAGATGCCATGATTTTCCTTAGGCTCATTTTTTAGTTAATGTTCAAAATGAGGAATATTTTTAGTGGTCCTGCTGCAGCTTCGTTATATTTTATCTCAATTCCTAATGTAAAAAGGTTGCATTATTATTTTATCAGTATGAGGCAAAATCAATGATCAAGATTGCTGGCTGAGTGCTAGTTCTTTAAGTGGTCTTGGATGGACTTGAAAAGCAGATATGAAACTCAGAGCTGCTTATGGCAGGTCTTATGTTGCTTTCTAAGTACCCAACTGATGCCCATTACTTGTGACTGCTCCCTCATTCACAATTTCTGTAGATAAAAGAATATACAAATATCACTAAGAATATCACTATGAAGAAAACTCTCTAATTTGTGCTTTCTCATTTTCTTATGGAAAAATGTTCAAGTTTGGCTCTTCTTTAAGTGGTAAAAGCTGAATCTTTAAAGTATATTTTATAGGTAACGATACAATTCTGAAAGGTGATGAAAGCACTTGGTGAAGTTTTCATCAAGCTCCACTCTGCTGAAGTCAAGAGGATTTTTAGTACTTCATTACTTTAATACAGCACTTGGACTGGATTAGTGGGTTTAAATCATGTATTATTTGTTGAACACTGTAAGTATTTCAAGCATCAGCAAGGTTTGTGGGCTCTCACCAGCTCAAAACTGCTAGTCCTGTGTGTCTTGTATTTCTCTCTTATTTTGCTCTGAATCTCCTAACCAAATACTCAAAGATTCCTTGCTGTGTCCATACCTGAGCACCTACCAGGAAGTAGAGATAGTGCTACCTCTGTTTTCCTTGCTTATGTCAGCTGGTGTGAGTAGATTGCATTAGATATGTAGATCACTCTTTGGGAGCTTCAGTCTTTAATTAAGTTCAGTATAAATAAATATTGCTGTTGTTTTGTTCACACAAGATCACTCTAGTACTCTGGTACATCTGGCCAGTATTTTCTCTGTGATGACAAATATTTGTTTAGGAGTAATATGGGCAAATTTGTTTGTTTGTGAACTAGGAGAAAACAGTAAATAACAGACTGACTGAAGTCTTCCATTCTGCTTAACTCCTCAGTTTTGCAGCTCCAGGTCTACTTGTGCTCTTTAAATGCAATGCTCAAAGCATTGCATTTAAAGGCAGTATTGGCAAAGGTACAGGCTCTAGAAGCAACTCAAGGCTATGCCTTATGTGAGCAGTGGGAACAGTCTGCTGATGCCTTTGCTCATTCTCAGAGCTTGTTTGACATGAACACAGGGGAAAGGGACATAGAAGGTGAAGCAAAAGCAGTATTTACAAAGTTGATTGTGAATATTGGCTTCTCTGAAGAAGTAGTTATGTTAAGCAAAAACACGGTGTGCTAACTTGAAAAAAAAAGTTAAATGTTCAGCCTAGGTGCCAACTTGCTCATCTCAGTTCTCTCTAGCAATTTATAGCTCCATTCTTATATATAAAAAACAACTGAAATTTTTTGGATTGCTTCAAGATTAAAGCTGAAATGATAATCCCACCTTGAAGAAAAATCAGTGCAGTTGTAGTTTCAAAACCATCAGTGACAAAATAATGGCCTGAAAGAAGTGTCAAGAGAGAAAGAGAAGATGATCTGGGCCAACAATTTGTACTTACGCTCAACAATAACTGGGATCATTGCACAATAATTCCAGCCATGATTTTTGTCCGCAATTGCAGGCAACTAATGTTGTTTTCCAATTTCTTCCAATTTCTTGTTCCCATGATAGATGCTAGATGGAATGGGTCTTTTAAAAGATTTCATAATAGAAGCTGAAGGTGGTGGTCGAAATACAACTTTTTGAGTTTTAAAGAGAAGGGGGAAAAAAGTCTTAAACACAAGCCTCATGTTAGATGATACTTCACTAAGCATGCTTGTGAAATTGAAGCTCTACATTATATTTAAGATTAAAAATGTGTTCCAGGTTCTTTCAACTCTCCTGAAAATAGTAGGAAATATGGAGATTCTCCCCTTTTTTTCAGTATGAACAGTCAAATATGAAATAGGTATTTGGTTTTCATTGAATGCTTGTTCCGTTTGTATGTGACACCAGGTTTGAACAAATATATTTTGTTTGACAGCACCTTAGTGCAAAAGCATTGTGGAAATGACAGCCCTTCCCTGGGGTCAGATCTTTATAGACAGGACAAAGCATAGTTTTAGGCTTTGGTAGTAAGGTAGTCTTCCAGAATTTATTGAATTGTGATGTCTTCATTAACACAAAAAGTGTGGAAAAAACCCTTAGGAAACTATAACGGGAATATGCAGAAATTAAACTGAAACAGATAATTAAGTGAGAACTTTTCCTATCTTATGGGAAAGTATTTAAGCTGAATAACTTTAGCTTAAAACAATAAATGTTATGAGGATCTTTATAAATATTTAGAGACTACTAATGCAGAAATACAGAACCACTAAATCTATTACATGCTTTTGCTATAACAAGGGGCCTCTGGTTGACAATAGGGAGCAAATAACATGAGAAAATCTCTCTGACAGCTAGACAGAGAAGCCATTTGCCTCATCTTAGCTTCTATCATAGCTATCTCTGTGCTGACATCGAGAAGAGCAGTGTTTATGGAATCGTAGGAAGGAATTGCTGATCTTTAGACCTCCAGAGGCAGCAGGGATCATGCCACAGGCCTATGCTGCTCTCCCAGCCAGCCCTGATGCCCCAGGTGTCAAGAAGCTGTCTCTAAAAGGTTTTTGTTTACAGGGCTGTTGGAGTGAAAGAGCAGTGGTAACTGGGACAATTTCCCACTTGAGTGAAAAATATGTATTTTTCCCCCTCAAACAAGATGGAAGTCTCTGACACTGAGAGATCATCAGGGAGAGGATACCAAGTGCAGCAATGCCAGGGTACAGAGTGCACAGAACAGCAGTGGCAAGCACCTGGAAATATTGCTGGCATTATGAAATACAAGTGCAGGTGCAGGTCAGCCTGTTTCTAGTTGCTTGCTTAGATATGAGTTTTGCAGCCTGTCTTTCAGCAAATGTTTGCTGGAAGCTGTAATCCACAATTTTAAGCTTCGCTTTTTGTATGTTTCATTCTCTTATCAATATTGAGTAAGGTTTAATGTAGGCAGGACCTTCCTCCATAGCTGATGATTACGGTAGTTTCAGTATTATTCTTGACCGGAGACAGTTCTTTATAAAAAGGAGAAAAGGTACACACACTTAAAAAAAAAGTAGTTATGAAGTTTTTTTCCATGTGCAACATTCATACAATAGTTAATCCTTACAGGAACTCAGAGTTACCAAGGAAAAACAATTTCTGTGAAGTGCTGTATTCCAGGATTGATTTCTCTATACAGAAGAAAAAGAAAAAAAGAGGAATTTTGTACATAGAATATTCACAGAAGCTAGTTTTCTGAGCAAGGATGTTTACATTGTCATCATGTTCAAAGAGCAGCTGGGTAGTGGTCACCTTCACTGTCAAAGATATTGATGTCTCTGACCTCGTAAGCCCCAGTACAGTTGGACTGGATGGGAGATCATGTATTTGCTGCATTTTAGCTTATATCTGTAACATGAGATATAGTGGGAGTTCAGATGCCTTGCTTCCTTTTTTCTATTTGAATCCATTTCTTGGCGCACTGTTGGTAAAAGTGAGATCAGAAGAGTTGATGTTAGCTCTGTCTGAGAATTGATCAAGTCACTTCAGTCCCTTTTGTTATAGTTTCAGAAAACTTTGGAGTTTAAGTGTTTGCCCTGAAATCCATGTACAGTAGTTTCACGATTATAAACCGCACCTGAATATAAGCCGCACTTCCGGGTAGCTGGGAAGACCACGGGATTTGTCCATATATAAGCCGCACCCGAATATAAGCTGCGTTTTTTGG
>VRYO01002355.1:14527361-14574376 GCA_009812075.1 Sialia sialis
GGGGATATGGTACACACTGCTGATACTTTGGACCCTATCTTGTGTCAAAACTAAGTTACACAGGGATGAGGCTGCTTGCAGTGAGACCATAGCTAAAACACAGTTGTTTACCCTGATCAGGGTTTAGCCTTGGAACATCAATGACAGCCTATTATGCAATATTTTCTTATGATGGGCAATCTTAAGTGCTTTGTATACATTATCCTTAATTGCATTCCAACAATGTGTCCACTGGTTCTGCACTAAAGCAAAACAGCTCCAATATATGATTGGTGCTGGAAGTAAGGTTGAGAAAATCCTACTGGAACTGGGCAGGGGAGGATTGTTGCTCTGTTTATTTGTGTTGGGCCTGGATCACAACCACTGTGACTCTTCAGATTCACTTTTTTCCCATGCTCAGGCAGAGATTGTAAAGTGGCACAGAAGGCAGGGCATTTTTAAGAACAGATGCATTATAAGTCATAGAATCATACAATGGTTTGTGTTGGAAGTGACCATAAAGATCATCTAGTTCCAGTCCTCCTGCCATGGGCAAACATATACATATATTTTTTTACCAATGAAATTGTTTTATTTAGATCACTAGAAGAGAGAGGTGAAAAAAAAATCCATGCAGTTGTCCTTGCTAATGTTTTGGCTTTACATTTTTTCCTTATGTCAGCATGGGTAATTGAAATCCTTGAGGTCAATCTTAGTTTCAATTCCTCCTTTGCTGTGCAAGTCACGGATGCTGCAAGGAGAACTCTCAAACCACTGTTTTAATTTAAATTTCAAATGTTGTGGATTTGTTTCCATTGGCCTTGAGTTTAACTCAAGGTTGTTTTCTACGAATGGTAGGACCAAGTTAAGGCAGCCACAGGGTTTTGATCTCCTTGCTCCGCCTCATGGGATGCGCTGCTCCTGAAGCCTGGAGTGCAGTCTCTCTCAGGCGTGGAACAGGGTGCAGGGTAAAGATTTCCCTGTGGCTGCTAGTGTTGATACCAGTCAGAATTGCAGCCCTGGGTGAAATTTCATCAGCCACCACTGGTCTCATACCACCCAGCGGTTAGCTCATACAGCCAGAATTTCAGACTGTAGATATCTGCTTCATAAAAGAGGCTGTGCAAACAGAAGAAACTATTTTCTCAGTTTCCTGTATGCACCTAGTAACACTACTTTAATGGCATGACCTGTATAACACCCATTATTCATGTCTGTTTATCTCTCTGAGGTTTGGCCTTCAAATTGTTTCAGTATCGTACGGCTGCACGGATGTACTTGCTGTCCAGCACGACTGAGAAGGAACATAAATCTGTAGTTCACCTTGGCCTGCAGACAGTGTTGAGTTCACTTTCTGACTGGCTATGTTAATCAGGTATCCCACTCTTCCAGCTGCAAATCAGGCATTGTGATTAATACTCACAATGAGAGAGCTAATTACTACTGGCATGTAGCTGTTTTATGTTACTCTCTTTTCTGGGAGCCAAATCCAACCATATGGAAAAATGTAGCTTAGACACTATAAATATGATTCCACTTAGACAGTCGTCTCTTCTGTTTTCTGTTATCACAGCAGTGTCAGCACAAGCAAAACAATGAAAGTGAAGAGATGCTGTTGCAAATTTCATTACAAGTTTGAGGTCTTGGAACTTTTTTTTCCTTCTTCAAGGACACTGTGTTAATCTGAAGAAAGAGGGCTTGATTTGTGTTCATTTATGCCTGCCACAATTATTTAAGAAATACTTTCAGTGATCATACTTGAAGAGCTCTGGTTCTTCTTTAACTATTTCTGGCAGAGCTAGAAAGATATGCTTTGTGCTTTGTATCATGACAACTTGTCTTTTCCAATAAGCCACATCTTAAACTGTGTCAGTCCTCTCTACATTCAAAGTAGCTGCCTTCTGTTCATTGCTATTGGAATGAAGCTGTTGACTGTGTGTCTGCAATGCAGCCAGCAACAGCAAGTGAGGATTTCCATGGAAAGGGAAGGCTGTAGCAGCAAACTGCAGATGGGCGCCAGGCAGTGATTGAATCCAAATAGCTAGGAATCTTTGGGAAGAGCCACTTCTGATCTTCATATCGATCTCCATAGAACCTAAGAAATAAAAAAAAAAAAATCTGCATTTGAAAACCCATTCACAAGGCTGATGTTCCAGTAGCAGCCACTGAAACTTCAGTGACATCGGAAAAACACAGGCAAATGAAATAAAATGAGGAGGAGTAGGAATTATCTCTTATCATATTCTGAATCTTTGCAAGATTGTTGAAAAGCAGAGACTGTCTTCTGAAAACAGCAAACAGTTCTCTCCAAAGCCACTTAATCACATTGGGTTTTTAGACTATTTTTAAACTATTTTGTCAAGCATTCATAAGTTGGATTAGCAAATGTGGCTTTACCACAAGAGGAAGATGTCCAGGATGGGTTTCCAAAAGACTGTGTCAAAGAAGTTTAGGTGAGTAGCAAGAGGGAAAGGCCTTTGTGCTTTTGCTTCTTATGAAATCTAAAGGAGAGCATCCTGCCATGGTTTAGAGTTCTGGGACAGTGAGAAAATCTGGAAAGAAACAGAAAAATACCTGCTGCAATGGAGGCAGGAGAGCTCTTCCTTTCTTTACATAATTACTGTTGCAGTCTTGCCATGCAATGGATGCCTCAAACAGCTTTTCACTGGTCTTTTGAAGTAGTTGACCAACCTTCTCTTCCATAAGAGTATTTTCTTCTGAGATGCCTTATTTCGCTTGTGAAAAGTTTCAGAAATAACTTCTGTTACGTGCATTCCTATACAAGACTTAAAGCATATACATAACCCTTACACAGTTACGTCAATATGACAGAGTTTGGTTTGGTTTTTTCCCCATCTTTAAGATAAAAGTTGTCAGAAGCAGCATGAGGTAAACAATGGTAAACCAAAATATTGTGCCAAAAAAGGTTTCAATTCAATTGTCTCATCAAAAGTCAGTACCATGACAGAAATTAAACTGCTGCTCTCAAGCTGATACAGAGAATTCTATGACATCTCCTCATATCATCTTTCTGTCTCAGGAGCTGCTTCCCTCATCATTTCTCTTCCAAGTCTTCTGTTCAATGTACTACTTCTTTTCTTGACACTTAACCCACTTGCTTTGTGTACTGTATGTATTATGCATTGCCTTTTGTACATGCCATATATAATGAAGCGCTTTCTATCCCTAAGGGTTTCTGCAGCTATTTCTGTGAGTTTGTCCTACAAGGCACTTTCATGAAAGTCATCAGTTAGCCTTCGCTATGAAGGGAGGGATAATAGCAACTGAAAGTAGGCCAAGCTCATTAGATTATGATTAAAAGGCAGATTTTTTTTTTAATGCACTGAATGTGGTTCTAGTGGGTGGGCAGTGGGCAGAAGTGGTGCTGAAGAAGTCATGGGTGCTGTGTCTTTGGTTAGTCTGTCTTTTCAGTTATTTTATAGTTTTAATTTAACACTGACTTGTGAAGACTACAGTGACCTTTAATTTCACTCAAGTGGCTTTCCTTCATGAGTCCTGTATGCCATGTATGGTCCTGCCTTTGCTGTCTAGGGTGAATCTAGAGCAGATAGTTGGAAGCCTAACTAAGTTTGTCTCAAAGCAGGCTTGTAATTTGCCCCTGTATCTTCAGCTCTTTTTTGTACATGTGTTTCTTCACTAGAAACAGAGGATTTTCCTCCAGAAGTAGTTTAGAGCCTGTCTTGAAGTCCCCAAGTGGGTGAAATCTCAAGCTGCCCCAAGGACCTTGGCATGAGGACTTGATCCCAGCCCCTTGGTGGGTGCTCTGCACTCCCTCCTTGACTCTGGTGAGGCTGCAGGGACAGCAGGACCTCCTACTCCCACTTGTACCTCTTCTTCTGTCAAGGCAATGACCTGCCTATTTTAATGTCTCAACTGAGCTGGAATAGCAGAGTGGGCAACTTCATCTCTGCGGCTGAATTTGAAAAGAATTCATCAGATGCAGTTCAGGTAGTGAGTGATCTGTACAGGCACCATGTGGGGCCTGGATTCCTGCAGCCCCCAGATGTTCAGCTCCCACCTGCAGCCCTCCCTTTATTGTTTGCTCTGGTCTCTACAGACACAGTGCCGTGCTCCACATGTGGCCACCTTGGTGGCCGGGAGAGTTTTTCAAGAGGCAGAACTAGGTAAGATGCCTTTTATTTTACTAGCAGACCCAGAGAAGCTGTCAAGCCTCACCCTGCTCTCCTTCATCAATCAGAGGCAAGTAGGAAATTACAGATTGTAGCCTCTGGCTTAATTAACCACTTACTATTCTTGTCCTCTTGCATCCACAGTAACTATTTACGCACTAAGACTCCACACAAGGCTGAAGCTCTCTATTTTTCCTTGACCAACAGTACTCTTCCCATGTAAGGTGTACTCACCCTCTTTGAAGCACATACTGGCATTTTTCCCTCTTGTTAATCATCCATATTTCTGTGGTCTCCATAACCATCCCAGGTTGTACTCCAAGTGATTCTTTGGAACCAGATAATTTCCATTAGTACACAGCATTTAAACACAACTTGCTATCATGTGTCTCTTTCCCTCCCTTCTCCTCAGATGTAAAGGAGCATCCCACTATGGCCTTACCAAGGAACGGAAGAGGCGTTCTCAGGACTGCTCTCCAGACCATGGCTCCAGCTTAGCAGTAGCTTCCCTGGGCCCTGAGCTCTCAGCAGCTGCGGCCATCGCCTTAATGACAGATGAGCCAGGGCTGGTGAACCCAGCCTTCAGCCCCACCTCAGAGGACAGCCAGCTGGGGAGCAGCCCCGGAGACCTGCACCGCAGCAACCGCAACAGAAGTAAGAGCCAAAAGTGGCAGCTTCAGAGTGTGGGAGCCCCTTGCAACATTCATTTTTCTGTTAAAGATATGTCACTGGAGGATTAAAAAAAAATGGAAAAAAGAAAAAGGGGTGGGCAAAGCAAAAGCTTTCATTTTACATGGTGTATCAAATTGCGCACTATGTGACCCTATAGATTTGAGGTGAAAAAAAAATTACTTGGCCAGGGCCAGCATCAAGCTGAAGATGGACTAGCTGTACACATGTAAACTGCAAATCTTTGGAAAGATTATTTAGGTAAGTCAGCTCAGTTGGAAGATTGAATGTTATGTGTGATGGGCTGAGGAGGTGGTGTAGGTGTGGTAGTGTGTCTCCATTAAATCTTGGTGTCCGAAGTATCCCCCACAGACGGGGCACCTACCCAAAATCCTGTTGGGAACCATGTTTCGCATTTGCCAAATATTTTCAGGGAAAAAACCCTAAAGAATTGCCTGAGGAGCTTGAGGGACATCTGCCAGCTTCTTGGGAAGGTGCAGTTCAGAGGAGCTGGTCCTGCTGAAATAACAGCAGTCAGGAACAAGCTGCATCAGGAGACTTTGCCTTGATATTTTGCCTTGTGACACTGCACTTGTCTCTGATGAGTGTCATGTTTGAAAAACACGGCTTGGCCAAAGCCAGAGTTAGAAGTGTTAATGGTAAGTTCAAAGCATGTATTTGAGGATTCTGAAGCTAAAATGAAAAGCCCACCATGGAAAGCCCACCTTGTGTGTCACCAGTTGCGTGTTGGGAAAATGGATGAAGGGATGAAGAAAGACTAGGAAATGAGAAGCATTATCCTTTTGTTGTGCCAGGGTTTGGAGAGGTGAGGAGAGGGAGGGTGCAAGAAGAGAGCACCAGAATCTCAATAAATTTTGTCAGTTTTATTATGTGTATAGGCCACAGTCTGGTTTGAGGGAATGTTGTATTATTAGATTACAGTATTTGGCTAGCGTGCGGAGCTGGAACAGACAGAACAGCAACAGATATGAAGATATCTTTAGCAGGATGGAAAAGAGTGACATGTTTTGAAAGTATTATGCCTTTTCTTTTGTATTGCCCAGGTTAAATCAGAATATGTGACTTTTTGATTCCTCCCACCTGATAATATTTGCATTTTCTGCTGTGAAATAGTTGGCAATCATTAGTGGCTTTAGAAGCATTGTAAAGTTTTGAGGCAGTAGTAGGAGTAGTAGTTGCGGGGATTTTTTCACAATGAGTGTTTAATGACTTCCAGCTTTTTTTGGTCCAACATGTATAGCTTGAGAAGGGCAGTGCTTCTTCCTTTTATATGTATTTTTCACAGCATTAGTGGTGATTCTGTCTTGATGGAGGATTATTCTTCCCAAGGCTACCACACTCACAGGAGATTTCTCCATGTGATTGGCAAAACAGACAGGAAGGTGGCAATTCCAGGGTGCGGAACTGAGGTAGGGTGGTTGTACCCAGATTCAGGTGGGTGCAACCTTGAAGTATCAACAGGACTCAGGAGCAAAGGTGAAGCACAGGCAGCCCTGATGTTGGTGCTAAATCCCGTCAGATGCCAAGGGCTGCAGAAACACTGAGGTTCTAGACCAGAACTGCTGAACTGTATTGATTTGTTTTTTTCCTGCTGTTGCAGCTCGACATTTTGAACGTTCCACTATAAGAAGCAGATCTTTTAAAAAAATAAACAAGGCATTCAGTGTTCTTCGAAGGACAAAAAGTGGAAGTGCTGTTTCAAACCAGACTGACAGGGAAAGGGAGGCTGTTGGAAACTCTGCTGCTGGAGAGGAAGGTAATGTTTTATTCATCTTGTGTTATCACTTAAAATGGGGTAGAGGGGCCCTATCCACGTGGGAACTGGATATCCATGACTGACGTGCCTTTCATGTGGTGGGCTGTGCGTGATTAAAACAAACAAACCAGAAAATGCAATCTTTCCTTATTTTCGTCTCTCAAAATATGTTACTGACTGGCAGGCAAGAATATTGCTAGGGTGTGTGGGACCTCACGTAGGGCTGTTCTGCTAACAGCCTGCATGCTACAGCCAGCCCAGGATCTAGCCCACGGGATGTGGGATCTGGGCATCTGGGATCTATTACTGGAGCTGTCATTGATTTGCTCTGTAATTTTGTTCAAGTCTCTTCATCGGCATGTGCCTGTCCCTCTCAAGCAAATGGATCTCAATAATCATACTTTAGAAGAACATAATGAGTTTTGGTTAATGTTTATGAAGCACTGGAAATTCCCAGTGGGAGGATGGCATGAAAGTGCAAAGTGCTATAATTATTCCAGCATTTCTGTGGGCTCCTTTATTACCTCAGCCAGGCAGGTGATGAGCTAAGAATGCTTTGCTCATAAACAGTAGGGAGAGGCAAGTTTGTCTGATGTATGGCAGGGATGAGGGGTCTAGCAGGTAGTAGCACTTAAGATTTGGCATTCTCAAAGCAATAAGCAAATGTTACTAGTCATTTGAACCATAATTATGAAACCAGCAATGGCATCCATGCCTCAAGAGGAAGTGATGATAGAGTGGGAATCAATGTCTTAATCAAGGTCTTCACTCAGCTTTGCTTGATGCCTCAGCACCTCATGTCTCATGTCTCTTCCCAGACCAAAATTTCTGGATACAGGCTTTAAGGATACAAAATACCCAACTTAGTTTTGCCCTGTATTCTAGTTCTCATTGAAACACACGCAAAGTAAGCACAAAAGTCTGCTAAATGCTCCTTTCAGGCATCACTGTGATGCCATTGTGAATTGTGGTGAATCAGAGAACCAGGTTCAGTATTCTTTTGCTTTATTTGCTTATTCCTTCGGGAGAGTTTCACCATATTAGTGTGTTCTTGGTACAGTACTTACTCTCCTACTTCACATACCTGCTGATAGAGCTGAAATCAAACCTGATAATTCAAAACGTGAACCTTTTCCATAAAAGGGACGTGAATATGCTCTTTGACCTGGAAACATCATTAATCATTTTACTATATTTTAAATAATTTTTAATATTTTTAGTTATTAAAATAATATTTAATTATTTTTCCCTAAGTAAAAATTTTCAGGGTAGTTGTTTTATACCTCTGTTTGAACATAGAAACTCTTCAATCCACTGTGAGCAAAAGCTTGCCTTTTTTTAGAATGAGTGAAAGTCTCAATGCCTCAAGTTCATATTTTTCAAAAAACATCTCTTCAGGATGAGATACAGACCACTTTCTACCTAGACATATAGCTGCCATTAGTAATAGTTCTACTGAAATCTTGGCTTCATGCCCAGAGTGTGCGAATAATCTGTATGTCAACAGCACCTATCCAGTAGCCCAGTGCAGTCCAGATGTTAGCAGAAGTTGGCAGAAAGGTGTGAAGATAGCACTGGCCTTTACATTTCCAGCAAGTGAAAAGCATTGTTGTGACTGTAATGGATGTATAATGGCAGTCACTCCAGGGCCCCACTGACAGTGGCAGGACTGGCATTCTCTCCATGGCTCTGCTTGTGGTTTCATTCCTCTGCACCAAGCACGCCTGTAAACTTCTAAATGTATTATGCTGCACTGGAAAAACCAGGTAGGCATATAATTACTTAATAAGCAGTTACTCTTAAGTATGATATCACAGAAGCGGGGTACCTAAATTACTTTATTAATTACATTTGCAAAGAATGCATCTTCATTACACAGTTCTGGAATTTGATCTTTATAAATATGCAAGCAAGTAACTTGAAGCAATACAATTACAACTTGAACAAAGATTTCTATTCAGTTCTTTGCAACAGGTTCTTTGTGTATGGCAACTCAAATGCTTTCTCTGCTTCTTCTTCTTCTTAGAGGAAGAAATGAAAGTACTTCTTTTTGTAGCGTTGTCATCATCCTACCAGCTGGGGGCTGGTTTTCTTCTCCAGTTCTCTATGTTTTCTTCTTTTATTTATTTTTTTAAAAGCTCAGGTGCTCTGACAGTCTGCAGCTAGAATTGTGATTAGAGCTGTTGGTCAGTCTTAGGGATAGCTGCTGTATGCATGCCCTATGTTCACTAGAAGTCTGGCCTATTGAAGAAAAGGGAGCCCTGCCTGTCTTTCTCACCATTGCCACGCCACTCTCCTGGGAATGGAGATGCACCTTTGGGGGTGAATGAGATGGTTCCTGACTTCAGAGGTCCCCACACCCAGTGGGAAAGTTGCTGCTGCTTTGCCCAAAGTTTCCCAGGTTTGTGTCTGGGACTGTCTGAGAACACAACTCAGTCATGAATCATTGCCCCAGGAGATCAGACAGCACCTCACTAACTCTCTGGTAACCACTTTCTTCATCAGGTTTAGCCAGTGCATGAGCAGAATTAAGCTGAGACTATACCAGCCTCACAGTGAGCACAGAGTGATATAAGCCCCTTCCTGCTGATAACCTCTTCTTGATAAAGGAGTGGTAAATCATCTGGCAAAGCTCCAAGTATAATTTATCTGACTCCAGTTTTCAGAATACCCCCATCTTAATTCACATATCTCTGTTTAGTCTGTGTTTTGCCTGTATTTTGGTCAAAGGAGCACTGAAAGTGAACACCACAATAAGTATTAGCCATCAGCAGCCCTTCATGCAGAGTGTGTAGGTGCCTCTAATCTGAGGCTGCTACGCTTGTTGAGCCAGTGCTCAGTTGCAACATGACTGTGAGGGTACAAGACAAAATCATCACTTCCAGTGAGGGAGAAGAAACATTTAAATTCTTCTTAACTTGAAGCTGAATCTAGTAGCGGTTTTGGAAAATTCTTTGATACCCAGGGACATTGTAAAATATGATGTATAATATCAAATGTGTTTCTGTTATAATTACAGCAGAGAAATAGTTACAGTCTAATGCTATCTTATACCTGGAGCTGGTAGTCATCCTGAACTTGGAGATTACTTCCTGATTTTTGTTTATATCCTGTGGTTTGATTTGAATAAACAATATTGAATGTGCTCATTTTGGATTTAAACAATTCAGGCTTCCTTTGTTTCTTTCCTTTCTTTCTGTTTTTGTGGCATTTTCTGTAGACAATTGTTAAATGTCCAAACCAAAGAAAATGTTAGACGTGAATGAAAAGTAGAAACACTAATGAGAAAATATTTTTGAGGAAGGAGCTGTTAAGATTTTCTCATTTTTAATACTTTGTTATTTGTAAAATCCCATGCAAAGAAATATTTGTCTGTAGGCAGTACCCAAGCTTGTGATAGTTATCTGAGAGCAATTTCATTAACAGCATTTACAGCTGCAAATAGCTTTCCAGGTCTAAAGTAGAAGTTTAGAAAGTTTAAAAGAAAGAATTTAATCATTCTGAGATGTGAGGGAAGGTGACAGGGACATGCTTACGGCACTGAAGCATTTAAGATGTAATATCTTCTGACTAGATCTACTAGTGTAAATGACCTTGAAATTCCACTTAAATGATGAAATATCTCCAAGCAAAGACTGCTCCAGCTTTGCTATGCTTATTTATATCACTGGGCTTTTAGGTTGGCTTTACACCTTCAATTCAGTTCCAAGAAAGACTATAGATACATATACTCTTTACTCAAACTGATCAAATACAAGTTGTAAACCAGATAATGTTTTAGGAGCAAAGAATTTGCAGGTACAATTGAAAAAACTTTCATACAGTTGTAGAGTAAAAGAGCTGTGCTTTTTACTTTCAAAAACATTCACTGATTTAATTTTGCAGTCAAGCCCTTGTAAAAGAAATTTAATTTAGGAATGCTTGAGGATGGCAAACATTTTTCAAAGTCAAACTCAGTCTCATGGTGGATGTGATTCTACCATCTGTGAATGCTTTGCAGCAGTCAAGACCAAGGCAGTCCCAGCAGGCACTGGCAGAACCACAGAACAGGCTTCCCTCTTGTACTGTTCAGTGTGAATCCTGTTATATTTTTGAGAGAGAGAGAGAGGGAAATAGCTAGCTAGATAGATATGTGTTATAAATCCTTCAGTGTTTGGAAAAGTATGTGAAGAAAAAGAAGATAAGTGAAGCACAGATGGTATCAACCTTTTCATGGCATTAAGGGTCTCTGTGAGCAGAAAAAAAGCAGTTTATCCAGCCCCAGGACAAGACAGTGCAGCCCAACTTCTGTCTCAGGCAGGCTGCACCCCACAGAAATCCCACAGTATTTTTCTCAGATTTGATCCAGTTGCCATTCTGATTTCCCAAACAGCTGTTACAAACCTGGTTCAAAGTACTCTGCTGTGGAACTATGAGCCAGGCAATTTCCCGAAGAAAGAGATTGTCTCTGTAGCATTTCCTCTACTGCAGACTGATAAATTTGCTTGCAAACAAACAATAGTCACAAATCTGAGACACAGTCAACTCAGCAACAGTTTCGTTTTAGTTCTTTTGGGACTGGTTTGGTGAGAGGTGTCCAGAAGCAAGAAGAGAACTGGCATCACCTTCTACCTGCCCCTCCATTGGACAAAGCATCACTGGAGAATTCATGGGAGGCATTAAATCAAAATGATGGCAAATCTTTGGGAGAATGGCATGATAAATCAAAATCCATTAGGAAAGAAAATTTGCAGAACAAAGTTCCGCACCAGCACAAGGGCATGTGACACTCACAGGCACATGAATTTTCCAAGACTTGGTTATACAAGCTTAATTTAAATTCTGGTGTCCAGATGCTGGGAAGCATGAGTGTGTGTTCCTGCAGATGGTCCTATTTGTGGGGGTGAGCTGGCACATTAGTCAGGCTCCCTGATCTAAATGAGGACTTGCAACCACAGATACAAGTTTTGTTTACAGTGACCTTTGATTAATCTGGACTCAAGAGTCACAGCAAACATTGCACATTGTCACACTGAATCCTGGGAAGGAAGGCAGAAGTTACCCTCATGGCAGCACTGTTGGAAGGAGCATCGTATGCACAGAAATCAGCAGAAACCTGAGCACTGAAGGAATGCTACCATTAAATTTTATAAACTATGGGGAAAAATAGTAATCATATTTAAAATTTTGTAATACTCTGTCATGGCCACTATACTAATGAATGCTCGACATCCCACATTGTGCCAGAGAAGTGGAGCTCACTGTGCAAAGCTGGTCTCTCCTATGTTTTTGCCATAAAGTAATGTGCAAAAATATTGATAAAATTGCACATTAACATTAAGAAAACACTGCTTAAGAAAAAAGCCCACACAATCTTTCTGAATGCAGGTGACATTTTATTATATTGACAGATTCAGAATGCTCCATACAACCCCCCGTGACGAAAACACAACACTCTGTGGGAAAACCTGGAAGAATCACCAAAAACAAGACAGAAAGTTTCCTTCTTTCTAGATTCAGCAGCTCTTCGATATTTAAGGACTGGAAATATAAAATGGTAAAGAAAGGTATGCAATACTCCTGGGTTTTCCTCCTCTGGAAAACCTGACCAAAGAAAACTGAGAATTTTCAGTAAGAGTGTAAGGGCTGGAAAATGGAGTCTGTGAATAATGATACTCCAGCCTCACAACGTAACGTATATATATATGAAAGGCACAAGCCCTCAACTCAGTTGGAGTTCCTTCAGCTGGGGTCCTGAGGTCCCAGTCATTGTATGAAACCAGGTGCTGAAGCAGGGTCTACCTTTTCTGGGTATGGTCTATACATTAAAAACTCAGTTTGAAGATGTTGCTTTCTAGGCATGGCATCGTCTTGAAATATGCATGGTAAGTTTTCATCAAACTGCTCACAGTGTATGCAGACTTTTTGGTGAAAAAGATGTTATTAATTTTCTTACTTAAAAAAAGTATATTTGTGTATGTTTTATATTTCAATTGCCACACTTACTGTTAGTTTATCAAAATAGGCATTGGCCTCCTACTTACAACTGCCTAGATAGTTGATAATACAGATGTCCATGTAGACGTCTGGGATGAAAAGAAGAGGCAAGTCTTCAATGAAGACAGCAGAAATTAATGGATCATAAAGGAGTTATTTTGGTTGCTCAGCCCATCTGAGGAGAAAATGTTTCTGTTTATTATGTATATTTGATAAAGAACACAAATCAAATGAAGACAGGAAATGAGACAGTACAGCCTGCTAACTATGCAAGAGTAGCATTAGAGACTTGCAGAGTGTCAAGAAAAACATCTTGGAAATATTTGGGTTATTGTAGACTGCATATTTCAGAAGGAAATTGGACATTAAAAATTCCTCTGAAAGAATCTGCATAAAGTCACATTGAAAGACAGCCAAGTACCACTGCAAGACATAACAAACCAGGTTTGTCGAATGGCATTGTTCAAAATGCAGAGAAACCTATTTATGTTTATACGTTATGTAAAGATGTAGATAAGTCTTGTACGAGTGTAGAGATTTGTTCACTGCCACCTTGCCTGATTTTGCTCTGGAGTAATTACAAGTTGAAATAACATGAGTCCCAATAGCTTGTTCAGTCCACAATTTTCCACGGACAAGAAATGCAACTGGATAATTCCTTTAGAAGGGTTTTTAGAATGAGCTATGGTAAAATGAACATCAGAGTCAAAAAGCATGGTTTGTTAGGATGTGAAGTAAGTCATCATAGTAGAAGTAGGTCTATTATAGCACTGTTTTGGTAGTCCTCAACATATACATGTATATTAATTTACTTGCGTGCAGGGAAGATTTTCATTTGTATTATTACACATAACTACCCATATAGTCACACTGAGAGTATGAAATGCGCATACTTATTCTGATGCAGGGATCAGTCCATTGGTGATTTTTGAGGAGTATTTTTATTGTCTGACTTTAAGCACCCCACTGAGGTGCCAGAGTTAATTGCTTCTTTTCATACACAGCAGTGGAGGACATTTGGCACCTCCAGAGGTGATTTAGCACAGGAGTCACTCCTTTTGGATGTCTGTGCACTACAAAGGAAGTCAGAACAAGTAGATCACCACACTATGTGTTTGAGACCTGGATTTAGATCAAGTGAATCCACCCTTCAGGCTGGAGAGAACTGAGCAAATCACAAGCTGAGCAAATAGCATTTAGAAAATAGAGGCGCATGGGAGAAATGAAGCACCTTCCATTCCTACATTAAAGTTGCTTGCAAAACTGAAGTAAACATGTATTACAACAGAAGCTGATATTGGAGGAATAAATTGTTAAGTATTAGGTTGGTGAAAGAATAGTTGAGTATTAGTTAGTGAAATCTGTGTAGTTATCTAGGCAGACTTTTATTGCCTGTCAAGTCTGTGTAAAACCACAAAGTCGAAGTCTGTGCTGGTAGGTGCTTTTTACAGACGTGGAGGAGGACAGCTTCCCACCCTGAAGAGCATATGATCAAAGAAGTGGTAAGGGTGCAACATGGTGTTCCTCAATATTTTTCTTCCTGTTCTTTCTTTCCCCTCGCTCTCTCTCAAAAGGTTTTGGTGCCTTGCTGGCTTGTTGCCTGTTAATTTTGTAGTAGCAAATATTTATTCTATCTCAGATTCTGGTCTATTAAGTTTCATTTTATGCTTAACCACTATTCATTAACACTCACTGCACTTTCATTTCTAAAACAGGTTATTGAAAAAATATTAGCAGTTAATTTTTTGACTTACAGGTTTGTCATGTAACCACTAGATTGGACTTGCAAGAAGTTTAAATGCTTTCTCTCAGCTTTGGGGGATGCAAAATAATTGGATGCTGCTAGGCCTGTGCTGGAAAATTCACTGCTGCTTTTACTTTAACTTTGCTCACTGCTGAATATGGATTAAAAATTTGAATTGACCTGGAAAGTATTAGTGACATGCTGTGAAATCAGACATGCCAGCTGAAAAGTAGCGTTTGGAAGACGATACTCTTATCCAGTGCATTATAAATTCAAAAATGACCCTGTCCACCATTAGTCCCTCCTCCCCACAGCCAGATTGCCAGGGCCAGCAGAGATCTTTACCTCCAGGTACTTTGAGCATACTGTGGTTTTAATAAACACATCACAGTAAAAGCCACTCATTCCTACTTCTGAGAGTTCAAGCAGTGAGGAAAGGAGTCTGGTAGGGAAGCTACTGCATGTTTTGATTTGTCAAAAAAAATGTTGTCTTTCTGGTAGCTAAAGAAAAATAAAAGGCTTCCTTGGATGTCACAAGACAAGAGTGCAGTCCTCCACCACGACACCAAAAGTGGAGGAAACAGGGCAGCCTGTGAGACAGGGTTTACAGCACAGCAGGGACGGATGTTTGAGGAGGAGCCCATGCCCATCTGTTCTAGGGCCGGTAAAAAACTGTGGCATGGTTCTGAGGTGTCTCTGGTGACCAAAAATGTATTTTATTCCTTTAAAATATAGACATGAATAACTGTAAGTATATTTCATCTGTATGGATTACATCAAAAGTTTAACACTGTATTTTGCGGGGGGAAAAGGAAGTTTGAATTTTAATAGTAAAATATCCCTTTAAGTCCATTCAGCAAGCTTACCTATCCTTTCCTTCCCACTTGGTATAAATCACATCCATGCATAAAACCTAGCTTTACTAACTGGCAGGTACTTGAGGTTGTGCAGTGCATGTTTCAACAAAGCAAAGCCGTATTGTCAAATAAATACCTTACAATATGCATTTCCAGGTTTTCCCAGGCTGTATCACCTGATTCCAGACGGGGAAATTACCTGCATTAAGATCAGCCGTACCGATCCCCACGAAAACCTGGCCATTAGGATTGTGGGAGGCAGCGAGACCCCTTTGGTTCACATTATTATACAGCATATTTATCGAGATGGGGTAGTTGCCAGAGATGGAAGATTGCTGCCTGGAGACATGATACTAAAGGTATAGTAGTGTGGAGGTATGAGATAAAAATATCCTGATGAAGAATATGATTAACTTGATCATAATAAGATTTGTGATGTTGCTTGCAGAAGACTTCTTGAAGTTCAGAGCACCACCTGTAGGGACTGTGATTTCCTAGCTTTTGCTGACCCCAGTGGAAGCTGAGGACACTTGAGGCATGCCAACGTTTATGCCATGCCTTCTGCTTTATGTCAGTCAGACTTGGCCAACGGGATTTCCCAGGATCTCAATGTGGGCATACTTCACTCTAGCAGTGAATGAAAATGCTTCTGATGGTGGTTCCCGGCAGAGGCTGGAAAAGCATCCATCACCCAGCTTTGTGTTTCAGAGAGCCTTTTTGTCCTGGTGCCAGCACAGAGCAGCAGAGTTAATGGCACCACTAAGACAAAGCTGTTCCTGCAGGGCACATCTAAACGCACAATGAAGCTGTGACTGTAGCACAGATAGGCCCAGCCTAGCTCTTCCCAGACATGGCACACTGCCCAGGATTTACCAAGGATTCCTGTGAATTTCAGCCCCATCCTGGTGCAGTTCATGCTGTTTGTGGTACCCAAGGTAGCAACTTAAAGCTAGTTGAGTTGTGTCTCTCTGAGTGCAGTCATCCCCACCAGACTGCCGCAGAACAGCCCCTTCATGCCCACATAGGCAATCTGTAAAAGCAAACACCAGCCAAATGCTTTTGTCCATGCAGAGGAGTATTTCCCTTACATTTTGGAGATGTTTCTTAATATTTAAATGGTTCAACCTGTGCAGTGTAAAGCTGCATGGAAATAACTTCTCTGATTCAGGTTTTCTAGCCAGTGATGAAATACAATCTTTGTATTTCAACTGGTTTTCATTTAGCAATATAAAGTGCAATGCCTAGTCACTCTTTCGCATATGAACATGATGGGATTGACTGGAAACTCTTTTTCCTCTTTCTTTTCCTCAGCAAAATTCAAATAGTGGTAGTTACACAGTTTTACTGCCATCTGACTTAAATCTTACCTGGAAAACACTGAGAAAAAAAGCAAAGTCTGATTGTCTGGTGTGGTAAATCAGCATAATTGTTAGTAAATATCTAGGGCATTTTAACTTCTACTTGAGGCTCTTTTCTTCTTTGTAATTAGAGATCATTAGTGAAGAATTTTCTTTTTACTGTATCTAGTTCAGCTGGGAGATAAAGAAACAGTGGGAGTGAGAGAAAAGGCTGGCAAGGCAATTTGAAGTCAGAAACCTGTGGAATAAAACTAAGATATATAAAAGGATATTGAAGCTTGGGAAAGAGCAATAAGAAAGATGAAAACTAATATGTATGTCTAGAGACTATCAGGGCGAAAGAGGAGAAAAAAAGGACAGAAACTGTCTGCGCAGCACATCGTTTCCTTGGAGGAAGCTTGTTCTGCACTGCAAGCATAGCCTCCTGTGTGACACAGTTTGAAGTAGCACACATGTCACTTCATATGAAGACATCTGTGTATATAGATCTGCCCTCCTCAGTGCCAGCTCAGAATAGACTGTCTTTCTGCTGCTGATTTACACTTCTCTGTTCCAGGTAAATGGCATGGACATCAAAAATGTGCCTCACAACTATGCCCTGTCAATCCTGAAGCAGCCCTGCCATGTGCTCCGACTGACGGTGCTCCGAGAGCAGAGGTACCGATGCCGGAACAGCGGACTTTCCCTTGACGCTCACTGCAATAGGGACGACAGCTTCCATGTTGTGCTAAACAAGAGCAGCCCAGATGAGCAGCTGGGAATAAAGCTGGTCCGCAAGGCTGATGAGCCAGGGGTGTTTATTTTCAACTTGCTGGAAGGTGGCATGGCTGCCCGTGATGGACAGCTGCAGGAGAACGACCGGGTGCTGGCCATCAATGGGCACGACCATCGCTACGGCAGTCCAGAGAGCGCAGCCCAGCTGATACAGGTTTGTCATCCCCACTGGGTTTGATCTGTGCAAAAAACAAGCAGTGTTTTTTCACCATCCATTGCAAAGCAGGGGCCAAACACTGAGTCTGTGTATTTGGAAGAGAGACTAAGTCAAGGTTAGATGGGAATTTACTCCTCTGAAAGTTCCTTGGTTTTACAGTGGGGAGGAGCATGAACATGGGCATGGAGTCTCACAGAGGTGCCTGCTATCATCAGGTTTTGGAATGTATAGATCAATGCAAACATCTATATATTCTGATCATTATCAGAGTGATGCCTGCTGCCAGGAGGCGTACCAGCCTGCACCCTGGCAGCATGGGTTCCAGCAGAATCCTGACTCCTCTGGCTCAGAAGGAGTCATAGTGCCTTCTGGTTCAGCCCTGGAGCAGACCAGAGTAGCCTAAGGCATATTTCAGGATGAACATCACCCTTCCAGACTCAATGATTTCCTGTGGATGTGGTTTAGAACAGAAGGTGGTCCACACCTTATAGATATTTCTTACCTAAATCCAGTATATAGAAGTCCAGTTCTTTGGAAAAACAGATCCGTAGTTGTAGTTTTTATTAATCTCTGTTTAGAGTCATGTGTAGTACTAAATGGGTGCTAACACAGAATCATTAGACAAAAAAGTCCTATGCCTTTCTCATCAACAGAATTGGTCAGCTTCTGCCTTATTTTCCCTCCAGAACCAATTTGGGTTTTTTGTTTGCAAGCTATGTTTTAAGAAAAATTCAATACAAAAAGAAAAAGCCAAGAATCTTTTGTTGCTTTTTTCTCATATTTATAGCCGTTATTATACTTGCGCAATTTTGAATTTCATTTGGAGGCATGTAGACTGTTCACATACTGAAGAATTTCATGGGCTTCAATAACAAGATGTCAAATCAGGACAGCTACTTTTTCTCTCTGACAGGTATAATCAAGGTTATACCAGTTAGACTGAAACAGTCAAATCCATGCATTTTGTGGAAAGGATTCCTCTGTTAGCATAGATTCACAGTTGGTTGTAGCCAACTTTTATTGTGAAGTTTATAACATAGGTGAAGAAAATGTCATCTCCTTACATAATGTCAATTGTTGAAATTCTGGTCCAGCATCTTTCTGGATTACCTTACGTAGCTCACTAACTGGGAACAGAAGGCAGAAGGTTTAAATTCTCTGAAGGCAACAAGTCTGGAACTAAAAATTTTCAAAAAAACTATTATTGTTGGAACAGTTCTTTATGGCTACAAAATAAGGCATCAGTGCTTCATAAGCAAAAAACACATGAGATTAAATGGAAAAAATTGTTAACAGAAATATTCACATACAAGTGTTTAAGAGTGCAACTAAAGCCTTATTTGTCTCCAAAGAGTGGATGTTATTTATAATAATGCTTGAAATGCACACCAGTCCCTGGGAATTTAAACAAGCCCTTCAAAGGGGAAACTCAGGTTTCCATACAGCCAGGATTACATTGCATTGATGTGAGCTCTATGAATCACATTTGTCTAATGCAAAATTCCTGGAACCTGTGTCTTTTTTGTTATGTTTTTCATCAATTATCATTTGCCTTTCCTGTCTCCATGTTATGCCAGAGAAAAAACTTTTTTACTGAAGCTACAAGTGTTTTGCATTTGGTTCATACACGAAGAGCTATTTCACTGTGTCCTCTGATTTCTCAGCAGCATCCTTCCTGCCTGTTGAGAGCTCAGCATGTCACTTTGCAGTGCATCAAGGTCTTCTAATTCATGGTGGTGAAAGCTACAAATACACCATCAGTTTCTTTAGAAGAACATTCACTAAAAGGTGCAGTAGCTTGTTAAACCAAGCACAGATGGAAGACTGTCAGATTTCTGTGTAATCTATTATTTTTTACTATTAAATAATGAATAATCAAGGCAAATCTTATTCTTGAGGCCTATAGAAACTATACACTAGCGTATGTGAAGCAGTTGCTAATCAGTAGGTTAGATATCTGTCTGTTTATAAGCTCTAAGATCTGTCACAAGAGCTGAAATGAAGAAAACGTGTAAGTGCTAATTAGGAACGTGCACACATCGTAACACTTGGGAATTTGCTGCCTCCTGTCTGTCACATCAGCTTAAGCCATGGCCTTGTGTCAGAAGTAGGACTTTTAATCTAAATAATGAGGCGTTCCACATCTGTTTTCCATGAGAGTGACAAGAAAAGGAGCAAGGTAACAGATATAGAGTACTCATGTGAGAACCCATCAAGCCAAGCTACATGGACTGAGTCAGACTTTAGTGACCCCAGATGTAAACCCTCCTCTTCACCTCCTTCCACCATAGTCGGGAGCAGCTGCAAGGAGCAGATGAGCAGCTGCCTCTGACAAGCAGGTTGAGATGCGGAGCATATCCATGCTCCCTCATCCCTGCAAGAGATGGGGTAGCCTCTGCCAAGAGCAGCCCTGCTGCCTCTTTCTAAGATGCAATTACCTACTAAATGCTCAGGAGTTTCCACTGTGTCTCTCTCTCTGCCTTTCTGCTTGATTTGCCTTGGCTGTAACAGATTTTAATTCTAGTAGATTGTTTCAGCTCTTACTTGCACTTGGTATCGAAGCTTTTTTAATTTTTACTTCAGCATGAAATACATTGAATTGTTGGAAAAGGCACTGGTAAGGGAGAGGGAGAGATCAGAATGAATTAGCGATAAATAATCTGATCAGTAGAAACATTAATGCGTTTTCATACATATGTAAATACAAAAGCTGTTCTTGTTGTTTGGATAACTTTCTAAACCACTCTGACTTCTGAGAAACTACTCAGCTTGACTGGCCTGTAGACAAATGTGCCATTGCAACAGAGACTCTTGTTGAACTTTTGCTAGTCGTTCCATGAGAATTAATCATGTTTTACAACCTTTCTGTAAATAACCAGCTTTGAGGCTTACCATGTGGCAGCAGATGAATTTCAAAAGAAGTCGTGTTAAGTTGAAGCTGTTCATTTTAGAGAAAACTGTATTTTTGTAGGGCCACATGCCCTTGGGAGGTTTAATCTTGTAATGTTCAGTTCCACGTCAGTCATGTTACAAACTAGGGACCAGGGTGGTTTCCTTTCTCCCAATGTACAGAATTCTGCTTTTGGGCACTAGTTGAGTCTGTGAATTAATATTCCATAAAAACAGATCTTTTAAAAATGCCTAGAAAGTTACTTTGAAATATGTGTATATGCACTAAATGATATATTATGAAGCTGTAAAGATTTGAGTTTCTAGTAAAAAAAATAGCATCTCCCAAGATACTGGGAAAGTAACAGAGATGTGCACATTTTTCACTTCACTGAAAATAGCATGGCTTGAAAATGTATATTTCAAGCTTGAAGTTGGAGGTTTAGGAGAGATAAGTTGCTTTATCTTAATTAAAATTACATTTTCCCAAAGCTTTTTTTAATTCTCAGCTACAGCTATTGAATTCAGCTCCAGCAAGGACAAACCAAGCTATAAAAACAAGATTCCCAGAAGCTTTCTCTGGCTTCTGTTAATTGTCTGTGGGAGATAGAACAACTAGATGTGGGTTTGGTTTTCTGCTGCATTTTCAATGCCAGCTTTCCTTGGAGCTTCTCCCCAGTGAGGAGGGCAAGTGCCAGCAAGTCAGCCAAGATGTACCAACAAGTATTGCAGCTGCAGCCCAGGGGCACCAGACCTACAGATGTGTTTGTGGGGGCTTCACGCTTGATACTGAGCAGTTCCTCTGGTAAAACCTGAGAGCTAGTAGGCAGGAGTGCCTCTGCAGGCTAGTCATTAAGAGCCACTCCTTCCTGGCACAACAACAAGGTCTTTAGCCTAGACAGAAGGAGATTAGAGGATTAATTTTTACATCTTCTGAGTATGCTTCTATAGCACTGATGTTATTTCTACACCATTCTTCATTTCAGTTCAGTATATTGGTTTATGGCAGGCATCTATGGTTTATCCAAGTAAATCTCACTCCTTCTCAGCTTTATCTTTGTGTCACTGTTGTCTTGAACAGATTCACGTGAGCCCCACTGAGAGGCAAATGAAGCCACTTGCTTCTAAGGAAACAGTGCTGATTGAATAAGACAGAAAAAAATCCCCACCTGTACACAGAATTAACACTAATATCACACGGTACACACAGAGCCCCTTAAAAATAACGAGCAAACATTGCCTCAGTAGAAACAGCATCTCTCAGGCACATAAATATTCTGGCTACATTGTGAAAAAAGGCCTAGAAGATCTTTGAGCTTGGGTTGTTTGCTTTTGAAGCTGCTCTTCCTAGAGTAAGAGTTTGAGCTACTTTCCCATCCTAAACTCCATTGCCCTGCTTGCTTGCTTATTCCCACCCTCTTTCTCTGTGCTCTGTTGCAGTAGGATTTTATTTTGTGAAATAAAATCCCTTTTCTCCCTTTTTTTAAAGCTTCCTTACATTTGTCATGCTCATTACATGCAGGTGGGCTTAATTACATTGTTTTTTCCCCATTTTCACTAGGCAAGCTGTAAGCACATACAGGTATGTCAGGTTAATTTTTTCAGTTTTCCCATCCATTTGGCAGTAGCAGCTTTAGTTGTCTGTCTGTCTCTCTACCATGGCAGGCAAATTGCTGCTTTGCAGTGATTTACAGAAGTATAGGTGAGACCTGATCAGCACTCACTGTGGTGGATCACTGTTGGATCAGAGAAACCTGGGGATTTTGAGCTTTCTGTGCTATCAGGCTTCCAGCCAAGTTTTGGGCAGGCAGAAAGGATTTTTTAGAGTTAATGCCAAATTTTCAAGAGAAATATTAAGTAGCTGGTAGTAAGCTTTTATGAACTTCATTGACCTGAACTAATGCTACTGCTTTATGTCATAGCAACCTCAATAATGGGAAATCCAACCATCGTTTGAGCAGTTCCTGCATTTCACAAACACTCTGGGGCTGAGGTGCAGGGGATTGGTGCACTGGGGCTGTGGGATTGACACTGTGCCTCCTCCCGCAGGCCAGCGAGAAGCAGGTTCACTTCGTGGTGTCACGGCAGACCAGGCAGCAGACCCCCGACCTCCTGCAGGAGACGGGCTGGAGTTACAGCGCTGGCAGCTCCCAGCCTTGTCCCGCCGAGAGAAACAACCCCGGCAAGGTGAGGGCACTTCTCCACCATCCATGGGACAGGGGAATTGGAGGGCAGCTAGTGTTTCATGTCTCAGGGTGTAATCCCTGGTGTTATCTTACTTGGAAATGGAAACACTAAAGCTGTGCAGCTCGTTATTTATCCACTGGTTCTGCCCTAATTCTACCTAGTGTGGGCAGGCAAAGAGAAAGCAATGGGCAGTGGTGGGGCAGATGCTGATGTGCACACAGTATCCTGGCCATGGCCATGATCTGATCAGCACAGGAAAATGGGCTCCAACAAAAAGAAAAGTTTTTCTAAAGTTTCTGCATCTGTAGCATAGTCTACAGACAAAAAGCTTTCACACGCTGGCCTGAAAGATTCCCATAAGCTTCTTGAAAATTATGATCATTATTAGGCTGTTTCTCATTTATTAAAATGCCCTTGCAGGAATTGAATTTGTTTATTTCACTAAATCTGAAGTCACATGTCTGGCTAATTTATATTAATCACCCTGAGCGGCACCACTTATGCAAGCCCATGCAAACTTGACCCTGGCCACTGGTGCCAGGGCTGTATCAGGGAGGTGTGCTGGCAGGGCTTAAGTTCATCCTGCTTGATGGATTGCCAGTTGTGTCCTTAAAGGGACCTCTGGACCAAATATCAGGTGCATAGCTGTCAGCCAAGAGGCAAGTCTAGCTCTGGGTTTTCCAAATGTTAAAATATACCCATTTTTGCAGGTCTTTTAAAACTACACCATTCAGTGTTTTTAAGCATTAAAAATACTAGTGTATATATTTATCTATTTATTTATTTATCTATTTTTCCTTTTCCACAAAGTAACAATCACTGCTCTTGTTAGCTGGGATCACATTAGCAAGAGTTAGAGCAGGAAGAAGTCAGTGTTCAGTAGCTACTACCAAGTAGCAAGTAGTGTCCAACTAGTCTTCCATCTGCAAGGCTTTACTTTCTAATGAAGCAATGATTTCCTTAGGGAGATCTGTGTTGGACAGCAATTTGCTTGTGTTGCTACTGTATGATTCCTAGGGAAGATCCAAGCACCTGCTAACTCTACCATGTTGGTCTGAGCAATTAATTGATACCACATGGGATTATTTGGGAACATGACTTATCTGTCTGCCCTAAGATCCTCATTTTCTCTTCCTGTACTAAGAGGTTGGATGGGAGCTCTTGTAAGTCCAACATTTTGGGAAGCTGTGAGATTGAAGGCACGGTGTTGGCTTTGTAACAGTCCTTTAAAGACTAATGAGTAAGTGCTGTAAAGAATAATGAATCATCTCTTGTTGGATAGGCCATGGTTTTTAGGGGGATTTCCAGTTTTCCACAAGAGATGAGTACTGCTTAAGCACATGAGTGGGTGTACTGCTGTGGGCTTCCATCCAATGCCACCATTTGGGCGCTTTCCAGGAAAGATCACAGCCAAAAAAGAAATTTTGGATCTGTTCCTATCTCCCTTCAGCTTTGGGTGTATGTAGTAGAGGGCTTCTATCAGAGAAAATGCTCTGGCAATAGATCAGCAGATCAGTACACCAGTAGATACAGTGAGCTTCAGGCACTGCAGACTTCTGGTCTGATACAAACGTTACTGGAGTGTTAGCTGGCCTTTTATAGGGCATGACAGTGTCAGTTTAAATATTTCATGATATTTTGCTGAAGGTTGAACTGAACATAATTTGCAATTCAAGAACTTTAAACTGGCTTTGAAAGATTTAAAAAAAAAGTTATTTATTTAAAATAAGCATTAGTGCAGGAATAATGCTTGCAAGCCTAGGGCCTGTACAGTGTCCTAATGCAGCACATGGTCCTGCCCAAAAGCAAGGTAATGCTTGTTGTCTGGACCTCACTCTCAGGGGGGTCTCCTATGTGTGTTTACTTTGATGAGCCTGCTACCTACTGTCATCAGTGGGATTGCTTTATTATGTGTGATTAATAGAGGATTGTTAGCTGCCTTGAATGCCTTAGTTTTAAGGTGTTTTTTGTCCCCTGAGCTTACTGTACAAGGTGATATTAGATGGTCAGGAATGCTCTCTTGGAGAGAAACTGCTCTCACTGTAGAGCATGTATGTACACATGGGCTGAAATCTGCTCTCAACCCTTGTCTGTATTCAGCATCAAGAATAAACTCTAGTTTCCAGCAGCCACCTGGCTCATGCAGTGGCTCAGGAATGACTTTGGGCCAAGCTGTTGTCCTCAAAACAGCCAAGCTCCATCTGTACATGTGAGGAGGTGCCTCTCAGGCCAGTGGCCACCAGCTATGTTGCCTGCAAGGCTCTGGATAAGAAGAGGATGATCTCTTGTGACCATGTCCTTCTCTGGTGGCAGTGATGCCAGGTGTATAGTGTGCCAAGAGATTGGTCCTGCCCAGCGTCTCATGGATCTGTTTTCCTCTATACAGAGATAGGGGAAGCACTGCCCAAACTGTTCTGGCTGCTGCTTGGATTCAGAAAAGAGATGTCACAAACACTTTCTTGTGCAGCTGAGGTTGTGAAGCCAGGCTGTAACCGGCCCTGTTCAATTCCTTTGAAGTCACTGGGACCTTTGCCATTAATTAAATAGCGCTTGTTTTTAATTGGAACTGTTTCCTTACTTCATTCAAATTAATTGTCTAGTACTTAAAGCAAAGAAAATATTGCTGGAGCAGGCAATGTTTCCTGACCATATGAGCAGGTTAACCTTCAGGTGAAGTACATTTTCCAAACAGACACAGCAATGTTTTTTGCTGCAAGACACGTGTCATGGCTTTGATGTTGTGATAATCTGCTGTAAATATTTATTTTCCAGTAAATACACAGAAAAAGAGGGAAAAACAAAAAGAGGAGGAGATGAACTGTTATGTTTTTCTTCTCCTGACCCCCAAGGTCGCTTCAAAATGACAGAGAAGAACAATTGTTTAGAAGAGAATGCACTGAAATGCAGTCACTGATAAACACTGCCTTTTAACTGGTTTACTTGCTATCGATTATACCTCCAAGCAAGTTCTACGTGTGTTTACTAAAAAAGGCTTTACTTTCCTTTCATCATTGCCTTTGTCTCCGTCAAGCCACCCATGTAAAAAATGGCATGGGAAAGCTTCAAAGGAAGATTGGTCCTTTGCTGTTCAGCGTACGAGTACTGGTACATCTATAAGTCTTCATTGAAATGTAGCAGGACAATTTATTTCCAAGCACTACTTTGAAATCTTTCTCTCTGTTCTGATTCCTCAAAAAATAATGATAAACCAGCTAATGCTCTAATGTTTTTGTTGTCTGAGGCTGGAAGTATGCTGCATAAGTAACATGACTGCTCTCTCACTCAGAGCCACAAATAGAATACAAATTTCATGTTTTGCTACAAAATTTCAGATTGCAATTTAGTGAAAATTAGTAGTGCCCCTATCCCACGTTTCAGGAAGTGGCCTTTTCCTGATGGAGAGTCATTCCTTTTCAAGGGAAACAGGTTATTTTTGCAAAACGTGGATGAAACATTAAGTTTATTTTGCATAAAGATAGTACTACAATGTTTAAAATATTTACATCTTAAAGACAAAGGTGAAAGGTAAAAATTATCTGGATCAGAATGTAAAATTTATCTGGAACAGAATATTTTCATAAGGTTTTAAAAATCTTCAGAACTTCTTAGGTTTGTTTGCAAGCCCTAAGCCAAATTACTCTGACACAGTGTCTGTGTTCTGCATGGACCAGGTCTAATGTGTCCAAACAACTGTGTTGTTTTGTCTTCTCCCAGATACTGGGAGAATTCCTCTTTCCACTGAGCACTTCACCTTTTTGTTTCTGGAGCTCTGTGGCAGCTATTGCTCATCTGCTCAAGCATGGAGAAATCCTTTGCTAAGCTTCTAGAAGGTCCAGTGTTTTGTTGTTACAGAAATCTTGCATCACAGAAATCTTGGAGTTAGTTCCCCCAAGCATACCTTAAAAAAAAAAAAACAGGCACAAATCAAAGACATAGTCTGCCCTATTCCCATAAAAAAATTCTTGCCATAATCTTCCTTTGTCCCATTATTGTCCCTCAAGGAGCCATTGTGGATTCATCTGCTCCACTTTCCCAGCTGCTGGCCCAGGAGCCAACGTAAAATGTGATCTGTCAGATTTCTAAGAAGAGATTAATGTGGATTTAAATGAGTTTTATAGATTATTTTTGCATATTACAAATGTGAGGTCACATTTGTGAATGAGAAGAGTCTTTTAAATATATGTTTGAAATGTATTTAGAAGCGTGCTGGAGTGGATGATGCTGTACCTGCAAGAGGGGCTGGGATTGTCAGGAATTGATGTCAGGAGCACTGCTTATAAAATACTTAAGGAAAGCAAAGCAACTAACATTTAAATCCAGATTTTATTTGCCTTTTGAACTCTTCTCTAAGAACTGAGTGCATGGTAAACATGACATCCAGTTCACGGGTTTTGTTGGAACTTGCATTGCAGTGGTTCTCCATCCTGAGGGCACCTGTGGGTTTGTCTCACCTCACTCATGCACTAGTTATTGCATGACCAGCTGTGTGTATTTAACTTTTCCTGTTCAGGGGCAGAAATATAAGGATAACTGTCCAAAATGACCCTTCAAGCATAAGCACTAAGAGTACCCTGGAAACTGTTGGCTCTTCACTGTAAATGTCCTTCTCTTTTCCTGAACAGGAACACTTATTCTTCAAGCGTATTTCCACCCATAAGTTACACAAAAACACAGATAACTGGAAGATAGAATGAAATATGTCTCTTCTACTATGTCCCCAGTGGTTACATTCCTCAAACATAAGAGGACTACTTCTTACTAACTATACAGATGATGCTCAGACTGCAAGCAGCAAGATAAGCACAACCTGATAGTCAAAGATATGATGACCACTAGTGATATTATTATCAAGAGCTTTATTTTCTTTTAAAATCAAATTCCTTATTTACATTTCAAGAACCCGATGCTATTAGCCTTAGCACTAAAACAGCTCTGGTTTTGGTGGGAGCAGTGCCTGACTTTAACTATTAAAATACAGTTACCTTGGTGCTAGCTTTGGCTTAAGCCCCCAAGGGGGTCCTGCCTGCCATCAGGCCAGGTGGCTGGGAGGTGTCTTGGTGTTATTTTTGTGAATATTTGTTTTGATAGAAAACACCAAAGCTGTCAGGGAGGTCGCCATGCCCACAAACTGTTTATTGATGCTATTCTCTCCATCACAGAGCACCCTTCACACTGTCACCTGTCATGAGAAGGTGGTGGCTGTCCGGAAAGATTACACAGAATCACTGGGAATGACTGTGGCAGGTGGAGCATCGAACCGGGAATGGGATTTGCCTATCTATGTGATAAGTGTGGAACCTGGAGGAGTGATCAGCAGAGACAGCAGGATAAAAACAGGTAAAAAGGGGTGATTTTGAAAGCCTGCTTTAAATTAAGAGCTTCTTTTGAAAACTGAGGGATAATGAAAGAGCTTCACACTCTGACACCTTCAGCAATCCTACAGATTTTGGGATGTGTCAGATTAGAGGACTTCAAGTCAGCTACCAGAAAAGATATAATGTGCAGCAGTACTCACCTCTTTGAAGTATGATGTAGGAATATTCTGGTAGAAAAAAAAATAAATAGGTTTCCACAAGAAAATCATCTTGCACTACCATCTCCTTACTCCTGATGCATTCACTGTGCAGCCTTCATGTATTTTTAAAGTAATTTTTTGTGCTTATTTGTCATTGCATTCATGAATTTGAATGAAATATACAGGAGTAAAATTCCTATTATATAAGAAACCATATTAGTGCCTTGTGACTCAACACCATGTCTGGAAGCACTGGCTTCCTAACCTCATTTAGCTACTGATGTAACAGAGCAATAAAGCTAGTAGTTTCTCCCTTTCTGCATGAATAAGCTTTTAGAGCAAGAAGAAAAATACATTTTATCAGTTAGCTTTGTGGGAATAGCTGGGCAGCAAAGGAAAGATGAAACTCTCAGGTTTCAGGATGTTACATCTTCAAGGAGCCTGCATCCAGCAATGACAGAGTTCACTTATCCTTCATCCCCGTGTTCTCCTTCAGTCCAGTCACTCCTGGAAGCTGGAGGGAAATCCTGAGTTTGAGGGAAGTGGAGGCACCCAAAAATGGGGCAGAATAGCTGCAACCCAGTCACACCCCACAAGCCTGGGTCTCAGTGCCCAGCACTGGCACACATGGGAATGTCCTCTTCGTATCTGCTCAACGAAACCCATGTGAGAACATGACAACAGGAGTAAAACAGCAGGTTTCCCCTTTCCTCCTGCTGGGAAATTACTGCCTCTCAGAGGGATACACTTTCCAAAAATATTCATTATGAGGCAGCATGGAAAACTCAGCCTAGTTAATTTGATAAAATTAGAAACAAATGAATATGTGATGTTATAATAGTGCCATAGGCCTCTGATTTAGAGCAGCTCTTAGGTTATTGTCCTTCTCACTGGGGACAGACTACAAGGAGAGGTTAACATTCACATTGCAGTGCTTGGACTGCCAGTGACACATCCCTGCCTGGAGAGACATCCAGGCCAAGCACAGAGGGCACCCAGGACAGCCTGGCATGGGAGCCTGCTATCAAGTGTAGCAGAGCATTTGACACTGTGGCTGCTTGCATGACATTAGTGATGCCTTTATTGTTTTTCCTGTAGTAATTGAGGTCATCTTTGCAATTTTCTCTGTAGCTGCTGTGCCTATAGTATAAATAAGGCATAGAGAAAGATGGTTTGGCTTGCAGCCATTCAAACAGGCATTAATGTGAAAATAAAAACATGCTATTCCACAAAGCAAACCAGGAAGTGCCAGCTGGAGTGGCAGTCCTCAGCTAAGGGAGAGCTGGGAGAAAAAACATCAATGAGCTGTCAGGTTTCAAGCTTAAACTTTCAAGTTTGAATGTTGTTAGCTAGATGTGAACTCCAGAGACCTGGAGCAGTACTAGGTACTGGTACCAAAGCTTGTTGGTACAGCAGGACCCCAGCTGTTTGTTCAGCTCCAGATGCAGGACATGACACAGAAAGAAACTAGGAAAAATCCTCTGTCCAGCCACACAAAGTTTCTGTGTACAGGAATCTAGATTCTTCCGTCATGCCTGTGGCATGTTTACTAGCATATGCTTCACAGCCATGTTAAACGATAGGATTAACAAGAAGCCTCATCAAGCAGCCAGTTCTTGGCCACAGATTTGACTCACTTGTTTGTGGAGGTGGGGAGGGATCCTGGAAACACTTGCAGGGTTTTTTTATCATCTGCTTTATTGGTCTCAGGTGACATCCTCCTGAACGTGAACGGCATTGATCTGACGGGAGTCAGCCGGAGTGAGGCCGTCGCCCTGCTGAAGAACACCAACTCCTCAGTGGTGCTCAAAGCCCTGGAAATGAGAGCATGTGAAGCCCAGGAGGAGCAGGGTCACCTGCCACCCCCTGAGGACACACAGGTGGCCTCCGAGAGCAGTGAATGGTCACCGTCCTGGATTATGTGGCTGGGGCTACCACGGTAAGTCCACAGATTGCAACCTCTTGCTGAGGGGGAGTGGGAGGAAAGATTTGTATTTTCTGGCAATTCTTTCTTTTGGCTTGATTCACTGCACTGACATCTTAATTAAATCCAGGCTCTGTCACTGACTTGATTCTAAATACCTCCCTTTTGTAAATGGGTACACGTACACAGCAAAATAGACATGCAGTTCCCCTTTGAGGGAGGATAGGATACTGAATTGTTTTAATCTTGTAAACATATCTGGCACTTAGGGAGTGAAAGGAAAGTCTTGCAGGGATACAGGAGCTTGCTGAACTGGAGTCTAGGCTCAAACACCCTGCAGAAGGCAGAGATACCCCTCATGCAACACTCAAGCTGCACAGCCCTTCTTAGCCAAGTCCAGCGGAATTGTTTGACTTTACCCAGATGTTGCAAAGTTCATGCAGTTGGCCAGTATCTCCAAATCACCTCTTTTAACCCCACCCCCGCCTGCGAGAAGTCCATTTGTCATGCACAGGAAGCAGCTGTGTTGTCATTTCAGCAAGGATAATAAGAGCACATTGCCTGTCCCTCCCAGTGTGCACGGTGTAATACCTACAGCTTCCACGACATTCCGGAAAGTATGGAATGAGGACACATTATGAATCTGTGAATATGCAAAGCTGGGATCACAGACTTGAAACTGATACTCAGTTTTAAGGAATGAAGAATTTATCTTATGTGTTCCTCTTGACTGTACTCCTAACTAGGACAGCAGTTCAGTGTCTCTCTTTTAAAGGACAGGAAGAGATGGTCTGCAGAACAGGTGGGCTTTTCTCTAGGCACAGTTTCAGGACTCCTCTTCATTTCCTACTCTTGCATAACAGGTTTCTCTCTTTCTAGCTGGAGCCATTTTGAGCTCATTTATCTTGTAGCAAGGTCTGCTATGAGGGCCAGATGTTTTTCAGGGCTTGGTCTGATGCTAACGACTGTATAAAATGTGCTGAAGCACTGCAAGAGCAGAAGGCAGGCTGTGTGTCTGTCACCCACAGGCACAATGCTCCTCCTGCAGTAGAGAGGACTACATCTTTATACCTGTGAAAGAAAAGAAAATGCAGTAAATGGATGCCCCTTAATTTGCTACCCCAAGCAAGGGTTAGTTTTCCTCACTCAGTCTCTCTGAAGCCAGGCAGACTCAGGGAGATCCTCATTCCTACTAACTTCTTCTGTACTCCTGAGCTTGACCAGCACCCCAGTGAAGGTACTGGAGCATAGGTAACGCTCTCAGTGAAGAGAGAGCAACAGACTAGAGGACTTACAGATGCTGCAATCTGCAGTGCTGAATCTTGCCTTCTATCACCATCCATTGCTATATGGACTGAAACAATCTCACCCAGCCTAAGCTACCTTCATTGGGCTGTGTAGAAAACCTGAGCTGCCTGGTCATCATCTTCTGCTCACAGCTGCCTGAAGTTCCCACCATCTTAGCACGGTAGAGGATGTGAAGGACAGACCTCCACACTAGTGCAGGCTTGCACCCAGAGTTCACATCTGAGTTCCCCTTTGCAATTTGGCAATAAAATGGGTTTTCCCATTTTAGAAACAGTTTCTGAGCTCACTTTAGCCTTCCTGCTCTGAAGGCTGTATGTGTGAAGGCATTCCAGCTCTTTCAGTCTGAAGGAAAATCAGCCCCAGTGTCAGCAAGGCTGAAGACAAGAGCTCATTGTAACTCCATCCCCAGCTGTGAGGCTGTGCACAGAGCACAGCATGGCCCTTCTCCTTCAAAGAGGCATGGGGACATTGGTATGCTGAGTGGGGACACTGCTCTGGGCATCAGACTAGTGCCTGAGACAGGGACCAATGCGCAATAGATGTTACAGTAACAAAGGTGCTCTGTTTTCTTACGAGCAGCTGATTGTAGGGGCACAAGAGGATCAGGTTTGGGATTGCTCACTAGGTATCTGCAGACCCTTCAGTCTTCCCCAGCACTTACTGTTCTGACCCACCACAGCCCACATCAGATGTCTGAAAGTCCTTCAAGTTCACTCACAAGGACGTGTATCGTGTTAACTCATTCTGCTCCAAGTTGGGCATTTAATCTTTCTCTGGTTTTAGTTTGCTTTTGGCAGGGATCACATCTTACTAGATCCCAAGATATTATCTCATGACATTTTCCAGGCCTTTAAAGAAAATTATACTCTGTCTAAATAGATGTCTGACAGGTTCATCCTGGAAAAAGTGCCTGAAGTACAGTTATGGGGCAAAATGTTGATGAATCACTTACTTTAATTAGAATTATTTACTAGAAGGACTGCTCCAAGATATGTGAGTCTAAGAATGTTTGGTACAGCTAATGGAAAAGCAGAAATGTCAAAATCATGATTATGCAGTATCATGCAAAGTACTTGGGAAGATGGGCAGGAATGGACATGCCTACATAAGACAAACTGAACAAATAGAAAAGGCAGTAAAACTGGTAGGAACAGGCATGGTTTTAAAAAAGAGGAGGCTGGATTATCTAAATTTATTTGAGAAGGGAAAGATGTTGCTCAAGACAAGCACTAGACAAGCCCTGGCAGTGCAGTGTGTGTATCTGTTCACAGCAACCAAGATGGGGTGTTCGGAGGCAGCTTGACCTCAACTCAGAGTGGGATGTTCAAGCTCAGGAAACAGAGGAGTCTTTCCTTCTTTGTTCCAAATCCATGAAATTTTGAGAAAAATCCTGTGAATGGTACTGTAAAATGTGCTGAGTTGAACTAAACATTAGAGAATGTCTACAGACTTCTGTTAATGACCAATGAAGTAGAAAACAGGCTAACATTAATAAGAGTTACATGATTTAAAGAAGCTAACTGTAAATGCCTGATTTTCCATACTAGAACAGAATTCTTCCTTTCCCAGGGACTGCATGTATATTACAGAGATGGGTACAGACAAGAGACACAAATATTGAGAGTTAGGGAATTTTATCATTTTTCTGGATGAAGTTGGTAGCAGCAGAATCAGACAAGTTATCTGATCCCTTGCACCAAACCTCAAAGACTTGGAAAAGCCATCTTACTAATTCAACATTTGTGAATCTCACTTAAATTTTGTCCTTTTCTTGTGAGATCTTAGAATTGTGTTCTCTTGGTTTTGTATGGCTTAATAATACACAAACAGCTCGTCTGTTCTTTCTGTAGTATGATCCAATATGTGGTGGTTATAAAATACGTGCACATGTGCATCTGACATCTGTCAAAACTTGGCCTGCACGCAAGCAGAGGGGCCGTGGGCTGGGCGGCGGGAGGAAACAGTGATGCAGGACCTTAAGCATTCTCAACCAAAGACTTATTTCAGGGTAGCTAATTTAATTGTTTGTTGTTTAGGAAGACAGAACTCCTTTATTTGTTGAGGGACATGTTGTTGTGAAGCGTGCACAAAGGAAATAACGGGGAACAGCTCGCAAAAAGCATTTCCCCAGCTCTGTGATGCTGCTTCTACCCTTCCTTGTTTTCCTACTCTCCTTTCTTTGCTCTCCTCACATTTCCTTCCCTCAGCTAGTACTTAGAATACTTTTTAGATCACCCTGTCATAACATTTACAAACATTAGTACTTCACACAAGTGCTTTTCTTCATCTGTAAAGTGAGATGAGAACGAGAGTGGCCAAAGTCATTCTGCAAACCTGGGGTAGAACAAGATGTAAAACATGAAATTACGGGAGAAACCTCCAAAGTAACTCAATCTGGGCTGTAGGACGCTGGTGGAAGCAATTCTCAAATACTACTTACTTGACTGCCATTTGTGCACTGTAACGGGGTGGGAGAAGGGAGTTACCCTTTTCATAGCTGTTATTGCTGAAATCCTCCTGCAGTTGGGCTGGTTTTTATTCCTAGAGCATAAGCGTACTTATGCTTCATGAAAATCAGCAGGAAATTTGCATTTAACTACTTGAAAGCATGCATCAGTAACTAATGCTTAATTGTAGTATTGTTTAGGATAGGACCCTGTGGGTAGACACTGTGTATCTCCAAATCTTGTATCTGAGGCAGGTTCACATATAAATTATTCCTTATCCTCCTCTTCTGGAGTATTTAGTGATAAAGGTAGAAGACTGTAAGCCGGTCTCTTCCAAGGAGATGTGTATCCTTAGACCAGTTGCAATTTAGTGGGTTATGGCAGTTTGACTGGGTCAAAACACCCAGACTGTGGTTTTCATTATCACAGAAATATAAGCTACTCAAACACATTAAGAATCTTCCTATGATGTTTTTTTCTCTATAGTACTTTGTGTAGTTTGTCTTTATGATTAAAACAGCCCTAAAAGAATGGACTCCCTTGGAGTCGGCTGCTCTTTGCTTAGGCAGCACTGAACTATTTGGAGCGAGCTGTAACTGCATTACATACAGCTCAGCTTTTGCCTGTCAGCATCCTTTTCACAATTGTGGCAGTGCTGACAATCAGCTGATGTATGATGCACTGCCATACCTCTATCCCATAGGATGGAGATAAGACAAAGTCGAGTTAAAGCCATGAACACATCCTAGACACTCCTATTCTTTTAAGTCAGTCTCTAGCTATGGCTGTTGTGATGGGTGGGACTTGCCTGCACCAACACCCAGAGCAGGGTGGGTGAAAAGGGGAAGAACGAGTAAACTCACTGGTCAAAAGAGAGGGAAATCCCCCACTCACCATTGTCGTGGACAAAACAGACTTGGCTTTCAGGACTGAAAACATTTAATTACCAATTTAGGTATTAGGAGCCAAAGAAGACAAGCTTGTAAACACTTTGTGAAAAGCGGGGAAAAGGGGGCATCCCAAACCAACCATCACACCAGCACCTCCTCTCCTGACTTCCATGCCTCCACTGCCTTCTCATCACAGCAGGTTACATCCAGTCCCTTTGGTAAAGCAAAAGGCGGCACAGGGGCTTGGAGTCACAACAGAATGGTTGCTCTCTGCTGTTACTTGGTTTCCTTGTGTTTTCTCTGCTCTGGCAGAGAGGAAAATCCTAATGCTATTATGCTGTGTCTATTTTACTTAAATTTATCATATGCTTTGACAGCAAATACGTGTTTATGCTTTCTGGACTGATGGAGACCATGCAACTGGATAACCTTATGGGCTGCATGTATAGGATGCATACAAAGCATGTTTGGCTTCACTGCCTTTCATCATCCTGTCTTTACCTGCTTGCCTACTACTTTTCTATGGTATTAGGATACAGCTGAGTGCCTTTCAGTTTCAGGAATGTGCTCCTTAAGGCAGTGAGTGTAGCACTGGGCAGCAGACACCACCTCTGCCCCAAAACCAACACTGAATTATAGCAATAATGGCTGAATCCTGGCACTGCTTGGTCATGACCTTGATAAATACCATTAAGTGTAGAGGATTTAAGTGATTTTACACATTGAAGAAGTCCACAGATGGTAAAGTAATAAAGCCTGGCTGCTGAGGAAGAAGCAAATGTCACCTGTTTCTTACATTAGCAACCAGTGAATTCTTGTGCAAATATTACATACCTACCATCCTGGCAGCAGGTGAACATTTGTTGGCCCTGGGGGATTAATGCAGCATTACTGCTGTGAAAGACAGCAAATGCAGTATTTAAAACACAATTTTTAAAACACTAGGTATATCAGTCTTTAAGATAAAGGCCATTTATGCTCTTACAGAAGTATCAGGTGTTTCTTAGAAACCTAAAAAGTGTCTCAATACAGCTTGTAACAGTTGCCTGGTATAGGTCAACCTGTATTTTAAGATTTCAAGTAGCAAATACATCTTTAGTCATTCAGTAATTTCAATTGTTCCTGGGGACACCACTAATGGTAAGTTGATTAAGTACTATGGACAGAAATTTCTATCACTCAGTCTTTAACAAATAGAATTAATTTGGTTTAAAAAAAGAAACAGAAATTAATGTACTCAGAGCATTAGGCAACATTTAAGAGTCTAGTAACACTATTCTTGTTTTCCCCTATTGCTAATTTTGGAACTTAAGCTTTGCTAAGCATAAGATACAGTATCATAAAATACATTCAAAAGTCAAATGGAGGGAGAAGCAGATTTCAGTCCTCTTACTACACAATCTTGTGCTAATCATTACAGTGAGGACAAGCTCCAAAGCACTGACTCACATGGATAAGTTTCCCTCATCTTCCATGCTGTGACTTATCAGGTTACTCAACAAAAAATGCTCAGGATCCCTAATTCCACCAATACCTGTCTTTGTGTCATCTGTAATTTTTGTAGTTCCTTCCATTGGTCTTAAAATTATTTGACTTTGACATGCATCACACTAGTAAGTGCCTGAGCACTTTGACATAATTAATCTCATACAGGCTCATATTATCTGGAAGATAAACAAGTCACTGGGCTGTACAAGATAGAAGAAATACAGCTTTTTGAATTGCTGATTTACAAACATCAATTCCAGGCTTAAGTGCTTTTCTCCATCACACCAGCTAGATCATTTGCAAAGATTTCTACCCTATCAAAAAAACTTTAGCCCAAGACTACTAATTTTACTTTTGGGATAACTGGTTATCTGGTTATAACAGGAAAGCAGTACTACAGAAACAGAAGAGAGGTGTAGGTGCTTAATACAGTGAAAAGGTGGCACTACTTTAACTCTTAAAAAAATTCTATGGGTGCATGAAAAGGCAGATTCATTATTAATGGTTCATCAGAATCTGAAGTTAACTATAAGACATCTAATTAAACTGGTTTATTTCAGGTATTTGTACAGCTGCAAAGAAATTGTATTACGAAGAAATACATCTGGAAGTCTTGGCTTCAGCATTGTAGGAGGTTATGAAGAACATACTGGGAACAAACCATTCTTTATCAAATCCATTGTTGGGGGAACACCAGCATATAATGATGGCAGAATTAGGTAATGATTACTATCTTAAAAAATGTAGCATTTAAAAAAGTTTTTCTTCTGGTTAACTTGTGAGGGTTTTTTAAAAACATGTTTTCAGTAAGGCAGTGGCAGGGATGGGGGAAGGACTAAGAAACTTTGGTATTCTGAAGTTTAACAGCTCTGCCTTGACAGCAGAATGTTTTCAGATGTATAGCAATCCAGTAGTAAGTTAAGAGTCAATTTGATCTCTGGGGTGGTACAAAGCATGCCAGCACAGAGGTTTCCCCACGTCCAATTCTAAACATCCAACCAAACAACTTCCTTGCAAACACCAATACACTTAAAAGAGACTAAATGCATAATCATGGCACAAACTTACATCAATTAACAAGGCTTAAAAAGTACAGTTGTTTAGAACACAGATCATTCTAGTATCTAAAGACAGCTACAAGAAAGCTGGAAAGGGACTTTTTATAAGGGTATGTAGTGCTGGGACAAGGGACAATGGCTTTCAACTGAAAGACAGTAGGTTTTAGACCATAATACTCATTTCTACCCCTTCCCCTGGCTTAAGGATGTGCTTCGGCATTTGAAAACATCTAAGATAAGAAGTCACCTCGTTTAATTGTTGTCTTGCATTTGTTTTTTCAGATGCGGTGACATCCTCCTTGCTGTCAACGGCAGGAACACATCAGGAATGATGCATGCCTGCTTGGCAAGGATGCTTAAAGAACTAAAAGGAAAAATTACTCTCACAATTGTGTCCTGGCCTGGCACATTTTTATAAAAGAAGTCTTCATGGAGAGTATGACAAGTATCTTAACATGGGGAAAAAAAATTTTAAAAGGAACATCAGTCTTTGCTTTTTGGGGGGGTCAAGTATGTATTTATAAAGAAAAGGTTTGTGAAATTTCAACCTGCATGTCAAGAAAAGTCAAGTTTAGGCAAAGCAGTGACACCTGTCAAAAATCACTTCAGAGTGATCCAAGCTACAGACTTAAGTCCTTCCTTCCCTGTGTTCTTAAGGGTTTTTTGTTGTTTTTTTATACATATCTATATATCTATTTAATGCATTATAATAATAATGAAATCTATAGAGCAACAGCTTCTGCTCACCCACTTTATTTTGATTTACAAAAAAAAACCTTGAATAACTTGTGAAAATATTTCTTGCAATTTTTCTAGTTGCAATAATCAGGTGAAGGTTTTTATCCAACACGTTAATAGCACTTTGATTATGTGTACCTTTTCATGGTCAGCATGAAGCTGGTATTTTCAAGACTTTCAAGTACTGTTTGTTAGTCTGTAAAACTGTGAATGAAATTTCTAAAATAATTAAAAATAATTGTAACTGTGTACTTGTACAGAAATTATTTTCATCCAAAACCAAATTACCTTGTTTCCCTGGTTTGTTGTGATTAATACTATTAAATCTGGGATTTTTATATAGAATATTACTTTTAAGGAAGTACACTGCACCCTGCTAATGCCATCAAGTAAGTCTTTTGAATAGCAGTAACATTTTTGTGGGACTGCCTTATCAATCACACTTGATACTGTTCTGCATGAAGTAAATCTGAAAGTGATGATGGTCTTATATGTCTTTAAAATAGTCCTTTGTCTTTCTCTGCAAATTACTCATGTTCCACAGTCTTGTTTTTATCTCACAAGCTTGCAGTGGGAAGAGGATATGTTTGTTAATCTTTGTCATGTTAAGGGCAGCTGTTCCCCTAGAACAAAGACTAAAATGAACTCTCTCTTAAGCCACTGAAAAGCAGCAGGAACGATTATCCAGCTTAATTTATCCTTATGCACCCACACAAACCAGACATAATTACCAAGTGCATCATCACCATGCTCAGAACTAAGAACAATCGGCACCTTTCCCACTTTCCCTTTTTTTTGCTTCACATTATTTCAAGGCTTTTGAAGAGCCTGCAGTTTCTGTGTGTCCCTGTAGAAAGGATGACCTTTCCAGATATGACTCCAAAAGCTATGCTAAACCCACACTGTTCCAGATGTTGGGTATATAACAAAATGAATGCACACTGTTTCTAAAGTCAGTAAAATAATGACCTTCCCGTTGGCTTATGAAAAAAGGAGACAATTTAATACAAAGAATTTAAGCCCTACTTACATTGTAAGAGCATAAGCCTCTAGCTGTAAGATGTTTTTTCACTTTTTCTTAAAAGACAAAGTCAGTCCATGAATCTTAACATGAAAAATTCGTTCTTTTATTTTCAAAAAAAAAAACCAAAGTAACCTTTGATTTCAAACTAACAGAACAAGATTAAGAGCAAATTATTATAATTCCCAGAAAAATAACAAGATTTATAGTAATCTATTTCTGGCACTAATATATATGCAAGTAGGCAAAAATCACACAAGCCTATTCCACAGGGGCAGCTTCAGTGTTTTCCTGTTCAGGAGCAGGTTCACCACTGGCTTCTTTTCCTTCTTTGCTTCTTTTGGACTTCTTGTGTTTGTGCCTTCTGTGGCTATCTCCTTCTTCACTGTCGTGACGACGTCTGCTGTTACTAAATACAGAGAAAACATGCCTCAAACACTTGACACTTCAGGCCCTATTTAATTACAAAGTACCAAAAAAAAAAAAAGCTTCTGCATTCATATTTGAAAACTGCCATCTGCTCCCAACTCAGAGCTGAATTTTTCCTGGAATGGAACATACATCTATCCATCCTGTACTTTTTGTGGGGGAAATGGAATTTTTCACATTTGTAACCCATATTCTATTTTAACAATGTCAGAGGTACCTGCTGGCATTCCTTAATAATTTCACATTCTTGTTGACCCCATTTTCTTGACTTGACTTGAAATGGACAATGTAGAACAATTTCTATCAAGTGACTATGAGGATTTTGTTACTAACTGAGAATGACTGTTGAGTTGTTCTGCTCATGCTGCTTAATGTCTGCTTTATTCCACCTCTTTCTGACTCACCATTTTTACTTTTGGTTCCCCAATGTCCTAATTTCTGTTCACATACTGACTGTTACATACATCAATATGTCACACACTCAATATGAGGTTACCCAGGGTCAGTATTGCTTTTTGTCTGTCCACATTTTATATGGCAAACTTGTTTCAAGTAGCACATTCAAGTGTTTACAGTCTTTCCACAAAACTCCTGTTTGTTTGGGGTTCTTTTAAAAGTTTACCTTTTTTTTTTTTTTTTTTTTTTTTTTGAACTGGGCAGGTCTTTCATATCCTATTAAAGAAAAGAGAAATCAAACCTTCGAGATGACTTGTGTCGAGTGTCTTCTTTCTCTCTGTGTCTCCTGTCTCTGTGTCTGTCTTCTTTCTCTCTACTTGTCCTATGGCGGTCGTAGCCCCTCTCTGCATAGTCTCTGTATCTGTAGCGTTCCTCATCACTGATTCAGAAAAAAAGAGATTTTTAAGACAGTAAGGCCAAGGAGTATAACAAACTAAATGACAGGAAAATCTTAATATTTCTTCTGGATGTCTACATGAGTTCCAGTGCTAAAGGACATAAAAGTTCTTCATGTTATACACTACACTTGTGCACTAAATGCAATTTTGATAAGAAATTGTTCATTAAAAATGAAAGAAAAAAAGAATACAACAGTGTCCCATTAAGCTTATATAGAAGTTATCAAGCTGTTAGCTTGAACCTGTATATAACTGTGAAGGAAATACAATCCTACATAAACTTGAGTAATGTTTTCAGATCAGTGTTTGAGACATTCAACACTAGCAGCACACTTTTTGACTACTATACAATTTGGGTGAATTAAAATTAGATTTTGGTACAGTTACCTATTTCCTTACATCCGCTTCAAAAAAATGAAAAGCTAAGTACAAAGGATAAAATACGTTAAAGGTTTTGGGCTGCTTTTTAAATTAATTTTTCTCCAGTGCTAGTGCTGTCTCTAGCTTCCATATCTCTCTTGGATTGCCTTGCCACAATGCTGGTAAAAGTCCTATATATCACAGGTTAGACAAGAATTCAAAGGCTTTACTTAAAAAACATATTTTTATATTTTGACTTTACGAAAAGGGTTTACTGAAATCCAAAAAAAAAAAAAAAGAACACTGTCCCTTGTTAGCCAACACGATTCAAATACTGAATTAGCATAGCTTAAAAAGGCATGATCATTTCATCATTTGTCTACTAAGAAAATCCTATCCAGCATCACTTAATAGTGCACTTTCAATACAAATGAACTCAATGTAATTATTTATTTATCTCATGAAGTCTTCCCTAACCACCTTGCGAGAGCCACACCAAGTCCTAAAGGAATGTAACCAGTCTTTCAAAAGAAGTAAAATCAGTAACAATTTAGATACTGTTGACCTAAAAATAGGCAAGTATTTCTGTCTCTGCTAACATCTACCACAAAAGAAAGTATCTTCCTGAGGTCCCTGCAGCAGCAGAACAGATCAATCAGATCACACGGAGAGCATAGCTCAAGCCTGAAGAGATTTCTCACATCCTGGAGCGGTGAGAGCTGAGATCAAACCCATTTTATCTTCCACAATATGGATCCTCTGGCCATTTCCCAAGTGAGGATATTACATTAATGATTATTACAGCTATGCGTTAAAACTTGGAGTGAGAAGGGGGAACACCTGAAGCAACAGGCACTGGTCTTTTTATGAAACCCTGTATGATTACATCATTAAGCAAATGCCAGAAATTAGTAATTTAAGATACTGTAGAGAAGCATTAACCATCGCACAAAAAATTCTGCTTTTCTAAGGGGCACAAAAAATATTCACACATCAAGACCAGGAAAACTACACCTACAACTGCAGAACTCAAAATTATGATACGTCACTGAGTAATACAATTTCACAGACTTTATAATGCATTTATAACCTCAGATCTGAGAGTAAGCGGATGGAATCCTGCAAAGCACATTTGTGATCAAATGGCACAAAAACTGAGGTTGGAAAGCATAATTGTCATCAGGACCAAACCCCAGCTAAAGTAGGGCCATCAGGACCAGCTGACCAGTACCCATGTCCAGACAGCTTCAGGGTATCTCCACGGATAGAGACTCCCCAGCCCCTCTGGGCAACTGCAGTTTCCTCCCGTATCTGATATTGCTTCCCAAAACTAATATTTTGATGATCAATAACTAATAAAAAAGTTAACCACTAACTTCTGATAAACTTGCCATGAGAATTAGATGGCTACTTGTAGACTTACGGCTTGGTTTCAAAGATGAGATTCCAAAGCCCTGGATGGTAACTCACACTCTGCATTTGTTTCATTACTCAGTTATTTTAAAACACTCTAGAAAAGGTTAAAAATATTACTGATACTCCATTTTATACTTTATTTTGGCAAACTACTAAAGAATCATGACAGCTTGTAAGTGTGTCTGATGAAAATAAACAACTTCCCTAAGTAAAGCAAAAAATCAGTTTGCCAAGACCAGTGTGTTGGGAGCTTTCAGTAACACTCTAATGCTGTTCAATGTTTTTGACCTTTATCGCACACTGATCGTGGTGTCTCGTTCAGTTTGCTGACCACCAGGACACCAAATCCTGTAAAGCTGCAATCCAGCCAGGCTTTATCTACTCTTCTGCACAAGATGATTAAGTTCCAGTTGCTGGGGTTTGTTTTTTTGTTGGTTTTTTTTTAAAATTTTTCAAATTGCTGAGGAAGAACCACAAAACAGAAACATATCAATCAAATTCCAATGTCTACATTTTTAGTGGTAACTAATTGACTTGAAACTGCTAAAATAAAACAAAACAAAAAAACCCCAAACAAACAAAATAAAGTCCCAACTTTTGCAGAAGGGAAACAGTCCAAAAATAATGGCATCTTCTCAAGAGGGCAAAGTGAGATGCATTGTAAAAATGCACACTTTTCTCTGAGGATAGCAGAGTAAAAGCAGAACATAATATGAAGACACTGGAAGTTCATTTTTAGACCACATTTTGGTTATAATAGAATAAAAATAATCCTATTTTCCTGTAATTTTAAGAAATGCTGTAGCAAAAACACAGGCTATTCATCTGGAAAACAACTGCTAAAAGCATTGAAAGCCATAATTTCTGAGCAGTGAAATGCTAAACCTGATGCTTACTACAACCCCACCAACATACCACTTGATCAAAGTTTAAACCAAGGGAATATAAATAAAAGCTATAAACCTGTGCAGTCTTTAAAATAGTTCATGTTCTCTTCCTCACAGCTCCATATATTTTATTTTCATAACTGCACAGAATTGAAAATAAACCTTCTTAAGAAATGTTATATCTGCATGTTCTTTCCTAAGCCTCTCCCACCTCTTCTGTGATTCCCAAACCGACTTATCCTAGTTAAGGGCCTCCCATTTTCTTACACAGCCATGTGGCAACAGCTTTGCTACAGATGGTGGATAATTTAGTCACATAAAAAAGTCGAGGCCTGCTCTTCCCCCTCCTTTACAGATAACTCTGGCAGCAGCACAGAGATTTCTTGAGGCCTGGAAGCTATTAAGGTTCATTTCAAGCACCCTTGAATGACCAGGGTTCTTTCTGGCCTTCAATCAAGCTGTCTGAGAAACAGATGTTTAGATAGGTCTTCAGCCCTCAGAAACTGACCCTGGAACAAAACACACCCCCACAGGAGAGAACATCACCACACCAGTGTACATGGAAAATCCCCCAGCCTGCACCCAGTTTGGGTCTTCAGCTAACAATCATCATGCAACAATGTCATCTCTCAACCGCAGTAACGTTGACTCTCAGCGCTCTCATTCCCTTCAGCTTAAAACCATTAGTAAAAACGATCTGCCTAATAGCTAACATATATAGTCTGCAAAAATTTAAATTTAACAACAAACATGGAGAAAAGTGTCAGATATTTACCCCGAAAAGCTTAGTAGATAACAAGCAGTGGAAATTTAGAAAAATCTGGCTAACCAATAGACCTCTGTTCTATGGAGCCATAGTGAGCTCAAATTAAGTGTTTTGTACTTGAACAAATGAATCACAGAACAGTTGAAGCTTTATTTTTAAAAGCAATTAGAAAGCTGAATAAAGTTATCTGACAACTTTCATCATCTACATAAAATTAAAGCTCTTGAGCTTGAAATAATAGTTTTAAAAAAGAGAGGAGAGATTATTATTCAGCCATTTTTACCAGCCATATTAACCATTTTAGCAGGCATTTAACACCATTAATTAATGCTGAAACACATTGCTCTTAGTACCCAATAGGCAACTAAAATTCTATAGATTTTTATGTAGATTTTTTTCTAGACCTACTGATGTCAAAAAGAGATGGATATTTCAGACACTCTCAAGACTTAAATCACCTTTAACCTGTAAAGCATTATGACCAATTCAGATGTATAGTCTTTTTTTTTCTGCTTCTGTTTTACATGTAGAAATTCAGAATTATAGTTTCCAAGAGAAAAGGTGAAGGAGAGGAAGCCACCTCACTCAGCTCTTTGGAATATGCAGCAGAACACAGAATTTGAATGTTGAAGTACACTGTTAAACAGAGACAGGGTTTTGAGCAGAGTTACAGCACATTTGGACCATTTCACTGACCTGTTGAACGCACTTGAAGATGGACTGTGGTCTCGGTCCCTCTCCCTGTCTCTGGTACGGTCTCGATCTCTGTCTCGGTCCCGGTCACGATCCCGATCTCGGGATCTCTCTCTCTCACGTTCCCTATCCTTCTCTCTTCGTGCATAGTAATCCCACTGTTTGCTAGTGTCCAGAAGACTAGACCATGCGGGCGCAGAACCTGCAGGGTGTGGAAAGGTGACTAAAGAAAGAGATGCAGTTATTAGAAAAAATCAAATATCATAATGAAAACTTCTGCATGAAAACACATTTGTCAGTTTCCTCCCATGATATTTTTTAATCTTCCCCTTCCACCTTAGCGTTAATTCTAAGCAAACAGTACCCTTTTTCCGTGATGATTACAAAAACTTCTGGCACTCATTTAAATACTTCTTATGAGGATGTACAGAACCAGGGTATATATCTCAAAGACAGTCTAAACACTTTTGGGGGGAAAAAAATTTGTGCAAATACTTGCTCAAAGAATCTGATTCTATGTGGTCAAATGGCTTTATTTTCGGGGAACAATAAAATAAACACAACCAGAAAACAAAACTGATTTTGAAACTCATGTGCTCTGAAAATATAGTTCAGAAAAAGGACACTTCCAGTCTCGTATTTAAATGCTATTATTTTTATCTCTTGTACTTGAAAATCATTGTATTTAAAATATAATGTTATCTATGAAGTTCTCATTCACTAATTTATATTCTATATTATGCTTTTTAATACTTTTCTGATTACAGATGTAAAAGGAGCTTTAGAAATAAATTCACTCTGGAGAGAAGAAATAATACTCTCACTTGTGCTCGGTAAGATAACATTAACGAATACTCGGCACAAACACTAATACCACTAAAATGTAACCGTTTAAGAAAATTAGGCATAGTCTTTATCTAGAAGTGACATGTTAAGATGTTAAGAAGGAAGTCTTAACACTGTCTCCCAACCTTTTTTACACAGCTAGCAGTGGGGAGAAGGAAGATGCTTCTCCACTGCTTTTTGCCAACTTCAGCAAAATACAGAACTGCCACTTGTAATGCCCCAATTGATCTGTCCTGCCCTCCCTCACCAGAAGTCCCGTGAACGCATCCTGTAAAGGAAAAACAAGGGCTGAGTATTTAGCTGGAAACAGCACTCTCTAGTGGACTTACAGTACTGAGGACTTCTCCCTTTCTGCTTATCTGCCTTGCTAGCTTTCCTAACTTTCAATAAATCGTTTGTTTTGAGCTCCACTTCATCATCTATAATATGAGAACAACATTTACTTGACTTCATGGTGTCACAAAGAGATTAACAGTACAATTACATAAATATCCACTGAACAATGTAAAGTGTGTTACTGGTGCTGTATTTAATACTGAGTTATAAAAACAGTGGCTTCTGCTGACAGCTATGTTCAGACTGCCTTGCTTGCAACGTCTGGGGTATGCCTGCCCCAGAAAGCTTTGGCAGAAGCTTAAGAGAGCAGTTTGCCAAGCGTCCAGAGAAGGAATACAAAAGACCTTTAGAGCAGGCAGTGGAGCAGGAAAAACCACTTCATTGTTAAAATACATTAGCAATGAAAAGTATTATAAATTCCTTAAAAAAGCATTTATACAAGGTTTTGCCTCTAATAAAACGCTTGACACTGTTTAGCTTCAGGTCTACAAGCAAAAGGAAGGGTTAACAGAAAAAAATGTCCTAATACAATATTATGCTGTTCATTATAACTGCCAAGACCTGAAATTCGTAGAAGGAAAGCAGCCAGAAATAGTAAAAAAAACAGCTGGACTTTAAAGACTGCTAATTTCCTTGACTTGCCACTATGTCAACAATACACGTATGGTACATGAGTCACTGGCTGCTTGGGTACTCTGGTCTAAAATTTAAACTTTAAATGTATACAACAAACCAATTATCAATGACAGTACAAATTTTTATAATAAATTTTGGATACTCTATCACATCCTGAATAATTCTCATCCGACAGAAGTATTTCTCCTCAGAAAAATGAGATAAAACAGTAATTTGACACACTGCACATTTTTATGTCGAGATTTTCACTAGGAATTATTCACAACACACAAGCTTGCTTTCTAGTATGAACTGGTGTTCTGCTTTTTCTACATTGAATGAAGTAATTTGCCACTTCTGTTATTTCTACATGGATTATTCCAATAATTTCTGCAAGAAGAAAATTAAAAAATTTAACTCTGATTTTATTTTTAAACAGGAAGAGAGCTTTGAATAATTGCTAATTTTGGAGACATGAGCCCTATTTTGGAGATGGTTGAAAACTTGAAGCTTCATGACATAAGGCAAACTATTTAATGCTTCTTCCTTGTGCCTCAAAAAATATTTACTCTAAAACTGTTTCTGTAATGTTAAATGTCTTGCAAGCTCCTAAGATGTAAAGAACATTTAGAGCACAGACCAGAGAACTGCTTGAGGAAAAAGCAAGCCAGCATTCAATAGAAGGAACTTCAGTGGCTGATCAAACACAGCTCAATCAAAGCCAGAGATATGATGGCAAAGGTAGCACTGAATTGTGAAAGGATTTCAGTGCAAATTGATGAAACCACATAGATGTGGTACAAGAGCATAAAAACAGAACAGACATTCTTGAAGCTGTAAGTTATTATTTTACTACATAACCTTCCTGAAGGGTTTGCAATGCGAAACCCAACTGACCACAAGGGA
>VRYO01002355.1:14575376-14589893 GCA_009812075.1 Sialia sialis
ATGTGCTCCATTTGCACATCTTCCCCTGCAATTTTGACAAAGCTAGGAAATGCACAAAGAAGATTGTCAAAGAAGACAACAGGTTGGAGATTCAGTGCTATCACCCAAAGCAACTATTCAATAAATATACTTAGTGACTGTAAATCACAGTGATATCTGTACCCTGCTGTACTGTGGAGCTCTCAATGTCCCCAAGTTCTGATCCACAGAGAGCACTGCTAAACACTGATCAGTGATCACACTGCACAACAGGGACTTGAGAGTATGAGGCTGACTAGGAAAACATTTTTCACTAAGAGATGAGCAACGGTGATAACTTGCCACAGAGTCTCTACAGATTCAAAAATCCCTATGACATAGACAGCTTTGAGACTGACAATTGCTTTGTGCAGTAAATATGAAAGTTTTTGCTGCAAGAGGGATACCAGATCCACTGCAAGCACACTGTGAAGATAGGAGTGGACTGTGCTCTTTGGTCTCCATAATAATATAAAGGCAAAAAAATTTTTAATCCTGCTGAAGAAGTTCAAATTCAATGTTAGCATGATCATGGTAACATTGATCCTTTAAAACTGATGGTGCAACAACACAAGCATGCCATCATCTCTAAAGGTCAACATAAAACTTGGAAATATTCTTATGTCCCTGACAGTAACTGACAAAACAGAAAATTCTAATGAAAGCAGTACCAAAGTGAAAAAAATTCTACACCGGAGACTATGTAAATAGATGTCACATACATACATTAGTATGTGTCAGTAAGACTGCTTTCTTCTTGATACTCTGCATGGCTTTAGTTGTACATCTCAGCTTCTATCTTTTTGTTAAAACACAATTAAATTGCTGCTAAAAAAGAAGTCTGTGTAAAGTTGATGTTTATTAATTCTTTTTCAAGAATTCTTGAAAACATAACAAGTTTCCAACACATGAAAACAAACACTTGATAACTGACGAAGATCCTTACAATGTCAACAAAATGCTGCTTGTTACTCCATGAACTGCTACAGCTTCAAGAAATTGCAAGCAATTGCAAAATGTCATTTTGTATATCCATGCTTAAGACTTCAGAATGTTTAGAAAATAGACTTGCTGAATATTTCACCTGTGCTGAACATCACAAATCCTCAGAAACAGACAAAACTTGCCCTACAATTTCTTCTCTTACCAGCTAGGGCTCAAAGGAACAAAGAGCAAGACAACAGAATCCAGCTGAAAGAAAAGGCACTAGGCAGGGGGCTGGATGGCAGATGTACTGAAGGCAGAGGTAGTGACTGGCAACATGCAAGGTCCTGCATTTGGGTGAGGGCAGTCTCAATGTCGGTACAAACTGGTGATGAACTGATTCAAAGCAACCCTGAAGAGAAGGGCTTGGGGATACTGGTGGGAAAAAACGAAATATGAGCCAGCAGTATGAGTCTGCAGCCCAGGAAGCCACTTGTACCCTGGCTGCATCAAAAGGAAGAGTGGCCAGCAAGTTGAGGGAAGTGATTCTTTGTGTGCCCTTGTGATACTCCACCTGGAGTATTGTATCCAGCTCTTGGGATCCCAGTATAACGAATATATGTTAGAGCAGGTCCAGAGGAGGGCCATGAAAAATTATCAGAGTTGGAACTTCTCTCCAATGTTGTTTAGGCTGTTCATCCTGGAGAAGAGAAGGCTCTAGGCACACCTTACTGTGGCTTTTCAATACTGCAAAGGGACTTATAAGAAAGATGGAGAGGGACCTTCTGCCAGGGTCTGTAGTGACAGGACAAGGGGCTATGGCTCTACTCTGAGAAATGGTAGGTTTAGACTGAGATAAGAGAGAAATTCTTTATGATGATGGCATTGGGGCACATGTTGCCCAAAGACGTTGTGGTTACCCCAGCATCAGAAGTGTTCAAGGCCAGGTTGGACAGGACTTTGAGCAAACTCGCCTAGTGAAAGGTCTTCTTGCCCCTGGCAGGGAGGCTTGAAATAGATAATCCTTGATGATTCCTTCCAATCCAAATAATTTTATACTTCTATTTACTTTATCTTCTTATTTTCTGCTTTGATTCAAGAAGCAGAGCTGTGCTAGATAACAGTTCTAAACTCAGCATACATTCCGTAGATGCCCCTTTGGTGGCACATGATGAAGCTTTTATTTTAGTTCACTCTTATTTCACTTTTACTAAAAAAACATGAAGTCAAGTTTTCCAGCATCAGATTTTCTCTCTCTCATAACAGTATTTAAAAAAAAAGACAAAGACTGACTTTGCAATAGGATAGCTGAAGGTTGTAGTGTCTTAGACAAATGGTTTTTCAAAGGAGAGGTACATCATCAGGATTTCTGAATGACTGGACTTTGTTAATAAAATTGTGCTGCTATCTCAACAATACATGATCTCCTGCTTTTAAATACTTGAAAAATTCTCCCTGACTTGCAGTCCATATTATGGTATATAATGCTTCAAAATCAAATCAAATGCAAAAGCAGCAGGAAAAGATATTCAGTATATAAATTAATAAGCAAAACAATAGTATTTACCAATAGTGTTTAAATTTGCAATAGCATGTATCTATTTACAATGGTCAGCAATGAGATTTCATAATGAAATACTGTCAGGACCTATTTAGTCTTCTAGCTAAAAACCTCTTAAGTGTATCAAGCAATTTGATATCACACTGGTCAAGATTTCCAAAGCCAGCAAGCTTGCTTACTTACCACTGCCATATGAAAATGCACGAACAGGACGACCATCATAGCCAGAAGAATGTCCACTGTAGAAAATACACGCAAAACCAGTTTCAGCACATTAAAGCTAAAATTCAGCTTAGCAACAAAGCTATCTCCTTCAATAAATAGATACATATATATAATATATATATTATCTACAATATATACAATCAGAAGCAGCATTCACAGCAACTTCCAGTATGAAGTAATAAATTTACTTTCATGCACATATGCTGTATTAAGTTAGGATTTCTTCTCAATTAAATCATATGAAGATTTTCTCAGAGATTTCCCATCATCCTCCTGTATCATGCATTTTAACAAAATTTTCAGTTTCAAAGGAACAGATGCGTGCATCTCCCTTCAGTGAGATCCAGAGGACTGACAAGAGCCTTGTACTATCTTAATTGAGTTTTGTATATGACCTGGTTTTGACCTCCAGCAAAATACAAACATTTTTCAAGGACTAGGTGAAAGTTGAAAAAGGTTGGTGCTAGCCAACCTCCTTTTCCTCCTTTTATATATTTATATCTATATATACAAATATATGTATATGAATACATATAAATGCATATAAAAATGGTATTGAAAAAGTATGGTTAGGCCTGTTACAGCTGAACACTTTAAGAACAGAAATACAAGTTTGGATTCTGTGGAACTCTGGCACTTCTTATAGTTTATGAGGGGTTGAATCTGTGCTCAAATTTTTGTGTACATCTATAAAAAAGGACATGATAGCTGAAAAGTATACAGCTCACATAAATAAGCCCTCTTTCAGAGTACTAAAGAATACTTTAACAACCATTCCCTTAGGTCTTGGCACTGATTTACCTTCAAAACTGTGACTAATCTGGTATTTTGATGCTGTGTCAAAGCTGAACTAGTAAGTAGCCAAGTAATCTAATCAAAGAATATGTTGAGAGGTGAGACTAGTAACATTTCTGTAAAATTACTGTAAAAATCAGAAGCTGTCTCCCCTTTCCCAGATGCAAATCCATAAAACACTGGGCAATGCAAGAATACTTATTCATTTATTTCAGTTACAGAATACCGAGATTGCTTAGTAAGATTTCAAAGAGATAATCACCTATCTATTGTGGGTATGAGGGAAGGTGGAGGACCGCCAGGTGGTGGTGGAAAACCTGTAATAAAGTAGGTAAAGAGGGGAGAAAATAAAAATCTGCCACCCACAAACACATACAAGAACTAGGCTAAGCATACAATGGCCAACAAATCCCAGAGACAACAACGAAAAATTGTTTCCATGTAAATGGGTTTTTATTTTATCAGACTAAGAACTAATTCTCAGCTTGACAAAGGCAAAACATTAAACATGTATTATCAGTGCTTTAAATTAAAAACTACATAATTCTTAAAAATATGGTGATATAGAAGCATGGGCAAATTCTAATAATACACAATAAACAACAATCAAAACTATTTACTGCATTGCTGAGAAAAAAATATTTTAAAGAAAAGAAGGATATGTACATCTAGAAAACTGGCTGATTAGGTCCACTAGTCAATGGCATTTTCAAACAATTTCTTTTCTGCCTGGCATCAAAATAACTGAGCCTGCATATACACACAGTTTAGTATACATAGCCCTTTATCTATAAAATTGAAAGGAAGTTGGTAAGTTGCACATCAGTTAAGTTTTCATCTCTCCAAATGTGGGAAAAAATCTAAGCAAATTTACCTGGTGGTGGCACTGTTATTGGTATACCTAAAAAGACAACAAATATCAGTTATACTAATATATGTAATAGTTTCTTATCTGTAGATCTAAAACCAGATTGAGCTTTCACTACATACATGATCAAGAAGAATGACAACATATTTTCTGTGTCTTGAGGTCAAGATGCCACAATAATACCGATTGTTAAAATTTGATACGAGCCTTGTGAAATCTAGCTTTTGATTTAAATTCCTGTTCTTTAAGATCCTACTTTTTTTAGAGGCAAGAATAGTGAAGAATGACTCTGGGTCAGCCTCAAGGTCAGAATTAAATTCGTAATCCTAAAATGCTTAGTACACAAAAGGAAAGCAGCATCCCATAGACTACATTTATTTTATTTTACATTCCATGGCTGGATGGAAGGAAATGCAATTGGCCTCTGACCTTCAATAGCTTGGCACAGGAAACACTAGGTCCACATGAACAAAGTATTCAGGCAGCAGTGAGCAATGTCTCAGTCAATACTATGACACTGCAGTTTATCATTCAGTTGCTACGTGGAGGGAAAAAGGTTGTTTTGTTCTCTATTTTCTTGAGCCTATCTGAGAAAGGAGCATCCTTTAACAGAAACGTGCAAGAACTACTCTAACCTGATTTTCAGATCTAGCTAAGCTGTTATGAATCTAACTAAAAGCTGAGAAAATTGTTCCCAACTAAATCAGCTGACCTAACAAAATATACTGCCTCAACATATAAACCTATCTTACTGATTATGAAAGGAATGATTACAAGGTAAAAATAATTTGTATACGTTCTTATCTCCCCATGCCTCGCAAAGAACTAGCTTTACCTGAACTGAACACATAACTGCCACATAATAAACTGGGCTAAAACAATACTGGCAGAAAATAGACTACTTCACCAGGCACGAAGCACTTTCACTTATCAGCAATTCTCCTTCCATTAAAAAGTATGTATGTTCAATCTGACAACTCATGGCAAAACTTTGGGGAAGGAGAGAACAGAAAACTCTGGCCAGTGCTTTCACCAGTGTTGAAATAACTGCATAAACATTCACACAGAACAGTACTGGCAATGCATGATGAAATTTATATATATCTCGTTAGTTCAACATTAAAATTAAAAGACTATTGTATGGTAGCAACATTTTGCTGCATCTACATATGTATAATGTCTAGAAATGCCAACTGCTCCCAGACTGCCTTGATGGAAGGACAGAATGAAAGAATACGCAAGTAGAGAAACTGATCAGTATCCAAGTTCACTCATTGCTGGCAATTCCTCTGACATGAAATCCTAACAGCATTAATCCTATAGGATTAAACACACGATGAAATATAATTGAGGTTTATGTCCAATCCAGAAGATACATAATCAAATCTCTTAGCCAAAATGTCAATCAGGACACAGTGAGCTCCAACAGCCAAACTGCATAAGCCATTTTGTCTTCACCAGCACACAAGCTTTCCAATGTGCCCTACGGTTGTTAAGAACACTGGATATCACACCACAACATTTTCGACAGTGTAACATTTAAAAGACCAAACACTTCTGATGAAAATTCCTGAAAGAAAATCAAGATTAACTCAAACTGTTGCACAGCCAAAGTGTTTACCAATAATCTTTTTTGGTTAATTGTTCTAATTAATAGATCCTTCATGAGCCTAAAACATTGAAAAAATATATATAATATATAAATGTTAAGCATGCATATATTATATAATACAGCAATGTTAAGAACATAAGCTACAAAAATACAAGAAGTTCTCTCAAAGTGAAATATTAGCTCCACCTTATACTAAAAAGATTTCAATTTGTCACTAAAACCAGTATATTGTTAGCACTTCACATGGCACTCCGCATTATCCAGAGAACTGCATGGAAATCCATCAGCTAACTCTTCTTTACATAAAGGAAAAAAATCATAATAAAAAATTAATATATACATCATTTACAAGAATGTTATGTTGTACAGAATTTAAAGCAAAAATATCACCACAAGATTAAAAGCCAAATGAAAAATTTCACTTAACAGCCATTCAAACAAAACTAAGACAGACTGAACACAACTAAAATCCAGAGACCAAATAATTTTAATGAATTGGATAATGTAGGGTATTACACAAAAAAAAAAACACATAAGCATTTTTATCCCAAAAAAACCTTTAAGAACTTTTAAAGAATCATGATTAATGCTTATATAAATATTAAAACAAAAGCTAATTTACTTGATGGTATCACAAAGGAAGAAAGATTCTATGTGTCAAACTGACATAAGATCTAAAAAGATCTAAACAAACGTTTATTCCCACCTTCCTCACTAATACAGAAATATGACACAAGACAAAAAAATCATAAGCTTCAGATAATGGAAAATAATTGATTTCTTAACACTTCACTCCTTTGCCTTATAAGTGTATGAAAATACACCTGTAGTGTCACCAGCCTATTACTACTTATGAGAAAAGACACTGAAATATTTTGTCATTTCTTGCAATGAAGAGACTACACTGTACCAGTGCAAGAAGGTGGCTTAGTATAGGCCTTTTCATGTCCCTACAACACTGTTGTGCTGCCATAAAGATACATCCAGCCTAAACCTAAATACTCAGACCTGTGTGTCAAAAGCAAACCAAATGTCATGAGGGCATCATTTTACCTAACACACTCAAAACTGCCTTCAGAACATCGTATACCATCCTACCAGCTGAAGGCTGGTAAGTGTTTACAGAAATTCAAGTATATTTTGCTAAAGGAAAACAATGCCATACGTGCTCTGCTTGTGGAGTAAGGAATCAAATATGAACAACAAAACCAGAGTTTAAGAACATGCTGTAAATTAGCTGAACTGTATAACAGCCCTCAGAAATGTAATATAACTCAACTTGGTTCTCTTGCCACAGGCTAAAATAGGTCAAATTCTCTGTATCAAAAGATAAAAAGTACACACTAAGGATGCTGAGGCTGAGCAATCACTTACCAAACCCTGGTATACATTGCGAAGTTATGCAACAGAAGTTCAATATTTCAGAGAAGTTTCTTTTTTCTTAAATCACAAATCCATGTCACATTTTTAACTACAGACTTAAACCAAGGCACATAAGCCAATGTTTAAAGCCTAGGTACAAAAAATACATGTTTTGCTTTAGAAGAAAATTACTCCAACATAGCAATAAACCTAGCAAACAGAAACTAGCACATATTTTGCCACAGCCAGTCATCTCCTAGGACTATTTGAGAATTTTCTACATTTGGTGCTTTGAATTTTTCCAGGACTTGTTCCTCAAAAAAGATTTGAATCACAAGAATGAATGGATACAGAACAAGAGACTTAACTTCAAAGCAAGATCCTTTTTCAAAGACGCTTTTGGAGGATGTTTTGTATTTGGAATACTTAAATTTTCTGGCAAGTAATCCCAGTTTAATATTGGATAAGTATAGTTTTTTAACTCATCTTCCAATGAACCTAGGAGGGATGGCAGAACCTATTTTTGGAACAGCTTTGATGATAAAGAGCTGGCAACAGCACAATTAAAACACAGGCCTGAAGAAACTAAATCCACAGCTCTTAATCGTTACTTTCGAATCTACACGAAGCACGGAAGGATGTTCCAGAAGACCTTCTGAACAAGCCTGTGTCATAAATCTGCCTGTAAATCACGAAACTAAAGCCAAACCTGCTGGCTTGATCTGCAACACATGTGGATTTCCTTCACTTCTAAAAACTCAACAGGTGAGAGACTGTTCATAACAACAGCCTAGTACCTGTAGGTGACATCCATGCATCAAGTGCATCTGGGGTGCCTGTGGGGTGGTTCTCATGTTTTTAACAATATACAACTTAGAATACATTTTCTGAACCTAATTACAATTAAAATAATTACAGTGGTTTCACAATTATAAGCCGCACATCCATGTAGCCAGGAAGACCGCAGAAATGGTCCATAAATAAGCTGCACCGGTTGATAAGCCGCATTCTTTATTTTATTTTTTCCTCCCCGCGCGGCAGGGTTGGGAGGCTGCTGAGGGGCCAGGCAGTGCCGGGGGAGCGGCAGGAGCAGGAGAGGGCAGTGCTGGGGCCAGGACTGGAGGCTGCAGTGCTGGGGCTGCTCCGGGAGCAGGAGGGGTTAGCGCCGGGAGCGGGAGCAGTGGGGACCCGGACAATCGCCGGGAGCTGAGGGGCAGGGAACGCCTGTTCCCGTCTTCCCTGCTCGCTCTGCGCGGCTGCTGAGGGGCAGGGAACGCCTGCTCCCCCCCATGGCTCGTACTTCCCGGTTGGCAATTCTCCTGAAATTGTCCATAAATAAGCTGCACCTGATGATTAGCCACACTACTGGGATAGGCTGGATTCTTCAATGAAAAAGGTGCGGCTTATAATCGTGAAATTACTGTACTTTCTAAAAGGTTGCAATGCATTACATATATTGTTTTATCAGAAAAATTTAAACAAAGTTTAAAACTGCAGCAAACATTATTGTCACATCCATCCCCTTTCTGTCCTTCCCCCTCCCTAGTAAGGAAGCATCACAAAATCACCAGAACACTACCATAATCTCACTTCAGAGACTCCATTTCTTATATATACACACAAAAAGAAAAAGAGCAGAGAATAATTTCATTTTTAAATCTCTTTTCCTCAGTTTTCTAGGTGTTATGGTTTTTATGTATGACCATCACTGAAGAAAGCCTGAGCTTGCCAGGCAGAATGAGTTAAGTTTTAAAATCAGGAGGAGCAATTGAAGAGGCAACTTCTTCTATGAGGATTTAAACCCTATAAAAGCTCATACTATTGCACTCAAATAATGTTACTTCTTTGCTTCTACATATGAATACTAATAGATAAACTTTTAAAAGATTCCCCTCTGCAAGCAGAAGAGCAAAGAAACTGCTCAGCATGTTATTTATAACATGTCAAGCAAAAGAATTCCAAGAACAGGAAAAAATAAGGAAAAAGAGGCTCCACCTTAAATCAGTCTCTTCTGTAGACAAATGCTTCACTTTCCTACTCAAATACAGCACAAAGATTCTCCATCTATTTTAATTTCTCACAGACTATTCTTCTTAGTTTCTTGCCAAATCCTTTTGAACTTAATGTCTTAAAATGACAAGTACAGGTCACTGTACCACTTGTGCAAATGCCCATGACACTTCTCCCAGTAAATTTCCATATATGTCAAATTTCAATTAATGTTCAGGAAATATCAGTACATTTCAAAACAGATTAATAATGGGATGAGTTCTCAAGGAGCTCTGATTCCTCTAAGATTCACAGACACACAACACTGGAAAAAAGCATCAGGGACTAATAAGACTTCTAACTGAAAGAAAGGATACAGACCAAATGCAATACTTTTGGGAATTCATACATGCTATGAGAGAAAAGGGGAATTAGAACTTCTCTTGCTGCCTTGACCTTAGACATCAGAGAATCCAACTTGTGACACAAATTCATGGCATGTCATACTTTTTGTTCAAAAGTTTGTAGAATGATGTGTTAACATGTACCTCTCAATTGCATTAACAGTTACTGAATTAGAGAAAACAGCTTCTCACTTCAAACATTTTCAAGAACACAAGAACCAGCAGTTAGTCTTTAAGTAATTATTTACTACTTGGGATTATGCTTACTGAGAACGTAAAAATAAAAGTTTCTGAGTTTGCCTTATAGATACATTTAAGAAAAGAGCAGAACTCCAAATTCTAAAATTCTGCACAATGCACTGCAAGAATTGGATGTTAACAAATCTCTTATTATCCACATCTTATGTAGTGCAGGATATTTACCTGGTGGGGGAATCAGAGGTGGAGCAGTACTGACAGTTGGAGGGGGTGGGAGGAAAGGAGGTGGTGGAAGGTGAGTAGGTGGAGCTCCTGGAGGGAAAAATGGAGGTGGCTTGGTAAAACTGTCTACTTCAGGATTAGAACGTTCTGAAAGAACCTGTAAAATATCAAACTCTAGTTACAATTGCTATGTGAAAAGGGTAGAAGAGAGGTTTCCTCTCTTTCAGTTACTAAAATAGGAAAGTATCACTTCACACCTAAAGAGCCATACATATTCAGATGGTATAAGCTCTATCTGCATACCTACATTCAGTGTCCCATATTTGCCAAGTAAGATCGTTAAAGGTCTAAGAGCACCTTAAATTTGTTTAATGGAAATTATTTAAAAATCAATATAAAAAGCATGAAAACAACCCAAGACTATCAATTACTTAAATACTCTGAGATAGACAGAAAACACGCCGCAGTGTTTTCAATATCAGCACTACAATCCATTGCTATTTTCACAGTTTAAGCTTAACCTAAGTTGGCACGGAAATGCAATTAGAGTACCAAGTAACCCTGATCTTTCCCTCTGATTCTTGAGAAGTGTATTCCATCTGTATAGATTTAGTTGCTTTCTCAGGATAAAAAAGACTAAAACCATAAAGACTGATTTTGCAAACTATGGCAAAGTCCTACAATATAATTAAAAACAAGCCACTACCAACTATTTATTTCTTCTCACCTTATTTTTAAAAGACTGCAGTTCTCAAACTGCATAAAAGAGGGCTTTCACTTCCAGCATTATCATGTGGCAGGAATAGGGGGGACAATGGGCAATTTAAATATTTCTCTTTTTCACTCCACAAAACAATCTCACACAGATCTAGCAGAGCCAATGCTATCTCCTGGATTGTAAGCCTGCAACACTGCTCATTTCTTTTCAGTAAGAGGTACATAAAAATAGTTCTCTTTTGAAATTTATCAACTATTTCACCTTAATATATTTTGGAAATTCCCAAAATATAATTCCTGGACTTAAAGCTACTTATGTATTACTCATTCATATACAGTGATGCTTCAGTCAGAATCCATGAGGGAAACAAAAATGTCTTTTAATCAAAAACAGAATGCAAAACTGCAGTGTAAAACCTGTATGTTGCTGTTTTCATTAGCACGCCGTCGTCCTTCCACTCTGCTGATAGTGATGGTCTGTCCAATCACATCTATTGTGCCAGATATCCGCCTGCAACACAGGAGAAACCAGAATCAACAAGGTCTTATGGATTTTTCTCATTCTAAATGGCAAGTTTTCTTCTGGAGAAAACATAAAAGACTGTTTCTGAAGGAACATTACAGATGATGAATTTGCTGTACTGTACAAGAGTGTAGAATTTATAAATGTAGCAAAAAAGACTTCTTTGAGAAGCAAACACAAAAGCTGACTCTACAGCAGTCTCCTTCCTTCCCATAAAAGATAGTACTTCTGCTCTTCTGTTACAAAAAAACCCAAACAATCAAACAAAAAGATCATAAAACTTCAGTAAGAAAAGAATGTATTAAGCAGAACTTGCTCAAAAAAATCTAATGTAAAATAGCTATAAACTATTAATTAGAAGTAATTTCTAAATGGTATGAAACCACAATGAAGGTTTCCATGGAAGATCAAACAAGACACAATAAAAAACATTAGCATAAAACATAAACACTAAAATTTAAAGTAAAATCAATCTCTCAAAATCTTCAGTAAATTAACCTTAGGGGAACATACTGACACAAAAGAAGTACCCCATCACCAGACCAGAAAATATGACAAGGTATCTGAATGTCACCTAATAAAAATAAAGCCTGATATTTGTGACAACAGGAAATACTATTTTGAAGAGAGGAATAATCTAAAGTATAATGAACTTTCCTGTTTGCCACTCTAAAATGCCAGAAACCAAGGTTTACAGAAAAGGTCTAACAGGGATATAACAAAACCTATCTGCATAAGAGTTATAAAAACCAGACTGGACTAAGGCCTTGAGCAACTTGGTCTAGGGCTAGATGTCCCTGCATATGGCAGGGGAGGTTGGGCTAGATGCTCCTTAAAGTCCATTCCAACCCCTTAACATCCTATGATTCTACCTGCTCTGCAGGCCACTGTTGGTGCCTAAAAGAGGTTAAAAAGTAGGATTCACCTAGGTTAACTTTGTTAGAAAACGACGTACAAAACTAAAGTTCTAATGATTAAGAGAAACAAAGGTACAAAATCTGTGTCTCACCTATAAGGAAAATCACAATAGACAAAACTGATAATATTTACCAAGAGCATGACATATAATATTAGAAGACTGGGAAAAAACCTTCCTGAAATTTTCAGAGAAACAAATCCATAGAAAGAAAATATATTTCTAGCTTCAGAAGACAAGTTCTTGTATTTTTTGCATCCAGTGTACTACTAACCACATGAATACACATATTAGAGAGATCAACTGTAAACTGGAATTATAGGCTCAGAGTTCTGCCAGACTGATAACTTGGACTACAGTTGCTCAGATATCTAGATTCCAATGCAACTGAAAAAGACACAGCAGACACTAGAGCAAGAAGCAACGCTTAGATTTCCCAGAGATAATCTGAAGTTCCTTAGCAGACTGCATACTGAGGATAATCCAAATGCCTGTCCTCTGAGCTTTGCAGTATCTGGGTTTAGAGCTTCCTCCTGGTTGTTAAAGCAAGCTTATTAAGCACATTAATAAAACAAGCTTATTAACAGTTTTAGAGTTAAAAAAAGCCCAAACAAAACCAGTGCAATAGTACAAGAGTCTGAGAACACACCATAAAATTAAAGAGTATGTACTATACAGCAATATATACTATACAATGATAACAGAAATTTAAGAAATTCTCGGTCTTCAAATACCCCATCCTAGAAGTTAGATTGTTCCAATAATCAACACCTGCTTTTCTAAACTGCCCCAGTGATCTTCAATGGCCTTCCACCACTGCTACACTGGATTATTATTTTGCTTTAAGTAACTAAATTGAGAACACAGGTATTATGAAACAGTTGTTAAAACAACTGTTCTCACCATTTGACAGCGCATTTAGTTTTAGACTTCTAAGACACTTGTTCTCATCCATCACTGCTATCTTCCTTTAATTATCTAAACCATATCCTAGAAAATTGATTCCACATAGCTTTAATCCTTGTGCACAACAAATGACATTTTTCTACAGCAAAAAGTCTGTGCCTGGCTCACTCCACTGATTAACAAGGCTCCCACTTAATTCTTCCACAGCAGAATTAAGACTTTTCTGCTCTTGTACTATTTGCATACTGCCAGCAACTCTTAGAATCAGCACTGAAAACACACACAAGGGTACTGGGCATTAAAGCAATATATGCCTCAATCACATTACAATAATATTAACTCTGGCTTGGGAAGCAGCCCAAACACACCACTACAATATCAAATGAAACAAACTTAGACTTCCAATTAGTTGGTTCCTAAACATCAATTTTACTGAAATAAACAGTTTCACCTCATTTTTTTAGATTCTTTAGAATATACCTGTGCTCACTCAATCTCATTGAGATTATACCTAATATTTATTATTTAAATAATGCTTTATAGTGATATGTCCATTGTTCTTCCCAACAACTTCTAAAAATTATTTTTCAAAATGATGGATGAGTTTGGGAATTTGCCATCATACCTTGAACTTGACAAATTCTCTATTTCCAAAACTGCAACAACAATTTTATTGAGAATTCCACTAAGTGAGCTTGAAATGGAACAAGAGAAAGTACAGATTCAGTTGCAAATGAAGCAGCAGGTGACACCTTGAATCACATTTAAAGTCACACACACATGAAGTCACAGCAAGCTGGTACAAGGAGAAATTTCCAAGACTCCCTAGACGCTATCTAGAGTTGTGATAAGTATCAGGCAATACTCAGTTTTTGCCTCAGTGCCATAAGCAAAGGAAAGGAAAGGCCTGGTTTGTCCCTTACGCGCTCAAGGCACCTGGGATACAGATGCATTCCCAATGGATCCTCTGAAACATGAAAAGGCAATCCACACGTGTGGGATGCACATGAACCCACAGCAGAGTTCATGCAAAGCGCAGCTTGAAAGGAACATTCCAGCAACTCTTGAGTTATCTCACTCTAATTAGAGAATGGTTATTTATGAGCTATTTGCACTATGAATACCACTTCCATGGAGATTAATTCAGAAAGATAACTCAATCACATTTGGCAAACTTAAATTCTACAGAGCAGAGAAAGAGGAAAAAAAGAAGGAAAACCTAGTTACTTTCCAAGTTCATAGCTTCAAAAATCCTTATCCTTACCACAGATAAAATA
>VRYO01002355.1:14596409-14607118 GCA_009812075.1 Sialia sialis
GCTGGATTCTCCAATGAAAAGGGTGCGGCTTATAATCGTGAAATTACTGTACATGTAAATATAAAGCAAATTACATTAGACTGTTTCAGAAGAGAAGGAAAAAAGTTAATGAAATTAGTAATTATATATACACTGCTTTTAAAACATGACAAACTCTTACAATACAATTATTACCTGTACTGTTTGATCACCAGAATTAGTACTGAGCTGGAAATAGGGTAAGTTTTGGGTTGGAGTACTTATCCTTTTTCCTTCAGAACATTTCAGAGAAATTTGAGATTACCATCAGTTGCAAATTGTGACTCCTACTGCCCACTATTTCTACTGTCCCACAGCACTATTATGATGATAACTGAAAAAGGTGTAAAGCCCCAGAAACCGTCTGATCCATTCTTGCTAAAATAAAATCAAATAACTGAATATTCTCAAGTAGCGTATAAGAGAAAACAAAACTCGTCAATTGACAGTTCTGCATCTGCAACTGACAGGAGTACACAGAAGAAAGACACTGTTCCAAGTCACTTCAAAGACAGTTCAAGGACAATGGCTACATATTAAGAATAGGTAAAATAGATAACCTTTGTGTTATAATTTTAAGTTTAGTATCAAACAAGTAAATGAGAAACTGAGAAGATTAAAAAAAAAGTGTTAATCCTTAAGATAAATGCTGTCATATAGGTTTTTCTATTCTCTGAAAACCAGCATTTCTGAATGGAAAAATTATTATATATGATTTGCTGTCAACTAACCCCAGAAGAACAACACAAAAATATGGAAGACTGATTTTTCATATCAGAGTTGTCAAGGATAACTGTTAGAAAACATTGTAGTAAGAGCTACAATTGCCAATGCCAAGGAAAAACAAACATGCCATAATCTACAAAAGCTTCCCCACCACATCTGCACAAATTCTTTAATCTGCATAAACAAATGCACTACAACTACAAATAAACCACCACATCAAAAAAAAAATGAATTTCACTGGGAAATTTGTTAGTTCACCAAGCCACTAACTCACATGCTTGCAGGAGAGTGATGAACAAAGCAACACTTTTTAATCCACATTTTGTGACATATACAGAAAGTCACTGATGTAAGACGAGAGTATGAAATAATGGCTGTGTCCATATCAGTTGTTCTTCTATCAGTCTGTGCTGTCATGGGAAGCAATACTCAAGAAAAATGAGAGCAACCAATAAAATTTTACTAAAATTCACCTTAAAAAGATGGTATCTGCCATCGAGAATCTCTGCACTTGGTCTTACTTCCATAGCTTTGTCTTCAGCCTAAGTTAAATAACACATTGCCCATTAAGATACCACACAACTCTTAAATGATGGGCCACAGTCTCAATAAAGGTACAGATGCAATCTAGCTGTAGCTGTCTGTCACACTATCCACACAATTGCCAGTGAAGCAACACAGTAACAGTCGAGATTCAGGGAAGGGAGCCAGGTGCAAACTCTAACAAATGTACTGAACCAGGCAGAACTAGCTTACAACACACAAGCAGCTTTAGAGGAAAAAACCATATAAAATACAAAAAAGCACTATTTACCGTAATTTTATTTGTGGTTGAGGTAACTGGCAAAATTTCAAGACCCATTCGTATTCTCTTTTGTTTTTCACAGTAAGCTTTCCAGGTATCTTCATTGAAGCCATAGTTAAAATAATCAGAGAGATCAGCCCCTTTAAGTAGAAAAGCATAGGTTTTTTTTAGGACATTACAAATTTTATCTTTTCTTCACTAAACATATATGCACCTCTACTTAGAGCATCAAAACTGATTAGGTATTGATGTAAATAAGCACAACTGAAGTGTACAGTTCATTAACAGAGAGTATTCCTGGCTAAGATCATAAAATCATTAAAATTTAGTCAGAAACAGTAACTTGCCTGGCATCATGAAATGGAGACCAAGGGTACAGAATATAATGGGATATTATAATTCCCCGTATCTTTACAACAAGATAAATATAAAATCTATAGATTTGCTTTATGTTCAGTGAAGACTCGCCCCCTTTTTTTTGCTTGCTCCGTATTTGACTTTTCACTTTGTTTTGGCTCCTAGTTTCATTTGATACCATGAAGTATTTTTAGTGTAAGAGAAAAGCTGAAACTCAAAATGCACAGAATATATTTAATATTTAACATTTAATATTAATATTTCAAACACCAGATAATCAACAAAGACTTCTTTTTTCCCTCATTTTGTAGACACTATTTGTATTAACAAAGCATTACGCAAACACTAGAAAAAACATATATGCAGCAGCAACATGTACTGGTCCTAAAAAACTGAATCAATGCTGGTATAATTAGAAAAGTCTGGACAAATCACTTGAGCCAATGAGACAATACAGAGGAAACTTATGGGAAGTCTGTAGAGCAAGTCCCAGTTTCTTATTCCAAGCTCATGGATAGCTATGCATGAACACAACCTAGCACAGGCAGCTACGTTTCACCTTTCTTCATGCTAAAGAACCTGTCAAAACTATTTACCATTTTGCTTTATCTTGTGTTTCACAGCACGGAACGATGGCAATGATATCTCCACAGAAACACAGATTTCCAAGGAGCATTCAGGATACTCATGTATCAAAAAAAAAATGGCCTGCCTTTTTCCTGACACTTGAAGGGGATGTATACTAACAGGCTGGACACAGGCACACCTAAGCACTCTAACACAGCAGGAAGGCAACAAGTAACATAGTTGCTTTTTCCAAATTCTGCTGTACAGTACCTCCGAGGTACAGGTAAGATGACATCCACATGCAGTCAACAGGAATCACTATGAAAATAACCTACTGAACACCTGTGTATCAGTTAACATAAACCAGACATTACCTGGCTTTCTCCAAGGTTTATCTTCAAAAGAATCTAAATCCACTTCCAGAAGTGGCACACCATTAATACTTCCTGGTGCATCTAGATCCAGTCCTTTCACTTTTGCACCTGTGAAGAAAAGTTAAAGTTAGAGCCTTCTGTCTCTACTAAATGGAATTTTATCAGCAGCATTACACTTAGAATAATAAAAAATGAATTAAAAGCCAGACAAATTTATCAAGAAGTTTCAAAAGTAACAATTATTTCCTTAATCCAAAACAATAGTATTTTTTTATTTTTTACTATATTACTGTGTAAATTTTCCTACCAGAAGATCCATAAGCTCGTCCTCCTGCTTTAATATTGAGATTCACAGGTGCTGCTCCATAACTTCAAGAAATTAACAAAAAAAAATTAATTAGACAAAGAAAACTTTTAAACCAGAAGAAAACACAAAACAAGAGATAGCTAGATCCAGAATCATATTGGACCTAGGCTCAATCACCATCCTGAATCTCTAGCTTTCCAAGCTGGTAACTGTAAAAGTAAAGAGATCAGCCTAGGAGGAAGAGAGAGTACCTTTCTATGCTCAGTAGCAACTTCTCCAACTAATAAACAGTAGTGAAGCAAGTCCCAGTCACTCTTCCTGAGTTGAAAGGATAAAGACCTTGATAGAAACAAGAATGGACAGAACCAGAAGAAGAGAGAGAAAGGAAGAATGCAGTTCATTTAGGGATACAGATGACAGTCTGGGGATTAGACTAAAAACAAAACAAAACAAAACAAAACAAAACAAAATAAAAAGGAAGGGTTTGAATGGATCATTTTCTCTTTTAAAATAATTCCACTTAATCTGTTCAGAAGTGGAAAACACAAGCATTTCTCTAAAATTATTGAAGTGCTGTTTCAATGTACATTTTACTAATGGTCCATCCTTGTGACCAACTTAGTATGCAATTTTTTCACTTTCTAAAATACGTGAGATCTTTCTTCATAACAATGCACTCAGAAACCTAACTGTTGAATATACTTAACTACTTTAGGAATTACATTATTGTTCATTTGTAACATTAAGAGCTAGCTCTCCCTACCATTTGTGTGTAATGTAACTTTATCCTCACAGGTGACCTATATACATCTACCTCATGAGATTAGCATATAATCAGAAGGCCAGGGTATAGTTTACAGTATCCACTTCCATGCAGTTCTTGTTTGCTTTCAAGGCTACAACAGCATAAAACTGACAAAAAAACATTTAACCTTCTGATCTGCCATGCTGTATTTGTGCATGATTCTGTCAAACAAATCTATTGGGTTTTTTAAACTGCAATTGACTACCATATGAAAAATTGTTTAATCTTATAAAACAGACTTGTTCTACTGCAATTAAAACATACAGCAACATTCAGTTTGTTATAGATTTCTGTCCTTCCATGAACTTTCTGTCCAATTTGCAAATGAAAGAAGATTTTTCAGAAGACAGGCATTCCTATATAAAACTTTCAACTCTAATTAGATTTAAGATCATCTGCTCATTGTTTCCTGCATACACAGAAAGAGAATCAGCAAATCCACTGAAAATACAAATCTAGTTTTGCTTCACTGTTACAGAATTTGAAGTCACTGCCAAGACGACAAAAATACTGCAAATTACTGAAAGCAGAAAAAAAGAACTGAAAGAATTGGCGCTTTTCTAGTACATTGATTTGCATAGTATTTTAGAATATGCAATACTGAAAGTTTAAAAATGCTATGTTTCAAACAGGAGTAAATCACCTGCATTCTAAAGTTAAAAACACAATGCTATACATGAGTCAGACCTACCTGCAGACCTATCATAATTCAATTAAGACACAGCACCCTAGTAACTCTGGTTTTATTAAGCACAAAAATATTAGGATTGCCAAGAAAAACAAGCTAACCATGTCCCTCGGAATACTTCCATGGAATGAAAAATATTATTTCAAAATTTTGGGTAAAATTATCATTGTACAAAAGTGTTCAGGGAAAAAAAAAAAAACAAGCCCTTTTTCAAGAATAGAAGGGGCAATAAAAATAGCAAGATCAGTACAAATGCCTAAACCATTATTTTGAGAAATAATCTCCAGAGACTCACAGCTCCATCCTCAAGTACATTAAAATCTTATATGAGAATATCAATAAGCATTGAAACTACACAGGTCTAATTAGAACTGTATCCACTAAAAACAGGATGAGGGGACAAACGCATCTCATGTTCTTGCCATTCTATCCTTTGCAAGCAAAATTACACTGTTACAGTAATGACCTCCAAAAAAGCTATATAACACAGCCATTCCGTAATAAAAAACAACTCACTCCTTTACAAACTTCATCAAATTATTTCTCACTTTAAACTCATACAGAACTCTTCCTTATACTCCACTGATTTAATTTCACTTCTTTTCAAGCCATTGTATCTTTAAAAACATTGTTAAAGAGCTGAAAAAATTCTGAATTGACAGCAATTGTGCACACAATCTGACATTTTTGGCAAGTATTAAATTGCAAATATGTGGCAAATATAAAGATAAAAAACATATTAAAAATATTAAAAAGGTAAATAAATGGCAAGTATTAACGAGACTACATGAATAATTAAATATAATCTCAGAAGTTTCCCCAGCTAATGTTTGCAAATAACTTACCTAAACTGTGGAGCTCCTGTCTTAATATCCCCTATGGTGACTTGAACATCATCTTCGTCATCATCACTATCACTATCACTGTCATCCTCAGCCTCTGCCACCTTCTATAAAAGAAAAGTCATTGCTTAGACAAAATGCAGTCACTTACCTTCACAGTGGAAACACAATCCAGACAAAACTACCCATTCCAGAAATCTCTGAAAGAAGAAAAATCTCCACTTCCTAGACATTACAATTTAGTAGCAAATTAGGTTACAAGTATCTGAAACAATTGGATCAAAATAGAGAAGTGTCTTTAACACTAGGTTCAGTTTCTCAAGCATAAAAACGTTTCTACTATCTAATATCCTTCTTCCCTCTATCAACCTCACACTGTTTCTATTCTTACCTTGTCATTCAGGAAAGAACTAAGAGATATGCAAGACTAGCTTCTCGCCATCATTAATTATATATTTAACGTAACTCAAGTAAGTGTTTTTCCAGTTGATGAACACTGAAGAAATCTATTTAGGTCCTAAATAAAATACTTGAGACATTTCAGCAAAGAGACTGAAAAATCAGACACAGGAGCACACTGTATGATATACTGAGCTTTTCAGACTCCAGACTAGTACTAAACATGTCCTTCCTAAGTGGTAATGATCAATTCAAACCATTTCATTTGCAGATCTGTTTTTTTTCCTCCCAATGAACATCACTCTCCTTTTTTCTATGTAGAATTCAATAACCATGTATTAACCAGTCAGTTCTTCACAGTTAGTCCTTGATTTATCTTGATTAACTTCGCATCATCAGCAAACTTGGAATTACAAAACGTTGCTCTTTTCCAAGTAAATACATTAAACAGCATACATTAAGCATAAAATTCCAGAGAATCCTCCCGGAGGTGACTTTCCTTTGCTGTGAAAATAGAAGTTTGACTTCTACCCTGTGTTTTCTATCTATTATAAATCAGATAAAATCATTTAACCATGTAGGACTCACTTTGCAACTGCATAGTTTTTTAAAACTCTTTGGTGAGGAACTTCTTCAAAAACTGTGGAATCCAAGTGAACTTTTCCAACCAAATCACCCTTATTCACATACTGGAATCCTTCTGCAAGAGGCTGAACACTTTGAAGCCAAAGGGATTCTGCCCTGGCAGCCTGCAGTTACCCATGCACAGCTGAGTTCTAGCCTATGTCTACTATACCATCTATTAAGTTGCCTGGTACATTAAAAATATCAACAAAAATCAACAGCTCCTTAGAAGACAAGATGTTGGAGTGCAGTTCATCCTTGCTACACAACATAAATATAATTTCATAACGATGAAGAGTCTATTCTTTGAATAGGGAAGATGGGGCAAGTCTAGATCAGTATGGATATTCTGTAAATGACAGCTGAAGACAGTCTTTCAATTTCCTATGGCTGAAAAGTACAAATTCATCCATCATTCACCAGGCAGCCCACGCAGAGGCCATTAAAAAGGCATCAAACAGGAAATAAAATTTTGTCTGGACAATGTACCTTTTCAACCAAAACTCACTTCACTTATAAGCAATGATTTCTTAGTTCCCTCCTCATAGAAATATTCATCAGTTCCTATTCAACCAACTTGATCAACATCCTCTTTTCTAATCTGCTGCTGGATGTTCATGGACACCATTTACTATGAAGTTCTAAATTTTATGGAGATATTCTAATAATAATCTAATAATGCCAGCCTTTATATAGATAAAAAATATAAAAAAATATGCAAGTACAAGAAAACTGAGCCTATAAGGATTTCCAGAAATACAAAGTGCATCTTTGATGCACTTTAAGTAGCTTTTCAGTGTAAACAACTATAATAAGCTTTAAAGTTTCAATAACTTTTCCCCCAATTTTACATATACTATAATGCCTTCCATTAAAAATGTGTTAGAGTTACTCTTAAAAAGTACTTCACTAAGAGGCCAGTCCTTGAGACTAGCACAAGTCTCATGCACAAGTATTTCAATAATGGTTTCTGCATCACTTAAAGTTATTTCTTGGAAGATATAAGCTAAAAAGTACCACTGAATTAAAACCACAATTTTCTCATAGAACTTCTCACACTTAATTTTTCCCATTCACAGTAACCTGAATCCTTTAACCAACATAGCAACTGTAAATTTAATTTCTCGGTCCTTTCTTCCATCATGCTAACACTGATGTTATCAGACATAGTAAATGTTGAAGACTACTACAAAACAAGTGTTATGTTGCCTCTGAAAGGCATGTGTAATTCATCCCTTGGTTCACACTTGCACATAGCTCTGCGAATGCTGGTTGTCTACTGCATTCAAAAAAGAAAAATAATCAGAGGACTTTACTTTCTTATCACTGAGAAAAAATAGACCATCATTTTGAAAAGGATGTCTCTGAGAAAAGAGAGGTGTCTTCAAGAACCATCCTTCTGCCCCCCAAAGAAACCTGGGAGTACTATTCATTTATATTCTGTAAATAAGATTTAAAAAGTGGACTGCAGCTGAATATTTGATTTCCTAATTTAGTAATTTCTACAGTTTCTGCAGATCGCAAACACATTTTAGAAAAAAAGGGCACACACTTAGGCATTCATTCATTTAAATATAAGTTCTAGTCAAATTATGAATTCCCAGTAAAACACAGAATCAAAACATATTAAAACAGTATTTCAAAAACACATTTAAAACTACCGTTTTCACAACGCCATTTTCTGCAGCTTCCTCTTCACTTCCAGGTGGGGGTGGAGCACTTAAACAAAAACAAACAGGAGAAGATGAAATAGGTATTTATGCACGTTATTTCACAAGTATCAGTTAATGATGAAAAAAAGCTTTGCTACATCATTCCAGATGAAAAGCCAAAGCTCCAGTTATCTACTGCACTAATTAAAAAAAAAAAATCTATTTATTAAAAAATCCTAAATATAACTTTATATTAGCAATATTTAGCTATGATAAATCATACTGGATCCTTGTAGAACAGTTGGAAGTAATGAGGCATTACACTTGGATCATCTTTTGAAATCAAACTGAAATACTTTGTAACATATGAAGGGAGAGTAAGTTGTTTGAGTTTTTTTTTCCCCCACAGACTGATACTTTTCAAAGACATAATGGAAAAAGACATTTATTTAAACACCCATAGGTAATGTTTCACTGAAACAGAACACCCACATCAGCACTGTGAAATTTTCTTCTACCATATGGAATAGTTACAATTCAATGACTAATTCAATTACATTTTAATTGTAGACTGAGAACTGTAAAAATTTTAAAACTACTGGTGCACCTAAAAGGATGAGGACTGTGAAATCCATGGAAATGAGCTGTCTCACTGGGTCAAACTACTGCTGTTTCCTACACAGGAATATTTTAACTTCCACAGACCCATTAGCTGCAAGGATGCTGCACCACAAATAACAGAGTAAGCAGGGAGCCATCTAGAAACAATATTCATTCACTGGAAAGGTATTCTTGAAACAGGCTGCGAAATTATCAATTTTTATTGAATAGACTGATTCTAACCCCACACTCTGTTGGCAATACACCCAGTGTGTTGCACTCAATATTGCCTCAGTATTCAAGCTTCATCATTTCACTTCATCACCTGGTAAAATAACAGGTACAGAACCTGAATAACACCTCACAATTTCTGTATATATAAACAATGCCAAAACTGACAGGCCAGAGACCAACATTTTTAATAGCTGAACTGTCCCCATATTTCCACAGTTCAAAACACAATTCCCAAGACACGTAAGCTAATATTTGTTATGCTTTTTGTCCAAAACTACGCATTGAGAGAACCAAATGCCAAGCTAGACACTATAGACCAAAAACTGGAGTACACTGCTTCTAAAGATCATTTTGGCCTCCATGCAAATAATCTTCCTAAATAACAGTAATAGTGACAAAGATGCCAGGTCAAGAAAAGATAACAGAACATATGGAATCAACTGATATGGAATAGCTTCTAAAAAATGCAAATTAATAACTAGAATTCTTTGTCCTGGAAGAGATGGGATTCAAGACAAATGCAACAGAGGTCTAAAAACCTGTTGTGTGACATGGAAAAAGTGAAGGAAAACAACTCTGCTTTTATACTACAGAAATAATGGGAATCAAATAATTACAGCTAGTAGCTGCTTCACAATATCTTATGTAGTCATGTAGTAGAGGTCATTCATGCTTTATCATTCTTTGCTTGTCAAAAGTTGACATGAGTTCAAAAGAGAAACTGAGCAAGCTTATGAAAAAGCAATCCACCAAGGCTAACTCAATGCAAAAGTTCTCACTGAAAATGACGGAAAATCTATAGAAATATCTATAGAAAATAACAATGTATGTTTTCATATCCTGATTTCCCCTTTATTTGTTTAATATATCTTGACAATCAATAATTTCTGTATTTTACCAATTATGAGAATTTCCTTCATTCAGCACAAGTGACTGATGCCCTTTTCCAGTCAGTCCTCATTACTAATTTCCATTAACTTTGTTAGATTTTCAAGGGAGCATCTTCGTGCTCTCATACAGCTCTTTGTAACTCAAGCAGGCTCCCCTCAATTGACTCCAAAGATTTCCTAAGTTTCTCTAAGTTTCTTTCAAATACTGTCTTACTGGTAAAACCCTGAAAGCTTAAGCAGATGTGATCTTTGCATCAAACTACCCAGTAATGTTCCAGAGCTTCCTTGTATTTCTGTTTTTGTAACTACAATGCAAACTCTTGGGAGATAGGACGTTTTTTAATTGCTAAATTACCTGAAACAAGTCCTGTTCCATCATTAAGACTAAAAAGCACAATTATTACTAAAGTAAAAGACCAGTTGGCATTTTGTGAGGGGTTACTGCTGTCCATACAATTAAAGTAAGTTTCATACTTAAGTGACCCACTTTCACAGGTACTGCCATTTCACAGAAAAGCAGAGTCTAAACATACTATCTTAAGGATATTTTCAGAGACATCAGAGTGTGTTCAGGTGCTACCAGCTTTCAAGGAGCTGGGAAAAAGAATGCAGTGAAAATAGGTTTTGTGCAGCCATGCTACAGGGCTTCCAATTGTCAGGATACTCACCTAGATTTTTCTTCCTCTGGTCTCTCTGCTTCATTTTCATCTACCATAAGAGAAAAGAAACACAATATATAAGACTAAAATCCCTAGAGTATCAACTGTGATGGATTATCTTGGCATGTAGAATATTAGGCAAGTCTTCAGATTATTATTATT
>VRYO01002355.1:14608118-14631434 GCA_009812075.1 Sialia sialis
GCGGCGCCGGGCCGGCCCGCTGGGGAGGCGGGCTGGGCACGGGGGTCGGGGAAGGTCCGTACCGCCATAGAGCCACTCCTCCTCCTCGTCCCCGGCGGCCCCATCGGCGTCCGCCGACAGCCGCTCCGCCTCGCCGGTAGACATGGCCGCCTCCCGCGGGACGCGCGGGCCCGGCCCCGGCAGCGCCTCCCGCCGCCGGGCCGCCCCGCCGCGCCGCCCCCGCGCTCCCCCGGCGCCTCGGGCCGCGGCCAGGCGGTGCTCGGGCGGGCGGCTGCGAACGCCCAACGCGGCCTCTCGCGGAGGATCCGCCGCCGCCGCCGCCCGGCGCTTCCCCTCCCCCCGCGTGAGTGACACGCACAGGAAGCGGGCCCGGCCCGGCCCCGCGGCGCCCCGGGCACGGGCTGCGGGGGGCGGCCCGGCCGGGCCCGGCCCCGGCACTGCCCTCCCCGCCGAGCCGGCCGGGCACCTTCCGTGCGCTGCCACTCACCGCGGCTGTGCTTTCGCTGCTCTCCTGAGGCGCGCTGCGAGAGCTGCCTTCCCTTCCTGCCGCTGTCCTTTGCTCTTGGTGGTCCTTGTGCTCTCCTGCGTCCCCGGACGCCCTTCCATCCCCTCGGCAGAGATCACCGGCAGCATGGAGATCTCCTCGAGAACATCCTTGCCTGTCTCCAGGAGCAGGACTTGGCTAAACACGCTTACACTCCAGTCCCGTGCATCTACTGGCAGCTGCCGGGGGAGCGTAACCGCGGGGTAAACACGCCGCTGCTTCTGCTAGTACTGTCCCTCTGCTCAGGGACTATACCAGCTGCATGCAGTATTTTAGGTTTAACAACGTCATATTTTTTTTTCCTCCAAAAATTTCCTGATTTTGTTCTTAGGTAGAGTAAGAGTTTAACATTCAAAGTGTGCTGTGAATGTTGCAAAGTGTTTCTGTGTTCAAAGTATTTATCTGAATTCCATTAATTCTGTTTTAAAAGCGGTGAGCCGTTTCTTCTGTTGATTTGCTCACTTTACATCTGTGAATGTGAGACAACAACTGCAGGATGCATTAGAAAATTTTAAGTACCAACAACTGTCCAAACAATTTCAACCAGTTGTGTGTACAAATGGAGCTTGTGGTGTTTCAGGACGTATGTGAAAACTATAACACAGACCTGTTTTTTCACAGCAGGTCAGTTTGGGAAAAATCAGACCTAGAGTATTTGACTGTAACATAAACACAACTCTCAGTGGGGGGAGCTTATTTGAATTGCCTGCATAGAGAAGCTTATTTGAAAGTTTCATATGTGGCATGACATTTCACTGGAGTTCACATGAACAACCAACCCACTCAAATTTTTTTTTCACCTAAAGTGAAATGTCAGAGTATTGTGTAAAGATAATAATTATGTGATGTAATAGAGTAGGTTTATTCTTGACATATCACTTTTTAAACAAATAGTTGTGGAGTCAGCAAAGGCATTTTTCACCATTTTGAGTCATTTGTTGATCATAAGACAAATGTGTATATGTAATACCTCTTCAAGACATCAGTGTCTGAATTTTCATTCTTCTTTTGCTTGCCATTTAACACAATTCTGGCTGATATTAAATGACAGCAGAATTTGAATAGTTTCCTCTGGCTGCAGACACAGAATAAAGAAAGAAAGAAAGAAGAAGACAGAAAACCATGTTTGAGAAAAATGCAACACACCAAGAGTAGGCTGAGAACAAAAAATGTCTTAAAATACTTTGATGCAGATCCTCCAAGCAGTTTTCCTTGTACAAACCTTTAAAGAGAAATCACAGAGCTGGTGGTGATGGAAAAATCCACTTTGAAATCCAGTTGTGGCCTGCAAAAACTGTTTCTTCAAAGGCTTTGAGTAAATGAAAGGCTGAAGACAACACATCTTTGCAAGCTGCATTGCCATCTTGACTCTCAGGTTACACCCTAGAAACCCAGAAAAAGATACCAAGTTTATGGGAAACCTTTTAGTACAGTTCTTCTTCTAACAGTATCTTTCACCTTGCACAAGGGATAAAATTAGTTAAAAACTACTTAGATCATTTTGTTTCGTAATTTAACCATTGTGCTTTAAAATGACTATTTTGTTTTCTGATAAGTAATTTTTCTTTTTTTCAATACTGGCATATGCAGAACTAATTGCAATCTATACAATATTAATAAAGTGAAAAACGATTCACTTTCTTAAGAAAGCATCTGATGTTTTGACAATAATATCTGAAAAAAGCTTCAACCTTTTAAAAGAGGTCGCCCCCCCCCCTTCCATTTTAATGATTTTAAAGGTAATGCATCCCTTTTAAATTGTTGGGTAAGCCATAATTTATCTAGATTTTGTCTGTAGCACTCAACCATAAAGATACTTTAGAGAAAACTCTAAAGATACATAATCTCTGAGGTAATTTGTTCTGAGAAGAGGATAATTCTACTTGTTTATAAACTCAGGGGCCTACTTGTTAACTATCCCTCATCCTTTCTTAGTGTTCATTTTTCAAATCAAAATAGTCAAGAAGGCTATTAACTTACATATTTTTCTAGCATCATGAAGTTATATGCCCTAAGGTTGAACTAATAGATTGGTGCTAGAACAGCACAAAGATAGGGAAGAATGCATCTGAGTAGGAATGTCAGTGGATAACACTGAAAGGAAAGGATCTGATTAAATTATTGGAAGTCTGAATTTGGTGTTACTCATGTTTTTCAGTGTTCTGAAACTAGTTGAATCTGTAGGACAGCTAAGAACACCAGTTAAGATGGAGGCGGAATCATTAAGTATTCTATCTCTTTATTAACGCTGATAATCCTGCTGTGTCAGAAAAGGTACCTTCCTCGTTGTGTACAAGGAGGCTGCCCAGGTGAATAGAGTGTAGAACACACATCTGCAAGCGAGCCCTCCATTCTGTGGGGAGAAGAAACTGCAGATGCTTGTGATGGCGTTTTTACTCCTTAGCTTTGAAACTGATTTCGAGATCAGGGGCTTTTAAAGGGGGAAATGGAATTAAACTAATTTGTCATCCGTCTCTAACTGTACAGAGAAAAGTCGCATTTACTGACCAAGAGTACTCGGTGTTGCCAGCTCATTCACCAAAGCATTTGTGAACACTAACACACGAAATACACAATAGTAGGGCAGGAAGCAGCGACGAAAGTTTCGCCTCTCGGGTGCTGTGCGTTTGAAGTGCCGGGGAAGCTGCCGATGCCTCGGTGTCACCCCGGCAGCGCCGCGGCACAGGCGGGCGGTGCCACAGCCGGGGCCCGGCGCCCCACCCCGCCCGTCCGCAGCCAACCCGCGCCCGAGACGTCATCGCGCGGCGCCGGCGACGGGAGCGGCACGTGCGGTGTGTTGTGGCTGTCACCGCCATGGCGGTGCCGGAGCTGCTGCGGCAGCTGAGCCGCCGAGCCTGGGAGCCCGCGCTGGCCCGGGCGCACCGCGCCGCCGTCCTCATGGACGCGCCCTCCGCCGAGGCGCTGCACTGGGCCGGCGGGGCGGGCGAGCTGCTGGCGGCCGGGGCGCTGGCTGTCAGCGCACTGTCAGCTGAGGCGGCGGTGCCGGCAGGGGCGGCCTGTGTCGTGTTCGTGCTGAGCGGGACGCTGCGAGGCGGCGCGGCGGCCGCGGTGCGCGGCGTGCTGGAACGGGGCGCCGTGCGGCACTGCGTGCTCGTGTGCGGCGACGAGGCGGAGGGCGGCGGGGCAGCCGAGCTGGAGGAGACCTTGCGGCGCTGGATGGACGAGGGCGGCTGCGCCGAGGTGGTGCTGCGGGGCCCGCCGCTCCTGGCGCCCGTCTCGGCGGAGCTCTGCCTGCTGCCCGCCCTGGCAGCGCTCCTCCCGCCGCTGACCGGCCCCGGTGGCCCCGGCTCCGCAGAGGTCGGGCTGAGTGCGCTGCCCGCCGAGCTGCGGGCGGCGGTGCAGGCCCTGGTGGGTGACCTCGACTCTCTCTTCACCGCCCTGGGCCTGCGGGAGGAGAGCTTCGCTGTGGGGGCCCTTAGCAGGGTCATCGCCGCTGAACTGGCAAGCTACGCTCCAGCCAAAAACAGGAGGAGGACAGCTACCAACAAGGCTTCTGTCATCTTTGTGGACAGGACGCTGGACCTCGCTGGTAAGAAGTCCTCAGCTAGTATGGGCTGTCATTCTAGGGGGCCTATACTCACCCCAGGGAGGGTATTGGGAACCCTGGTGACCTGGTGTTACCAGAAACCCATATTCCACTTTGTACTGTGCTCCTCCCATCGGTATATAGCTCCAGTTCCGGGTCCTGGGTGGCATTGCTCCTGAGATCCGGTCTGTTCAGTGGGTACCAGGCAGTCATGGTAGAACTCTAGGCTTCTTATGAAGCTTGGAGAAACATGGCTGACTTTAAAGCAGTAATTTCTGTAAATTCCACATCATTCTGCTCCAGTAGGAACACTTGGTGTTCCAGAATTCTGCTGACGTCCTCCTTTCTGTTCTAAAACAGCTATTGCCATGTGGGATATGTATACTGTGGTCTTCTGTCCCAGTGTCAGTTTCATGCTTCCTGGATTAAAAGACAGTGCTCTCAAGCGTCATCCATTACTCACATTATCCAGTTGCTTGAAAAAGTACCTCACTGGCTGCTTCCATGACCTCAAACGCTGTGCCAATACCCCTAGTGCCAAGTGCATCCTTTCATGCCGAAATAGCTCAAATGGTTTGGTGAAGTGGTGGTCAGTGACTCCAGTCATACTTAACCACCCAATGAACTGGTGCTGCTTTCCAGATTAGGAGAAAAGTTGGCATAACTGAGCTGGTTACTCTTCTGTTCTTCTTGGTTTGTGTTTAATGTGATCTTACAGAACAAGCAGTGGTTTGAAGAGTAATCATTGTATTAAGCCACCAGGTGTGCAAACAGTTCTTCATCTGGCAACATTGGGAGCATGTTTCACCCCATGGCCATGAGGGTTGCTTGCACACCCTTGTATCTCAGTGGAGCTTGGAAATGAAGAGTAAGGCAGAAGGCTCTGCTGGAAAACCAAAGGTTTGTTTCTAGCACTTTTGTTTTGTTGCAAACTGGAAACCTTAACTGTGCCTGTGTGCCGCCTTGAAGTGTGAAGGGGACGGTCTGCATGTTTCAGACTCAGCCTTATGGATTGCTGGGAAGTATCCAGTGTATCTACTTGTCACTCTTACCTTTCTATCTGTCTAAACAGATACTCATCTCTGTGTGACCCTTAGCCATATCTATATGCCTGAAAGTGTTTCTGTACATACATTAATTGATATAGGAATGACTGCATTTGCTATCCCCATCATACATACTTCCTGCTGGCATGCACAGTGTGCACCTGGTTCTGTTTCTCTTCTGTTCTGTAGTCAGTAATTCAGTTCATAATTTTTTGCCACCACATGTCATGTAGCAAGTATTTAGCACAGTGTTGCTGCCTGCAGTTCGTCTATTTCTGAATTTTCCTCATTTTTTTTTTCTCCCATAATTTTGCCCATTGTGTATCCTTGAATTGCTGTAGGTTTCTTAGCTGTCAACAATGTGCTAAAGAGCAGCTATGGATCCAGGCAGTTAACGCTGTGCTGGGGTTGGAAAGATTGAACAGAAGACTGTAGGAAAGTGGACTTGGATAAGGAGCCTTAAAATTAAATTGTGAGAAGAGTATTGGTTTGGGATGGGAAAGGGGAAAGGATTTATTTATGCATTCAGATAGTGAGAAGGAATAAAAACAGGAAAAAGAACCAGAAGTAGGATGATAGGGGGCTGCCTGACAAGAGACTCTTGAGGAGGTATGAAGAGAGATAATTGATACCAGCTTAAGCCTGGAAAGGGAAGTGTGCAATCTTGTACTTCAGTAGGAAAAGGTCTTTTGGAGATAGCGTCAGGGCTGTAGTGAGCAGCATTGGAAGGAAACATCAAAGCTTACCAAGTAAGGATGAGAAGTTACAAGATTTGGGTTTTTAGGATTCTATCCTCAGCATCCATAAATGAAGTAAAGATCCCTGCATGCAACCATTATTTTGTTACCAACAAATGCCTACAGAACTCATTGGTAGTTTTATTGAATTATTCCTATGCTTTGGACATGATACTCATGTTATCAAATACAATGCAAACTGAAGGAAGAAAAATCTAGTGCATTTCAGAGATAAAGCTCTATATGAACCTGAAATTAGTACCACACAATGAGATTTGTTTCATTGGTTTGCTAAAAGCTGTACAGTAAAAAATACACAGGTGAAGCAGGGGGTGTGATTAGTGAGTTCCTGGCTGTTGTTAAAGAATTGGTTCATTGACTTTGCAAATTGTGTCAGCTATAGCTGGTATCAAATGCCACCTATTTCACTTTGTAAGTTATAATGCAAAAAAAAAAATGTAAAAATTATAACAGCATGATGCATAAGAGTTCTTGTATCCTGAAAGCTAGATGTTAGCCTGGCACGAAAACTTCCATATTGCAGTGGTAAGATAACTTCACACAAACACTCCATCTGTCTGTACTAGGGCAGCATCACCTATGTGATGTACCATCACCTGTGCCTTGAACGCTTGCTCATGGGAAGCTGCTGAGGAGTCATTGACTGTCCTCAGAAGTAGTGAGTAGAGAGGATCAAAACTGTCCCATTCATCTTTCTGAAGTCAGTGCAGTTTGAAAGTGACTTCCTGTGTTTTCTGTCCTATCTTGTGAAGTTTAACAGTCTTTTCAGGCTTGGTTGGTTTATGCAGTTGATTGGGATGACAGTGACTTTTTAAACCTCTAGATGTTTTGTGATTGATTTGATGGGGCATGGCAAAAGCCAGTAGCACCAGTGGACCAGTGGAGATCTCCAAGAAGTATCAGTTGTGGGAAAGAGACAGAAATGGTGCTGTCTGTTCATGGAAGCAGCTTGAGTACTCAGAGTCTTCCCCCTATGCCAAGAAGAAAGGAGGGATGTTAATAATTAATGTGGGTTTATTTGCATTTGAGGTGTTTCTAGTTTATCTAAGTGTTCTGTCTAGCTAAGTGTTGCTTGCGTGCAGCATGTGTGGAGAGATAGATATTTCTTCCAGTACACGGAGTGGAGGTTCAGAAGATTACCAATGGTTTTCCCTGTTCAAGTTTGCAAGTGTTGCAGTGTGCCTCACAGGTGACTGATCTAGTAAGAAGAATGTAGGGATTTTGGAGAACAAGATAGCTTATGGAGTTGCAAAGACAACCCAGCCCATTCCATCTGTACTTCACTGGTCTAACTCTGGCTGGGAATAGTAGAAAATAAAGTTGCTGTCATTCTGTAATTGTTGCAGTCTTTGGTGAAACAAATGGGTAATAAACCATCTGGAGTGGTCAGATGTCCATACTGCAGTACAGCCCCATGCTGGACACATGTGCCTTCTTTGCTTTCTGTGGATAAAGGCATTGCCAGCACAGAGTTTGGCTTCACATTTCATTTTTCATCCTTGCTTCTCTTTTCAACTTCTTTCTCAATTCAAAATAATGGATAAACCATGGAAGCCTGGATACCTGGCTGCTGTAGAATTGCTGGAGACAGTCTTCTGCTTCTGCTATCCAAGAGCACTTAATAATCTGACTTCAGCAATGTATTTGATGTAAGGGCCTTGTTTGGATTTATGGAACATATGAAGCTAATTCAGCTGTTGAAACAGATCTTCTCTGCCTTTGGAAATGATGAACACATAAGAGCAGATAGCTGCCACACAGAGAGACTTACATGGAGTGAGACCATAATCTGAGAGAACTTTTTCCTGCATCTTGGTGGTGCTTCAAAAGTTTCTGTTTTTCTGTGATTAAAGCTAGGACCACTCAACTAAGCTCAGCACTGCTGTCCAGCCCTGTGTTGATGGCCAAGCTGTAGTTTGAGTGGCAGACTACAAATACCTTTAAATTTGTTCCTGACCTAAAGACCATAAGGTTTCTGGTCCCTCTCTCTTGGCTTTATCTGTAGTGTGTGTCATGTTTTTCTGCTTTGACTTGGCTCACAGCCCTAGTATTTTTAAAGCTGGTTGTAGAGCCTGTGTTGAGAGTTCATGAATGGAAAGAAAAGCATGTGTGTTTGAAATCAGGAAAATTGAAGAAAACGTGCCAGCTGGAGTTCAAAGTTTCTCTTGGAATATGGTCAAATTGACATTTCATACTTTATGACTTGGGTTGGTTTAGTTATTTCATGTTTGTTTCACCTGAGCTGCCCTCAGTTCGTATAAAATGATGATTTTGATTGTGGCATGCCATTGGTAATTGTTTATTTTAATATTAGGTTGGCCTGTCTGGGTTGCTATTTATGCAACTTTATATATAGTCCTTTTAAGCACAGTCCTATTAGTTTATGTAGGAATGTATAGTATGCATGTGAATGCATATATAAATATTTGCTTGCTTTTTTCAATAACCATTGCAAATACTATTTAACAACTTCCTTAAGCAAAGAAAAATGTTTTTCATGTCTGAGTGTAAAATCAGTGAATATCTAACAGCTGTAAAACTAAATCTAATTTGTGCTTTTTAAATGAATCTTTCTGAAATGTTGCAAGTGCTTTTAAGTTTGCACATTCTAGAAATTAATTTTACTTTTGTAGAAAAATACAATAATTTCATGTGTATAAAGTGCACCAGAGTGTAAGGCGTACTTCTGGGTTGCCGGCAAGTTTCTGCGCTTTGTCCATATATAAGGTGCACCGGCGTATAAGGCGCACCTTTTCACCCCCCCAGTGAGGATCCGCTGATGGCTCGCCCCGTGCTGCCGCCAGCCCCGTGCCACCCGGCTCTCCCCACGCAGCTCTCCCCGAGCCTGCCAGCTCTCCCCACACAGCTCTTCCCGTGCCACCCGGCTCTCCCCACGCAGCTCTCCCTGAGCCTGCCAGCTCTCCCCACACAGCTCTTCCCGTGCCACCCGGCTCTCCCCACGCAGCTCTCCCCGAGCCTGCCGGCTCTCCCCACACAGCTCTTCCCGTGCCACCCAGCTCTCCCCGCGCAGCTCTCCCCGAGCCTGCCGGCTCTCCCCGTGCAGCTCTTCCCACGCCACCTGGCTCTTGCGGCTCGCACTTCCGGGTTGGCGATTCTCCAAACTTTGTCCATATATAAGGTGCACTGGAGCATAAGGTGCACTTCCGAGTTCGGATGAAAACTTCAATCAAAAAGGTGTGCCTTATACATGTGAAATTACTGTAATTTTGAAAAGCGAAATGTGGTTTTGATGTTAGGAGTACCAGTGTTCTTCTCCCCAAAACATGGTAATTTTCTTTTCAATTCTTTGTGTTTATTTTTCTAGTTATGCACCTGATAGTTTCTTGATCTTTTTTTTTTCATTTTTTTTTTTCCTCAGGAGCAGTTGGTCATCATGGTGACAATCTTGCAGAGAAGATTCTTTCTGTGCTTCCTAAACTTCCTGGCCACAAGACTGATGTGATGGTTAACATGGTGGAACTTACAGCACTGCAGACTACAGATGAAACTTGCAGTATTATAGCACCTGGCTGCTTAGCACAACCAAAGTAAACATTCTTTTCTTCTTTCTCTTTTTTTTTATTATATTTTTTTAATGTTGATTATGTTTGTTATCTCTCTAAAAATATGAACCAGGAACAAGTCTTTAAAAAATCAAAACAAAAGAAGACAGTCAATCTTACAACAAATCCCCATCTGGTCCTCATTCTGCTAGAATGTAATAGTCGGTATGTGTACATGAAGTGAGTATGCCAGATAAGACTTCCAGAAGTAGGAGAGTATCAAGATCTTTTAGATTTGGGTTGTTTAAATTGCTATAGATCATTGTAGCAGTAATCGTTACAGATTTACACCAAGAATTTTCCTTTTTCTGACATTTCTTTTTCTGCCTAAATAATAGGCCATGCAAACAGATAGGTCTCAATGGCGACTTCCTTTTCCCATAAGCCTCTTTATAAAGTTAGCTGGATGCTGAATTTTTGTTAGAGTACCTGTTAATCTAAGGTTTTATCCCTGTTTTCAACCACAGTACCTGTGGAGAAGGATAATAAGGCACAAATTCAGGTATCCAGACAGGTTCACAGCGGCCTGATGTTTGCTCAAGCAAGAGCCATCTAAAAGCAATAACTTCAAACAATTGTACTTCACTATGTATAATGTGTAGCTAAGACTTTATAAGCAAAGTGCATCAGATGGTGTTTCACTTTCTAAATTTAGTTGTCCAAACCAAAACTTTCTGCAGCTTCTGTTACTGTGCAAAAACAAGAAAACATAGCAGGTGCTGATTTCACTCCACAAGAAAAAATTTTCTCAGCAGTGCTCTAGAAATTAAAACAGTGCAAAGGAGGTTAAAAGTTCTTTCTCTTTTACTATAATGCTCTCCTCATATATTAGAAAATGGTTTTTCAAGATGAGCTATTTAATATAGTTTCTATTCTTAGGATATTTAATATAGTTTCTATTCTTCTCTTTCGACTTTTGTGATTTTACACCTGCACTGTATCCTTTTGTTCCCCTTCCCCCAACAAAGATTTCACAGATTTCCACCCATTAGCAATATATGGTCTTTGTTTTCCTGCAAGCCTCCAAATCCTTTGTCACCTTCCATCTCTCACACATGCTATAATTGGGTCCAGTTTCTAGGTTCTGTTCTCTTGCATACCTCTCCTCTTCCATAGAAGTTGGAAAGGAAACATTTCCTCATAGAGATGGACTCAGTTGTAACTTGCTGCCAAGGTGACTAATTTAAATAAAATTTGTTCTGGTTTGCTTCTCGCTGTCTGCTTTCCCACTGATTCCTGAAGTAGAAGTGAGATGTCCTTAAAGATCTGTCTACACAGGAAAATGAAGAGTTAATTTTCCATAGTAGAACTTCGTGGTAGCTTTTTGTGCTAACTTTGAGTAGCTACCAGAAATAAAGAAAATTCTGTCAGTGTGGACTAGGAAAAAAAAAAGATATTTACTGCCCTGAGATTGTAGACCTATGATACCACTCCATTGTTTGTCACATTATTGTCATTGAGGAGACTAAAGGTAGTGCTGGTGTGCCTTCCTATGGCTAAATTATGACTTCTGTCATGTATTCATGTTTTTAGTAACACCTTACAAGAGTTTTACTATGTTCTAAGGCTAATTTTATATATACACATCAAGGTTTATTTGCCTATTTGCTGGTTAATGGGAAGGTGCCCTCTCTTAACAGCAGTTAGTCTTAACATTGCAAAGTCTTTTGCAAAGTCTCATATGGACATAGCTGGTTAAAGAACAGCAGAATTTGGCTATAAGATGCAAGTGTGGCACAGTTGGATGACAGCAGCTGATACATGGTACCAAAGCAGTGATGCCATTAACACACTGCTCAGCTTCTCCAAAATACCCTCCATCTATGGTACGGAATCTGTTTACACTTTTTTTAGGAACAGATCCAGCAAATATTTTAAATAGTCCTAATCTTGCCTTGTAGTACAGCAAAGGGAGAAGATGACCTCTGAAAATCTCTTGTTTTTGCTGTTCACAACTGAAGAAGTTGTGGGCCTTAGACGAGTCTCCAAACTCCAAGTGACTCTGTGATGTTCAACCTGTTTTTCACTTCTTCTCCAGCTATGTAGTCAGGAATAGTTTAAAATAGGCACTTAAAACTAGTGTAAGACAGTTGATGAAGAGTGCATGAAACTATAACTGTGGCTGAATGTGTGGCTGAAGGTGGTAATTTCCATTCCATTTCCAACAGGACTATTTTCAGTGTTGGCTTATAAATGCTAATATTAATCATCTTTGCTAGTGTAGAATGGTTATTTTTCTGAAGCACTGGAATGGATTAAAGAGTCTCACTAGTAGGTTTCTTAGGATGCTCTCAATTCCTCATCAGCTTGGTTGTTGCCCTTGGTAGCTGGCTCTGAAGTGTTTCTTATAATTGAAAACTTCAGTCTTCATTTGTATTTGTAAATGATGCATGGCAAGAAGTGTTCCTCTGCTTGTAAATTTTCTGTTTACTCTGGTGAGTGAAAGTGCCAGCCCTTTCCCCAGAGAGAGGACCAGCAACTTATAAAGTTACACCCAAATGAAATGTGTGGGGGCTCTTTCACATGAAATTTTGTGATCAGCCTGTGGCATTTCAGACTCACATATTCAGAATACTTTTTAAATGTTTTCATTGTTTTCTATCAAGTAATATTTGAGCATGCTGCAGTGAGGGAAGAGAGAGAGTCTGGTCCTTGCATACAGCTTGCTATATTTAGCTTCACTTATGGCATGCCACTCCAGCAGAAACATCTGGGCTCAGTTACAGAGTTAGCAAACAGAATTAATGAATAATTTATGGTTGGTGTGGTGAAATAAAGCAGGGTTCTTTTCTCAAATCTAAGGAAATAATGTGCTTCTTTAAAGATTTAGATGAAAATGTAAATGCCATGTGCTGCTTGAGTTACTGTACTTTGAAGGTGCTCTCTTAGTGAGGAAGGGAATTTCTTTAAAAAAACCTGAACTGTTCTACACTTCTTTATTTTTTTTTTTTTCTGGTCTTATTAGCCTCAAAAATCTCACAGAGTAATTGATTGCCCTGCTGTGGTCACTGACACATTGCTGTTCCACTGTGAATGATAGTAGTTATGCTCTTTCAGAATTGTGTCAAAATATTTTATTCATTTTTATATACAGATGTATGTACCTAACAGAAGGGAAACAGTTTGTAAGTATTTAGCTATAAGGACATCCACTCCTGATCACTGCTGGTGTCTGATTCAGAAAAGTAGTAACCCCCCCTTTCCTTTCAAAATGATGCATCATAGAAGTGAAATTGTAGTGAAAACTTAGTTGTAGGGGTGATTTGAAAAAATTGATTACAGTTCTCTTGCTGGTCTTTTTGTATTTTGATAACCCATATAGTGTTTTTGGAGGAATTCTTCCAAATTTCAGCTTCTGATTTTAATCATGCATGTAGGGGCTTCTACGTGTTATCTGTTTGGATTAATGTCAAGCTCTGTGTGTTTGAGAGCAATCCATCCTGTACATTTGATAACAGTTTGGCCACATTGTTTCTCAAAGCCCTCATCTTGTGTTTTTAACATCTTTTTTTAGCGTGTTAGGCATCTTGCTGTCAGTAATTAGTTAATGTTGATGGAGGTTTTTTTGCCTCTTGTGAGCTGGGAGCTGAGGTGCATGAAGGCTCCGTGGCTCCCTAAAACCCCAAATGAGGGTTCAGGTCCCTGAAATCTGGTCACAGGCCTGTGGTGTGTGAGAAGTAAAGATTTATATGACGCTGTGAGCAACCATATCTATGTTTACTCTTTTCCAGTGTGCTTTTTTATTAGCCAGGACCACTTTTGATATGCTCTCCTATTTTGCTGAATAGACTGAATATTTAATTTGCTTATGCACATTTCAAGAACTCACTGAATAGAGGTTTCTTGCCTTTTTTTCCACTCTTGCTTCCTTTCTCCAATGTTTGAAGTTTGCTGGCTTTTTAGAATCCAGTATGGTGTTAAAATATTTTTTAAAATCCAGATTTTTATTTAAAATATATATGTGTTTAATGCAATCTACAAAGGACCATTGAGCTCTTACAACAAGCATTTTTTCCATAAAGATTAAATACCTCAGTGTAACACAGTTCATATTTGGGCTGCTATGCCTAAAGCAATTCAATAAGCAATATAGCTGAGCTGTCTGAGCACTTTAGAAAGAGCAGGTAAAGCTTCTAAATCATCTGCATTTGCATTTGGGGGGAGAAATAACAAGTTGAGAAAGAAATGACCATGTTGATGGGTATGATGCAGGAAGCATTTTTATGTAGGCCAAATGTTTGAATCACAGCACCCACAAGCATCTTTCTTCAGTTCTTGTATAAGGAGTAGAAAGGTGTGCTGAGGGAATGGGTTAAAAATTAGGACATTCCTGGAGATGGAATGATAAAATTTCAATGTCTCATGTTAGTGGCAGTTGAAAATACATACTTCTCCCAATCATTCTTGGTTCTGAAGTTGTTATTTACATTTTGGGCTGGTCAGTACTTTTTACAAATGCTAAAATTTGGATGGACAAGAAAGCCCTGCTCCAGCTCAGTCTTTGCATTTGGTTGTGGTGTGATGATTCAATGCTCTTCTGGTACTGGTGGGACTTGGACAACCCCAAACATAAAAGAAGGCCATGAGGTGAGGGGGTTTGTATTCCAGTCCTGGTTCAGTTTTCAGCTTGCAGCATGACAGGTCACTTAATTCCTTTCTGCCCGATTCCTCTTGTAGTCCTTGTCCAAGGAACTTGTTTTCTAAACCAGTAAGACAGGGAGTTTCTTAAGATACAAGTTGGCATACTGAAGGCTGAAAAATCCTAGGAGTTCTCATCTCTGGAGTTGCAAGTAACTACAGATGAGTACAAGGGGAGTTAGTGTCAGGGCTATTGAACACAGGATCTCCATTTGTGTTTGCTTTGGTACTGTGTCCTTTCCACTCCTATTCCACTCCTGTGCTTTATTGCCCTGGGGAGGTGAGACAGTTTTGAGTTGTATTCACCTGGCCCTCCTTTCCTGGGAACTGGTGGAAGAGTGATCTCGGTATAACACACACTGCAGTGTGCTTTGAACTGTCACATGTATGATGTCAATTTAAAATGGAAGATTTTTTTGTGTGTGTCTGGCAAAGAAAAGGGCAACAAGAAGTAAACCTGAAGAGAAGATTAAAGTCTCCCTCTAATCTGGGAAATAGACTTTTTTTGAATCATTGATTTAATTCTCTTGGAGTTTGTTGGGTTTTTTTGATTGTTTTTTTAATCACTGAACAAGCATCTGAAGGATATTGGTGTTTTGTTTTTTTTTAAAACACTGTGGTTCTTGGATCTTTATGGTATTTTCAGTCTTTAAAAAAAATATTTCCTTTATGTCAGCTGTAGATATTAATTAGTAAAAAAACAATGCTTTTTTTTTTTTTTTTTTTTTTTTTTATGCACACATTTTTAGAAGCTTATAATGAGAAGGTAATTTGGGACAGTGTTATTCTTGAATGAGCTGGAAATTTATGGCATAAATTAGAGTAATTTTCCTTTCTGGAATGTTAATATTAAAGAGGAAACATTACTATTGCAGTAAGAAAATCCAGCTGTCGTGACTATATTGCTTCATAGCTACTGCGAGTCTTGCAGAGGAGGAAGGGTAACCCAAAACAAAGGATGGCAAGGCTCTTTTAGATGGGGAGCTTCGTGCTAAAAGCTGCTTTTGTATGTGTCCCGGTATGTTGGTGGTGGCTCAGCAACAGCGGGGTGCTCCCTGGCCGTCCCCACTGCTGGGATTTTCCTCCTGCTTTTCTGCTGCTAGACACTTCCCCCTGGTGGAAGCTGCACTCTCCTGCTCTGCCGGGACCCGGCCTCCTGTCTCTGCTGCAGTACTGTGCTGAACTCTGCTCCTAAAGATTGTTTGAAACCTAAACTCAATGCCCTCAAGACAAAAAAAACCCCTCCAAACCAACCCATAAGAAGTCATCACCCATGGTACAGCTGTTTCCTATCTGCCTTTCTGAACAAGGTGAGCAGCACTTTGGGGAGAGAAGGAAGTTTTAACTGCAGAATTTATGAAAAGCAGCCATCCCATTGCAATAAAAAAAAACTCTGAAGCTTTCTTTCACCAATGACAGGTGAAATTACAGCCTGGCCCTGGTGCTTCCATGACTCCTATTGTGCCACTAAAGTTCATTTTCAGGGAGATGAATTTTGCTTTAGAGTGTTTTTGTATTGGTACCTTTTGCCTTTTGAGCAGTCCAGCCAGGAGATGCTTCACAGAGTGGAGGATTGGGCATAGGAATGCCACAAACACAGCATTTCTTCCTCTCCTCCTCTGTGCTCCTGGACTGGCAGCCTTCCTGATGACCACTTTATTGTACTCATTCAGGTTTAGAGCACAATCCTGAATTAAGGCCTATTTAGAGTTTCCTTATTGTTTGAAATTTCTCAAGGCATCTTCTTGTTAGAAATAAGAGCCCTGGCTGGATCAGCTTCTGGGGTTTGTCAGTCAAGACAAGCTTTGCAGGAGATGCTTTCTGCTCAGTCTCAAACCAGCTTGAATCAAATGAACATAATTGACTGTTGTCACAGGATGAGATGAACAAGCTGATAAGATTTATTATATTTTACAATAAATGTGTATATTTGCCCTGGTCCTTTCAACATGGGACCTCCTTGAAATGGAAAAATTGAAAGGGTGAGAGGGCTGTGCTGAGAGTGGAAAATTCTGGAATGAGGTCAAGACCTCTAGCTTGCCTGTGCTATGTAACATACAGCTTTGCTTGAAGACCTTGCTGTCGCTCTGCAAAGCCCGTTTGCTGCAGGGGTGAGTCTGTTGAGGTAAGCAGCAGAGGAATCTCATGAGGGTTCTTTGTCCCACCATCCTCCGGCCTAATAGGTGCCATGTTTTTGTCAATTGTCTGTTATGACAGTGCTCAGAAGCCTTAGAAGTTGTCTTCTAGATAAGAGGAAGTTTGAAGCTTATTTTCCTTGAGATAAAGGATGAATTGGGCTGACAGGCTCTTGGCATCAGCTGGGTGGCTCTTCCTTATCTATGCCTCTGAGCCCACAAAAAGGACTTCTGAGTGCTGTGGGAAGCTGGACTGCTCAAGACTTCATTCTTGTGCTTTGAGAATCTCTGCCTTCTTTGTCTAGGCTACCCAGGCTTAGTAATGAAAGTATTCAGATGGAATTCAGACTGTTTTTCCTGGGTCCTCTAACATTATGATAGCTTAGTACAAAGATCAAGAGGTTTGAGATACTCTTGCCTGTAGAATCAGTTTGGTGAAAATGGCAAAATTAGAACCTTCATGCTTAATTTTTTGAAGACATATTTTTAGTTCTGAAGAAGAAAGACTCCCTGTATTTGTATTATTCTCCATATTCTCTCTCTCTATTTGAGTTCTGCCACTAAGTCTGCCACTAAGATTTTGACCTTCCTTTGTCCATGGAAAGATACCATAGATTTGAATCTTACCCTGAAGTTGTTCAGCCATCAACATGTCTGAGTACTTGCATCTTTACGTGGTTATTAGAGGAAGGTATCTTATATGCCTATAAGGAAATTCAGTGAGTTCAACCCCTCAGTTTATCTTCTAGCTGTTCCCTTGTTACCATTGTGCTCTGTTCTACAGGCTAATTCCTTGCAAGATATAAAGAAGGACAAGTCTATTTCTGATGGCCTATCAGAAAGAGTAACTACTGTCTGCAGTCAGGACAGAAAGGGAAGATCTTGGTTGCTTAGAGGCAATGTTTTTTTGTCTCTCTGTAGTATTTCTTTTAAAACTGACATCACTTTTTTGTTCCCTTATTGTTTTTGTTTGTGAATATTGTGAGTTTATTTTTTTCCCCTGTGTAAGATTCCAAAGTGATTTTCTCTTGATGTGGCCACAGTGCATTTTTCTGCAGATGTATTCAGAGTTTAATAGTAGCATAAAGACTGTGTCTGTTTAAGTAGAGTTTATGGTTCTCCAAAGTGAGCTCTGATCTTTCTTGTGTTATAGTACGATCTCCCGGAGACTATTGCTTTGGCTGATGTTGTGAGATTTTTCTAAGACTAGCTCTTACTCTGCTTGGCCGTCTGCCTTCAAGTTTGCCTCCTGAATAACCTCAACAGCAGGGTTTTAAAATGCAGTGATATGCATTGGCCTTATTACATACTGAGGAATTACTCATTTGCTGTTCACCCATAGTGCCAGAACAGAGAGTGACTGAGTGACCGGGGGGGGGTGTTTTAGTTTATCATTCTTATGCTGTAAAGTAAGCCTGCTGTATCTTACAACAGAGAGAAATGTGCTGTAATAGACTGATGAGAAGAACAAATGACAGCCACTCATTTGGATGACAAAGTAATGTTTGGGAAGGAAACAGTATTATCTGTTGGCGACAGGTCTGATTGCAAGTTTTGACTGTATGATTTGGGTTATTTCATGATTCTAGACTTAATATGAACCAGGAATCAAAGTTTACACAGGCTTAAATTTATGTGAAGTCAGCTATTTATCTGTCAGAACTTGAAGATGCTTTTACTTTGAAAAATAGATGGAATCTTGCACAGAGAAATATTCTAGATAGATATTTAGATATCAATATCTATTTAGATACTGAATTTAGATAGATAAATACATACACAACTGTTCAGCATGGCTTCTGTTATTTAGATGGCAGACCTTTGGAATCTAATTAATGATGCTTAGGTCTAATGTTTACTTTTGTGTGTGTGTGTGTATGTGTGTGTTCTTTTTCCTGAAGTGTAGTTAGGGAATGCTGAAATGGGTATTGCTATTTTGTAATTGTTAAGTTTTAAAAGTGGTTGTGGGTATTGACCAAGCCAAGCCAGTTCTCATGCCTTGATGAACTGCAACTCCCAAGCAGTCCTTCTGCAGGTTCTGGATTACTGTGTCCCACCAAGTGCCACTTAGTTTCCGTAGGTTGTGAGTATATTTTTTTAAAATAATCTTTGACTGGAAAAGATTTCCAACCTCTGTGGGAGAGAAAAAGTTTTATGACCTTGCCTAATTATCTGCACAACTCTACTACTTATTTAAATAAGTAACTAGAAAAAGAAATCCATATCATGTCATTTTTACTAACTGGAAACAGCTACAGAACACACGCTGAGTGTGTACACTGCATGTGGCTGTTTAAGCTCCAGTTACCCCTTTAAAAAAGGGAAAAAATAGAAAAAGCTGCAGTTTTTATTGATGGTGGGAATGGGCCATGGCTTCAGACCTTCTTTGACAGTTCCGAAAATGGTATTAATGGGACACTTGGTTTGATGGTAAGGAGGGGATGTGGAGGAGGAGGGAATTAGCACCAAACACACTAATTATAGAAGCTTGTTTTAGGAGGGGGATGCAGAGTTAATACTGAATGACTACCAAAAGTGACCAAAAATCCAGAGATTTGGATTAGGGCAAAATTCTGCTCTCATCACTCACTCTGTGGCAGGCAAAAGTGTGTCAGGAAGGGGTTGTGAGAAGATAGCCAGAATACAGGGTAAATATATGCAATGTGAACAGAATTCCTTATCTGTTTCTCATGACAGATCAACCAGGGTATGGAGATGGTTATAAAAAATGAAAGCCTGAGGCTGGAGCTCTATTCTTTCTGAGTAGCTGTCAGTTCGGTTTAGAAGGCTAGAATTGTCCATATTAGGTTTGCATGAGATCTGAGGAAGCTGAGGCTCTAGGTTTGCATTGAAACTATGAGAAATATGCTACTTTGAAGTAAGAGAGGGGAATAACGAAGACAGGCAGGACCCAGCCCTTGAGTTGATCTAAGTTTCACCAACATGCTAGCAAAGAATCTGGCCCTACATGTTCAAACATCTCATCTTTAAGATATAAAGACTGCTTCAGATTTTTTTTTTTTTAATGATTTATTTAGGATCTCAAAATGTCTACTTGAATACTCATAAAAAGAGTATCTGTGACTCTTTTAACATAAAGCTTACTAAGCAGTGATTTTTGTGGTAACTGAGCCATTTATGCAAAGAGTTGTCTTTCCATCTGTGATGAAGATGTATTTTTGTACATTAAGCCCTCAAAATGGCTTAGTCAAGAGGTTGCATTGATGACTCTAGGCTTTAGGCAAGCAAATGAGGGAGGGAGGTCAAAGGAGACTACCAAAAATTGGTCTTGTAAATCAAAAACATTGAGAAGAAGGAATTCCTGGCATTCCATGGTACCTGGGTTTATTTTCTTACATTTCTCTAATAAGAAAAACACACGTCAGATGAGTTCTTGGTAAATGTTTTCACTTGTCTCATCTGTCTCTGCTGCCAAACGTGACCCAAAAATACATTGGTTTTACATGCCCTGAGGACATTTACTGGATAGCTAAGCAGTGCATCTGTAAAAGTGGACTTGGCACTCCAGTGCAATCCCTAAATGTAGATTCAATTGTCAGCACCTCATTACTAACTGCTCTTTCCCTGGAATCATTTTTATTAAAATAACCTTATGCAATAGCTTTAAAACGCAGAGCAGAATGCTCTAAAGTAACCTATTGTGTTACATGTAATATTCTCAAGCAATATGTTTGTTATAAGGATCAGACTTCATATTTAATATAATTCATTGCTTTGTCCAAAACTGAAATTAAAATCCCCGACAAGTAACTCTTTAATATACACATTTTAAAGAGATGGCTGCCAAGAATTTTGCTGTACCTTGTAGTGCACAAAATCCTACTCAGAAGCTTTCAATTAACTTGATTCATGCAGTAACTCAGTCTGGCATTCTGTATAAGCTGTCCTGCAGCTTGAAGGAATGAAACATTTTGCTGAAACATTTTGTTGGACTCAAAGGCAGCCAGTTGAAACTCAGACAGGGTTAAATGATGGTTACGAGAAGAAAGATTTAAGAAATTATTTGTATGCACTTTTTTTCCTTCACCCCTGCAGAGTTTGGCCAGTGTTAGAGGAGCAAGAGTGAATTTTGGGGTAATGCTGGAATGATGGCCTGTTTTATTACAGTGGGCAAGAGTGCTAAGAGGCCTGTGATATATCTGGGAAGCCTTTCAGCATCAATCCTTCCCTTCACCTTGTGGAGTAGCATATATCCAGATCTGCCAATTGCAAAACAGGGTGGATGGGGTTACAAAAAGCAATTCTAATAGAAAGAATTTCACTTTTCAGTGATTTTTTCATGTTTGTCTTGAAGGAAGCAAACTGGCCTCAGTGTTCATCTGGATGTCAGTTGTTTCGTTTCTGGCAGTCCTCCAATTGCTGTGGTGTGCTTGGTTGTTTATTTGGACCAGTCTGCATTTAATTGTTGCTCTGGGCTCTAAAGATCAGGTGTCACTTTTGCTTTTGAATGGTGGGAGACAGCTGGAATAACCTTTTTAGTTTAGTTTTTCTGTTGGGTTTTTGTTTGTTTGGCTTTTAACTCTACTTGACAATGAATCCACATGCTATTCCAGGCTACACATCTTGCCTTTCTATTCTTTCTACAGGAGACCCTTCTGAGAAATCTCTGAAGATTTCCAAGGAATGTATTCTGAGTGTAGGAATGGGGGTGCAAGAGAAGAGTAGGAGGGAGAACTCCTAGACCTGGTCCCACGCTGAGTCAATACAGAGGAGCTTAGTCCTGAATACCTGTTGAGAAGTGACAACACTACCATCTATTTGGTTGGAACTGGAACTTGTTCTTCCAAGTTCAAGTATGATGCACCGTTTTCCACAGAGTGCCTCAGTATCATCATAACTGTTTAAAATCCCCTTTAGTACTACTTAATAATGGGAAAGTTTCAGAGTAGATGCATATTGTGTTGCCTGTAATAAAGGCTCTTCTGCAGAGATGAATGCTGTGAAGCTATTGCCAAAGGGAGGGAACCTTACCTGCTGGTTAATAGATAAAAATTCTAACAGTATGTATTATGTGTTTTTAAATAACATTAATTTTTAAAGGAATAGCTAGGAGTTATAGGAAGGATAGAGTTAAACTGTTTTGAGGTGTCCTGACCACATCTTAGAGCTAAGAGACTGCCCAGTGGATAGTTAATCTACTTTCCTCTTTGCACAGAACATGTTCAAAATCATGTCTGTATACAAGATAGAGCTTAGTGGGATTTAATACTTCAAGGATTAGTAAGATCTAAAGATCCGTTGGCATCTGTCAAAACCAGCCCTACTTTCCTGACATGCATCTTGTTTGTTCTCCATTACCCTCAAAGTAAACTGTTAGCTCCCTCTGCTTCGGCTGTCAGCAAACAGGGTTAAAATGATCCAACTTTGTGTTTGTTAAGTACACGTGCTGTAGATCAAAAAGAATAAGCCTTAAAAAAATGATAAATAAAATCCCTCTTTTTTTGATATACTTTCAGTAGAATATTTGAGGTAATCCAGCTTTTGAAAGAGACACACTGAAATTCATATATTTTAAGACATTGAGAGGCATTTGGTTGCAGAGTAATACTCATGCAAGATTATAGACTTCAGAGGTTTTTGAAGCCGATAAGTAATGTCATATAAGGACTTCAGGCGAGGATGATGATCTGTTTCTTGTTGATTCAGTTGCCAGGCATGGCTCCTGTTTCAGGCTGTTCGTGTGACTAATGCTTCCCTTCCACTCATGCTTCATCCTGGTCAGCAGTGGCAGCTCTGCGTGGATTCCTTTTCCTACACTCCTTACCTTCCCAAACACACCTTTGGACTTGCCTCAGGGTGGCATCTTCCAGAATAAGCATGATGAAAAAAATGTTGCAGTTTGCACAGCAGTCATGTAATGGTGTGAAGCATCACTGGCAGTTGGTTTTGTAGAATGTGAGTAGAGCTGGCTTCAGAAATTTATGTAGGTTGAACCTGCTCCTTAGCCAACCATTTCATGCTAGTGCTGTTGTTTCTTCCAGTAGTTCACCAGAGCAGCCTTACTTGTTTAGAGGAATTTTCTTTCTACCAAAACATTTGATAGCTGATGCAGAAATTATCTTGTAACAGTATCAGCTGCCATATGAAGTTGGAAAGCTAAGTCAGCTTGCTTGCATGGTTTCCAGTGTGTGTGTGTGACAGTGTTATATTTAAATAAGAATTTTCCAAAGGGAGCTTTGGTGTACTAGTAAGTAACCTAAATCCAGTAATTTTGTAATTTGTAGGCAACAGGGCTTTATGGAATTAAGCACTAGTTCTCCTTTTCACAGGGTAGTTTGGGAAGATGAAGAGTCCTGATCCAAGCAGTTTCTCCCTGCAATATCAGCTTTTTCAGTTTAGTCAGTTTATTTTACAGATTTGATGTACAGCATTTGGATGCCACACCACATGTAGGGCACTACTTTTATATCTACATTTTCTTCTAATGTCACAAATAGAGATGATCTGGTTTATCTGCATGTATAGCTTTGTTAGTATTGGCATGTGTCATTTGCAGAGGGATAGCTATGAGGGGAAAAGTAGTCCAGGAATTGCAGAGATTTGCTTGATTTTTATTCCACAAACAGATCCCTCTTAATCTTGAGAGGTGTTGTATTTGTAAGGCTTTTGTGCATTCTCAGTGCTGCTGGTCACAAGCTTGCACATGTAACATGACATGTCACTGCTGTAGCTTAACAACAACAATCAATGCAAACTTAGGTTAGAGGATTCACGTTGCTTGTGGCACTGGTAAGATATTTATACAATATTATAATTTTGAGTGTGTATTTTTATTCCATCTTTGGACTATTTGATAACTATTTTTCTACTCATTTCATTCTGATTGCATAGCATTTTCTAGAAAGGCAGAGTTAGTTAAGTTTAAAATTAGTAACTAAAAGGAATTGCTAGTCATTCTGTAAATCCTCCAAATGAAACTCTGGCTTAATATGGAGTTTATCTTCCCATCTTTTCTACTATTAAGGGGAAAAAAAAAGTGTAGTTTAAGGAAACTGCCTTAATGATTCACAATATATAATCTAGTTGAATATTCCATATTATGTTGCTTCCTTATGTTTCACCTT